>CM035235.1:2500-470978 GCA_020226215.1 Sindora glabra
ATAAACCCTAAACCCTAAAATCATAAACCCAAAAACCCTAAGCCTTAAAATCCTAAAACCTAAAATTTGAACCCTAAAAACCTGAACCTTAAAATCATAAACCCCGAACCTTGAAACCCAGACCCCATACCCCAGACCCTAGATCTCAAACCCTAAATCCCATACCCCAAACCTTAAACCACAAAACCCTAATACCTAAAACCCAAACCCAAAACCCCCAATCCCAAATCCTAAATCCCAAAAATGCCTAAAACTATAAAACCATCAACCACCAAATCCTAAATCTTGAATCCTAACACATCAACCCTAGACCCTTAATCTCAAAACCCTAACCCCCTAACCTCAAACTCTGAATCCCTAAATCATAAATCTTAAAATTCTAAAACCCTAAACCCTAAGACCCTAAGCCTTAACCCCTTTTTATGCCAAATAATAAATAATTATCTTTTCAAAAAATTATAGCCCATGTTTTATTGAATATTTTTTAAAATTTTAAGTTGTTAAATTTTAAAATTTATTAGGAAATATTTATATTTAATTTAATAATTTCATTATGATATATATTTAATATACCTTAAAACTTATAGTTAATAATTACATTTAATTTGTGTGAATTTAATGCATTTTTAGAATTAATTTTTTCTAATTAAATTGTTCATTAATTATTATTGGCTTATAATTTGCTTATGAAAATAGTAAAAAAAGGTTTTTAAGTAATAATTGAAAATTAAATTTTATATTAAAAATATATTATAATTATTTTTAAAATAAAAGGAAGGTTTATGTAAATTTTAAAAATAGATGAAAATTCTATATAAGTTTTCAATACATGAAGGGAGGTCAAAAATAAATAGAAGGGAAATATGTATAAATTTTTAAAATAGATAGAAGGTCTGTATAAATTTTCAATACTTAAAGAGAGGTCAAAGTATTTTTCTTTTATTTTTTTATAGTAGTAGCAATGGTTAAATTACAAAATGCATATATACGAAAATCAAAAATCAAACCTTAGATGCGAAAGAATTACATAGCTCTCAATTAATACTTATAACTATTTTTTATTAATAGAAATTACTATTAATATTGACATAATATAAATGTAAAAAATCATTTACTATTTAATTAATTTGTAATTATTAACTAAAAACTATGGAAAACATTTTTTTCTTGCACTTTTTATACTCTTTTATGTTAATTTTTTAACTTCTATTAAATTTTATTGTGCTCCCTTAATTATTATTAAATTAATTGTAATATTATAACATTATAATTTCATAATTTTTTAAAGTTTAGTTAATATTTCTTCTACTTAATTTCAAACTTGAAATAGTTAATATTATTGATAATTTAAAGATTCAATCTTATTAAACTACTTAATTGCATATTCTATTTTCAATTTTTATCATTCTATATCTCATGGATTATTTCTATTCTTTTTATTTATACTTGACATAATTTTTTCTTTTTTTATCAATGTTATTTACAAACCCAAGTACTAATGTTACATTTGGTACAATGAAATAAGATGAAATGAGAATGAAAATAAAAAATAGAGTGATATTTCATATTTATGTTTGATTTGAAAAAAAATGGAATAGATATTCCATTTCATTTTTATATTTGGCATAATAAAATAATGTAAGAATGAAATAAAAAATGTTTAATTAATAGCAATAATATCCTTATTACAAAAATAATAAATATTTTAATAAATAATTTATTATTATTAAAATATATGATATGATCGATGATAAAATTTGTCATGATTTAAATTTTATTATGGAAATTATAACTAATAAAAATTTTCTATAATAAAAAAATAAAAAATATAATTTCATAATTTTAATACAAAATATTTTTTGTAAAAAATACAAAATATCCTAATTTAAATTTTATTATTGAAAATATAGTTACTGAAATATATTAATAGAGAAATGTTTAAAAAATTATATTTTCTATTATATATTACTAAAGAGTAATATTAAAATATATAAAAAATACAAAGCATACGTATGTTAAAAAATTATTTTATAAATGATGAAATGATTCATTCCATCACTTTTGCTAGGGAATGAAAATTTTATCATTTGGTAGAATGACCATTCTCATTCTATTCTATTCCATCTAATTAAGCATATTCTAATAGCACTACATAAAATTTCCATCTTTTATGGAAACTATAGAGTTTTATATAAATTTAAATTTTCATCATTTTTTAAATCTTTCATAACAACTTACAAGATAATACAACATAATTCATATTTTGAATAAATTACCTTCACATTTCTTAATATTTATATTGATTTTAATTTAATTTTTATTCTTTTGTTTATATATTCTAAATTGACATTTATCCTTCATGCTAAACAAATAAATACATGTAGTTATAAATTATATCTTCAAGTGTGAAGTAAATTATCACAGTTACTATTGTAGAAAATTTTGAATAAAATACATTTCTTTAAATTAAAAAATTTATTCGAGATCAAATGTAGTTATTAATTTAAGTAAAAACTATTTTTTTTCCTTGCTATCAACTAAAATTTCATTCTAGGTTAGAATTATCAAAATTGACAAATACAATCCCAACATAAATTCTTTTACTGCAGGGTAGGACTGATCATCGGGTGGGTTAATTCGGTTTTAAACCGAGTTTTCCCCTACCGAAACAAGTCAGAGACCTAATTTCTAATACATGTGCCGACCGAATAATACTGCCCACCGAGTACAACCGTTTTTAGACAGTTTAATTTGGTTTAAAACAATTTAAATCGGGCTATTTTTCCCAATAAGCCCAAGTTAAAAATACAAACTTAAAAATGATTAAATCTGGTCAAATAACAAATGGCATACACACAATTAAAGGCTTAACAACACAGTAGGGACAGACAGCATACAAGGCCATCCAATATGTCAATATCTATTTATATTACTAAGATAAAATTCATAAAATTTAAAGTTATCATAATAGAAATATTATCCAGCAATCCAACAAGTTTGAAGTCAACATAATAACAAAAATATCAACAACAAAAATATAATTTGGATTCTCCAATTCTAATAATGAGAATTGACGTTGCTTCTACCAATTATGTGCCAAAAAATTCAGCTATACAAAAATTCTTCAGCCTATGAACCTGAAGTTGTGTGTAGCACTGTACTGATTGTTTTCTTTATACAGCCTTCTATCCACAGATTGTGCACCATCAAACTGTACCAAAAGCCTCAAAAAAAGCCAAAAACTGTGCAATGCCACAAATTATAATGTACCAGTGGCGTGATGTTACTCTTGTTAGATAGCCAGCACACCAAAAAATCGGTCCAGACTAGTTCTGTTTCAGTGAAAACAAATAAATAAACATAAACAATTATATGAACAAAAGACATAATTAAAAAAAAGTCCAATGAAATTAGAAATTCAAGGTGTATTTACTATTTCACTTACCAAAATATATACTTCAATATTTCACTACTTGCAGCAAAAATAAAAAACTGAACGTTTGGAACTAGGTTAGTTCAATCAACAACCATAGGCTGTGTCTGAGAGTTTGTTTCCCCCTCACTAGTTGCTCTATTTCCAGCACCCCCTCCCAAAATTTCTAGCACAAAATAGAATGAAGTAATATGTAATAAACTAAAGAATGAAGAACTATAAAATAAGCTAAAACAATTTTTAAAAATCTAAGTAATGAGTGGACAGATTTACCTTGCTCTATTTCTTGACATAAGCCAAGCTCATCATCATCTTCTATGTTATGAATGTTAATCTGTGATGGCTTTAACTAATTCTAAGTACATATGAGGGCTTCAGTCATTTTTGCAGTGAGAGAGCTTCTAAAGGAATCTAACACTCTTCCTCCTGTGCTGAAGGCAAATTCCGAAGCTACAGTTGATACTGGAACAGCAAGCACATCTCTTGCTAGTTTTGAAAGGATATCGAATCTTGATGCGTTAAGCTTCCACCATACCAAAATATTAAACTTTTCATCTTCAACTACACATGATTCATTCAGAAATATTTCCACTTCATTTCTTTCCTCTATTGTGTTCTTTTTCTTCAAATGAGACCTAAAAGCAGCAACTCTATGGGCATGGCTTTCAACAACAAATGAAATGTTATTTGCATCTTTAAGTTCTGACCCATCTTTTGTAGATGCACAAGGTTGGCCATATTCTTTTGAGTACCACTCATACATCCTCACCAAGTCTTCTTTAACCTTTTTAACCATGGTTTGTGCCACAGTTTCCCCATAAATCTCCTCAAATGACCACATAATATAAGCCATTTTGTATCTAGGGTCTAGCACATTTGCTATAAATAAAAGAGGATTCATCTTTTCAATCTTACCCCAATACTTCTCATATTTAACCTTCATGTCCAATGCCATAACATGGAATATCGAATCATTCATTTCATCCCCACTCCATTTTTTAATCTCACTTTCCACCAAAGCTAGATGGCTATATGCAGAATTTGATGTTACATACAAAGAACCAGAAAATAACAATGTAACATCATAAAAAACTTTGAGAAATTTTGCGAAAGCTCTAGCATTATCCCAATCAGCACTAGTTGGTGGCCCTATTTTCTTTGAATCCTCAATGAAATAGAGAGTGTAATCAGTATCATCTTCCTCTAATCGCTCAAAAGCTTTTTGAAATTTCTCTGCTGCTTCTAGCATTTTAAAGGTGGAGTTCCACCTTGTAGGCACATCAAGACATACAAGTGACTTGTGAGAGATGTGTTCTTCTTCAATGGCTTGTTTGAACTTTGCTAACCTAGAGGGAGAAGATCTTACATATCTTACTGCACTTCTAATTGCTGAAATAGAGTTATGGAGATCTTTTAAGCCTTCACTCACCACTAAGTTTAGGATGTGGGCACAACATCTCATGTGTAACATTTCACCATCCATAACCAGCCCTTTCCTAGCACTAACTTTTTTCTTCAAATATGCTATTGCCCCATCATTGGAGCTAGCATTATCAACAGTAACAGTGAATAACCTTTTAATCCCCCACTCATTCATGCAACTCTCAACTTGTTTTCCTATGGTTTCTCCTTTGTGGTTTGGTACAAGGCAAAAATTAAGAATTCTTTTTTGCAATTGCCAATCATTATCTATAAAGTGAATTGTCAATGCCATGTAGTTCAAGTTCTGAATACTAGTCCAGCAATCAGTGGTAATACATGCCCTAACACAATCAGACTTTAACAAGGCTTTCAATCTCCCTTTCTCCTCTATGTACATCTTCATACAATCTCTTCTAATGGTGTGCCTAGAAGGAACATTTAATTGTGGATGCAATCTTTTGCACATATATTTGAATCCATAACCCTCAATAACTCTAAAAGGCTGTTCATCACATATTATAAACACAGATATGGCTTTCCTACACTCCTCTAAGCTATAAACGTGAGGGGCTGAACCTATCAAGGTTGTCCTATTAGATTTTGTTTCAAAATCTAGTACTTGTTGTTTAGGGTCATTCCTCAAAGCAAAAGGATATTTTGGACACTTAGGAATATGCCCTAACATGTTAGATGTACCATATTCCTTACTATCACACAAAAATCTGATTCCACAGTATATACATTCAGCAGTAGCTTCACTAACCTCCTCATCAGGCACTCTCTTAAAGTGATCCCAAGCAATGCTCCTTTTCCTAGTTGAAATTCCAGCAACTTTGTTGGCAGATGGCTTCCTTTTCTTTGTCTTGGTTGTTGTTGCTGGTGGCTGCTTCTTTGCATCATATTCAGGTTGTTTTCCACTATCAGTTGTTACACTAGGTCCACTTGCAACATTTGTAGCAATTTTCTTTGCCCCACCAGTGGGTGGCTCACCAAGGTTGTCCTCCATGTAATAACCTACCAAGTGCCAAGTTTTAATAATAATAAAATAGATTGTAAAACCATAAAGAAATTCAAACTCATATTATAAACATCATTCACAACTTACACAGCAAATGACAATAAAAAGGCCTACTTATTAACATCCTTCACAACTTACACAGCAAATGACCACATATTATGAACCTTAACAGAAAATAATTAGATGTTTACCATTAAATTAAAGATTCCAGCCATATGAATAACTCTTTCAAAATCCAATATAGCCAAGGACCAAGGTAGATTTGCGCTCTGATTTCAAGTTAAGCAGGAAATAAGTTTAGATTCCTATGTATATGAAAATAGAGTAGAACTAAATCAAGAAAGTCTCCAAGTATGAAAGCAATATCATCATATCATACATGGAAACACAAAGTGAGGAAGTGAAGCTAAGCCTGTTGACCATTATGAATTCTTGAATACTTTCAAATTAGAGATAGCTATTGGTGATTCGTTAAAATGCTTATAACTTAGCTATGTGTGTATAAATAAGTCTCAACTCATTAAGATATAAAGAAAAGTAATTAAACAAAAAAAAAGAATAGACTGTATCTCCTTCACGCATAAAGGCAAGACAAAAATTACAGGGCTAATTCAAATCTTGAGGCTCTTGTGATAAAAACAGGACACACAGACTTCACTCACCACTATACCAAATTCAGAAAAACAGGACACATAGACTTATTAATAAACAGTACACACAGATCAAAAAGATTGAAGATTTGAACAATTTTGCAAAGATGGCTATGGATTATTGCCATTTTTTGCGAACAACATAGAATGTTTAATAAAGAAGTAGCATTCTGGATGAGTTTCCATTTCTCTAGGTTTCAACTTGTATTTTAGAATAAACAATAGCTGTTTTTTCTTTTCCTCTTGGGCAAGCTAATTGGTTCCAACATTAATGTTTTATTATGACATCAGAAGATTAATTGGTATTGAGATATCTCATTCAAGAGTTGAGAGAGAGAAATTCAATAACCCTACGAAAGTGATCAAATCAAGCATGAAATGGAAGACAAATAGGTGGGGCTCCCATGAAGCAAAAGTTGCACCGTAAAAAGGAAGAGTCTAAAGTTACACACAACAAGTCTCCAAAATTACATAAGCATCCTGTTATTGGAAAAACAATATATATCTTTCTCTTGCTTCAAATTTCAAAGTAACAATCATTCTGTTATTTCATGAAAAATTAAAAAGAGAGAGAGAAGGCAACAATCTAATAATAGAGACTCATTACACTGAGAAATTTTTTTCATTAATAATTCAATTTTGAACTAAGAATATCAACAGCACATATTTCTAATGAACATGTTTACCATTTAGCACATATTCGAAACCAAATTTAGCCCAATATCAGAAGTAATATCAGAAGCAAAACCAATATTTAGGAAAAAAATAGAGCAAATTAAATAAGATAAATTTACGCAAGCATGCAAGCAATACAAAAAAAAAACCCAAATAGATAAAGGATTGACGCAAGATAGTACCTTTCTTGTTCAAAGCAAGGAAAAATTCAATCTGGACTTTCGCCGAACATGCAAAAGCAAACAAGGAACCTTGCGGATTCAAACAACTAGTCTCTTCTATTCTTTGTGCGAAGTGCAAACTGTGAACAAGTTATCGTCCTTTGGCTTTAGAGTGAAGAAGCAGAGTGTTAAAAATAATAATGATTACAGAATCGAAAGAAAAGAGAAAACGTAATCATTTCATAGTAAATCATATACCTTAGTAATTTTGACCAACCTCCGTCTCAGCGTCGATCTTCTCCTCAGTTGTACCGAACATTCTCATTCTTAGATCGGGCGCACTCGTTCAATAGTATCAGGAGGGTGTGAGATCACCGATGGGGCAATGAGGGAGTGGGAGGAAGCAGACGGAGCTCTGCTAGGGTTTGGGGAAAAAATCGAATGGGAGGAGAGAGTAGAACACTCTGGAATATCTCTGCTCTCTGGCTTGTTCGAAAAAGGCTTTAAGAAAAAGGCCAAATCAGCCTTAAAACGACGTCGTTTGGTGTGTTTGGTGAGCAGAGACGAGAGAGACAGAGAGCGTTTTTCTTGCTGCGGTGCTGCCAAGTTCATACGCCGTCGTTTAATGTTAATTTCGGTCGGACACGGTTTAAGTTGATTAGCACTTCAATTGCTCGTTTCAAACCGATTTCATTTTTTTTGCCAACAAATTCACCCGCCACCGACTGTTGGGCTTTATGAACCGATGTTAATCACATGTTTTTGAATTAATTCGGTCGGTTTTTAGCAGTTGGGCAATTTTTGAACACCCCTACTGCAGGGTACATTAAAAGAATAAGATGTGTGCAGACAATAATAAATGACTAAAATTGTTACTTCCGAGAAAGCTTAGGTGTGAAATTGCTTTTACCTTAAAAATAATAAGAAATAAAAATTTTGGTGCAAGGTCACTGCTTTTTCCTTAAAAAAAAGTAGGAAATATAAATTATCATCATCTATTGATAAACATTTTAATTTATTTAAAATGCTTCTATGATAGAAATAAAATATATAATATTATATTTATACTATTTAGTATATTATTAGTGTATGAATTAAAATAACATCATTTGTTAAAAAGCATTATTTATTATTCCATTTGGAACTACCTTATAATTATTGTCCTCTAAGATTTCAATTTGTAAATTAAACCAACTATTAATTGCTTTAGATGATTGGGACCACGACATCACTAACCTAATTTATCCCCTTACTTTATAGAATTTGTGGATTTTAAAGCGTCATGTGTGTTTTAACTCTATTTTGCATTTGGGGATGGAAGTTTTGCCTTAAAATAACTGAGGCAACTTTTTATTTTTTATTTAAAATAAATAGTTAGATTTTTTATAATTTTTAAAAAAATTTAAAAGAACTTTGAAAATTATTTTTTAACGTGTTATTATTTCTTAAATTCAGAGCCTTACATTTTTTTAATCAACGTCTATAATTTTATATTTTACTCTCTCCAAGTAAAGTCGGGAGGAAGAAATCTAAATATTACAAACTTTCAATTTTTTATTATCTTTCAAGTTAGGCAAGATTTCCGATTTCCATACCTTAAAAGCCTTTTCAGAGCACAGACACTTTACTTGATAAATTCATAAAAGGGAATGACCAAATTGCGCCACTTGTTTCAAAATAATCGCCTCAAACTTTCTCAACACTTTTTTTTACCAATTTATAATTTATAATAAACTCCAATTTAAATGGATGTAAAAAACTATACATAATTTATCTTAATTATTTAATATAATCAAATTAATTATCATCTTAACTCTTGAATACAATTAAATCAATAAATTAATGTTAATTATAATTTTTAAAAAATTAATCACAAGATAACTCAATATATTAATAATATACTCAAAAAAATTTCCTTTCTTATTAATAAAATTTATATTTTAGTTAATTTGATATCTCTAAATTCATAATATATTGCAAAATAACATAAAAAATATTACTGTTTTTTATGTATAATTTATATAAATATTATTATTTTTAAAGAGCCCAACGTTATAACCCATGATTATTTTAAAAGTAAAAATAATTATAAAATAATGTTTTTTAATAGACGTTTAAGTTGGGTGATTAAAATTTTTTTCTTATTTAAGCACCGTCAATAATTAACCCTTATCTAGCATGATCAAAAACAAGATTTCATTTCATTTTAAAATGAATTTCTTTTTAATATGGTATTTGGATTTAAATAAAAAGATATTTCATTTTATTTCATTTCATTTACAATTTTTATTTTAATTACAACTTTACCAATATGAAATTCAACTAATTTTGTAAGGATTTCACTAGAATTTATTTTATTTGACCTAAAAATTATATTATATAAATAATTTACCTTTTTTCTACTATTATATTTACTATGATATAATCAAAATTTACTTTTTAATTGATTTCTATGTATTTTTTAATATATTACTAAGAAAATAATTCATTTACAAATGAATTAAAATTATTATTTTTAATAAAGTTGTCAAATAAAAAATTTATTTGTAAATGAATTGAAATTATTTATATTAAAATAAAATGAAATCAATTCTAGAAAAAGTATATGTCAAACTAACCCTAGGGAAAAAATCAATCTAATACTGTTTGTTACAATTTATTACAACAAAGTACCCTAAGCTAACTTTTTTTCATTTAAGTATACCCACAATAATAATTTATCATGATACCCAAAAGAAAAAATAACACACTTACAGCACGTCTCAGGATAAATAAAAGTATCGAAACAAAAATCTCTTTTATCACATATTAAAATTAGAGAATTTTTAATTTTATAAAAATAAAAATAAAAGACTAAAAACTTATAAGAATTAACATTGGAAAATTTTTAATTGTATAAAAATGAAATTAATGTAAAATTTTAATTATAAATAAAATTAATAAAAATTCAATTTTTAAGGTTAAAATAAATTTTTATTTAATATAAAATATTGCTATTTATAGATCAAAGAGTAACATACTATTCTTTGAAAGTTTAATTGTTAACAAAATTTTATTTATCTTTTTATTTTGAGTTTTTAGTCGATGTTATTATTTGAAGATAAAACATCATAATATAACTGTTTAGTCTATAAATAGTAACATACTATTCTTTAATAGTTTTATTATTAATGAGAATACATTTATCTAATTATTTTGAGTTTTTGATTAATGTTATTATTTGAAGATTAAATAGTAACATATTATTTTTTGACAATTTAGTTCTTAATGAGACTTAATTTATCCATTTATTTTAAATTTTTAGTTAATGTTACTGTCCGAGTACCAAATAGTAATATGTTATTATTCGGTTTATAAATAGTAACTTATTATTCTTTGACAATTTTATTATTAATAAGACTTAATTTATCTCTTTATTTTAAATTTTTTATTTGCAAATGTCAGTATTTTGAATTTATCATAATGTTGGTTAATGTTACTAATATTCTTTGGCACTTTTGTTATTAATGAGATTTAATTTATCTATTTATCTTATATTTTTAATTGATGTTACTGTCCAAATATCAAATAACATGTTACTATTTTGCTTGCAAATAGTATCATATTATTCTTTGATACTTTTGTTGTTAACAAAATTATTATGGTACAATTAGATATTAAAAGAATTGAAAAGCAAAAATTTGATGTGAGATTTAAATGAATTTGAATTAAGAAAAATAAGGTCAAAGTTGGTAAAATAACAAAAAAAATAAAGAAAAATTAAAAAAATTTATTGAAAAAAGCCTCTTTTTTTTATCCAAAGTGGGCTTTGGCATTTTGCAAAAGCATAGATTTCAAAAAAATTATATAAAATTGACATATAATTTGCTCCAATCGGACAGTCAAACATAAAATTATGATTATTCAAAGCTTTAAAATCAATCTATACATTTTCAGTCAAATGGACCCCATCAAAAATCATATGAAAACGAATAAAAATGAGTATATGCAAAAATTAATTAATTAATCATGGAGTTATACCTTTCTAAAGTTACTGATTCATAATTACATTCTCATGATTAAAAAAAAGATATTTTAAGAATATAATAATGATAATTCATAAAAATAATACCTATTTGATAAAAATTAGTACTAACATCTCTTTGAAAGGAAATTCAAGAAGTAGTACCACAATACAATTACTAATAAATTAACTTAAGCCATTAAGTAAATGATATAAAATGATGATTAAAGTACAAATTGTATCACTACCATCAATATTTATATGTATATATGTATATATGTTTGTATGTATAATTTATACAATTTTTTAAAATATTTCATGTTTATCATTCTTGTCATTTTATCAAAGTTGACAATTTAAATTCTTATGTTAAATTTATGTCTCATCAAAAATTATTGATATTTTGATTAAGTTCTACCTAAATTCTATTTAAATAAATGAGGAAAAACATCAAATTATTATCAAAAAGATCTTGTTAATATCAAATTAATACTAAAGGATTTTCTTGCATCAATTTAATATTAATTTCAAATTTTCCACTTCAAATTAGTACTAAAAGATTTTTTATGCTAATTTAATATATAAAAATATTGCAAAAATCAAATTAATACTAATCTGAGGTGAAATTTTTGAAATTGATGTAAGAAAATCTTTTAAAAAGTTTTCAATATTTATACTAAATTAATGTAAAAAAATTAGTATTAATTTAATATCCACTAAATCTTTTAAGTAGTAGTTTGATAATTTTTTTTAAATAATATTTATGTCATAGTGGATTAAAAATTAACAACCTTCCCTTAATGCAATTACTTCTTGTTTAACTTTATTACAATTGAAATTGATATTAATTGTTATAATTATATTTGTTAGCCAGTACTTTTAGTAATATATTAGCACTTGATATATCATAAGTGTTGGTGTGTGTGTGTCCTAAGAGCTAATATAAGATAATTGTAATAATACATAATATATTAAGTTTTATTTTAGAAAAAGTAATTATTATATTTTATTTCATTTCTGTGTAATTTATAACTTAATATAATAATTATCCTTAGAATAATTTTACTATTCCTAAAATATCCATAGTCGAGTGTTATTGTAATAGGATAACAATAATACTTTAAGACTATTACGTATAATGATTGATGATTGTGAATCATGAATATGTGATATCAAGTTAATATATAAATACATTGTTAGTGAATAGATGTATTAGACTAACCTGCTGTGAGAATATTACATAAATTGTCGTGTGTCATTAGCTATTTTCATGTAATTTTATTGCATTTAGTCCTTTAACCAGAACTCACTTTGGTTCCCTACATGAGAAGTCACACACTTTGATCCTGTCCTATGTCACCTTTAATCAGGATATCATGAAAGACTTTGATTGAGTATGTCACAAATTATACATAGGATTGTGAATGATATAAATGGGATTTGTTCTTCTTGCATAAAAGAAGTGATATCTCCTTGATTAAGTGAGACTAAAAAATATATAGTCATGCTCAAATGGATCAATATGTGATATTAATTATTTGTTTAAGTTAGTCTACTCAGTATCAAGAAATGTAAATTGAACATTGACAAGGATGATATATTCTATACCTCTAGTTCAATTTGAATATCGTTATAAAAGGAACTATATTGTAAAGTGTTGTTCATATATTCGGTGGATGTCGAATCACAAACATTCTTACTATTTAAGTGAAAATGATATATTGTTAAATACCACTCACTATCTATGGTCTACTAATTGGTCATTACTAATGTAATAAAAACTTATAAAGTCATACAAAAGGAGTAAGAATGAGATAGTAATTAATTAAATTTTAATTATACTAAAATCCTATTAATTGAGCTTGTTATTTAGTGCATATATATTATCAAAGTAATAATATATATATATATATATATATATATATATATATATATATATATATATATGTATATATATTATTTACGTAATATATAATATATTATATGATATTATCTGATACTAAAGTAATATTAAATAATAATGCCATTTGATAAAAGATAATTATATTATGAGATAATAATATTATCTAATAATATTTAGGTATTAATATTAAGGTAATATTATATGACTAGCAAATAAGCCCCATCTATCTTCACTCTCATCATGATGAGGATAAGGTATTAATAATTGAATGAAATTAAGTAATTGAATAATATTATTATCTAATAATATTTAGATATTAATATTAAGGTAATATTAGATAACTAACGAATAAGTTTTATCTCTCTTCACTTTCATCATGATAGAGATAAAGTGTTACTAGTTGAATGAAATTAAGTAATTGAAGGTCATTTCCTAGTAAGACTAGGAAAGTGGTATGCCTCTAGCTTTATAAAAGGTCATAAAGGTATCACTTCTTTAGAGAGAAAAATATGAACTACCACTAGAAAAATCACATTAAACCCTAAAAATTGCACTAAACCCTAGTCCCTTGTGAAAGAGACATTTCCTAACAAATTCGTAGAGATTGAGAAGTTATCATTTACTCCATGTGCATATCGTAGAAATATCATCACTTGATTGTGCTCATGATTTGGATTTGTAATTCAAGAGGAAATCCTTGATTCTTGATCTATGTCCTTATGCATTGATTCTAAAAAGGTTTCACATAACATAAATTTTAAAAATTCAATGTGTTTAAGTATATGTGAAACCCAACGATAAGTACTTTACTTTTCTGATTTCCTAAGTTTGAACTTCAGTATTTTGTACGCACGCACATTAAATAGATTATCATTCTTATTATTATAAAAATAAATTACATTTATTATAATTTTCATTTCCTAATTTAGGCACTCTTATAATTTTTCCATATTAAAGAATTTTTTACTACTCTCATTCATTTTTTCACCATATTTATAATTATATTAAATTATTAATTAATTTTTAAAACATTTAATTGGCTATTTCAAATAGGTAAGATTAATAAACAATAATACATTTTTTTTAAAAAGTATGAAATTATGGAATTATGAAATTTTAAAATTGCAATTAATTCAATATTAATTAAGAGATCAAATAATAGTTAGAATCTACTTGCCGTTATCATATAAAGTTGTTATCATGTGTGTGTCTATATATATATATATATATATATATATATACTTGCCGTTATCATATATTTATATGGAAAAAAAATTCATTTTGAATTTTCCAATATAAAGTCGTTCTCCTTGCCGTTTGTTAATCTCTCCACATCCATCATTTGTGTTTAATTTTTTTTCTCAGAAAAATCTAATCTACTTTTGGGCTTTGTTGGTCCAAATGTAACATTAACGCTATCTTATAATTATTATTTTCTTAAATTTCAATTTAAAATTTAAAGCAGTTACCAATGTTTCAAGTAGCCGGTGATTACAATGTGGCCAACCTCATTTGTCTTCTTCCTGACATTTTAGCATTTGCCATTTTTAAAGCACCTTGTATCTAAGGTAGACTTGTGAAAATAGGCTAACCCAACCCAACCTAACTCAACTAGGCAAACTTAATGAGCAAAAACTATATGTCAGGCCAGTCTCAAGCCGGACTACTTTTTCACCGAATCGAGTTCAGATCAGATTGTTACAGTACCAATCCTAATCCCATGTCGATATTTACTAAGCAAGTTCAGATGGATTTTTATAACCTATTACATTTTATTATTATTATCATACTAATTTTTGTTTATTATTAATTTTATATCATTAATTAATTAAAATCTATTATTATTTATTAAATATAATTATATATTATTATAACTTAAAATTTTATTATATATATCAATGAGTCATATATATTATCTATGAAAATCAATATATATATTATTAAGATTTAATAAATGAGTGAATTTACATTTAATAACATATACATTTAATAAAATAATTTAAATTTAATATTATATATTTATTTTATTTAATAAAATAAATATATATTATTATATATTATTATATATTATACTTTTATATATAATAAAATAAATTTTAGATTATATATATTTATTTTAAAATAAATATATATTATTAAATATATATTGATCAAGGTCAAAGTATTATATAAAAATAAATATATTATATAAATATATTATATAAATATATAATAAAAAATTTACTTTATTATATATAAATATATAATATAAAATAATATATTTATTTTATTTAATAAAATAAATATATATTATTGAATATATATTGATCAATGCCAAATTATTATATAAAAATAAATATATTTAATAATTTATATATCATCAAATATATATCAATAAATAATTATTTATATAATATACTAATAAAAATAATTATAATAATTTTTATATAATAATAAATATAGATAATAATGTATTATATTATATATATATATATATATATGTATATAATATATTTAAAATTAATATCAAAATTATTTATTTAAAATTTTTAAATAATTCAAAATTTTAATATTAAAGTATTAATTTAAATTTTAATATATTGATTTATTTTGATAAATTTATATAATATATATTAACGATATTAAATATATAAATTTATTAATTTTTATATTAAAAATTATTTAATATTGCTCATATATATAATTTTAATATTATATATTAAAGTTTAATTTTAATATATCAAAATTATTATTTTAATATTTATATAAAAATTAAACATACAATAATAAATTAATTATTTATTACTTAATACTATTATTAAGATAATAGGCTAATCTAATAATCTGACGGATCAACACTTACCAGTCCCAATCATTTACCAAGTCGGGCTAGCGAGTCCTAGTCCCAATCTCAGTCCCTTATCAGGTCGGGCCATTGTTATCATTTTCTATACCAGTTCCAATCCCAGGCCATACAAAATTACATCAATCTCAGGCTAACCTATTAAACCCAACCTATTTTGACACCTCTAATTCGGGATTTACTCATTGTCAGGGGAAGAGAAGATTACGTGTCAAAATAAGTTATTAACTTAACAGATAAAAATTATATATCAAATCAGTTTTAGAATAGATTACTTTTTCACTAAATTGGATTTAGATCGAATTGTTATAATGCCAATTTCAATCTCAACTTCAATCTCAAATCGATATTTATTAAGTAAATTCAAATAGGTTTTATAATCTATTATATTTTATTATTATTATCATATTAATTGTTTGTTTATTGTTAACTTTACATCATTAATAACTTAAAATCTATATTATTAAATATAATTATATTTTATTATTATCACTTAAAATTTTATTAAAATGATGAAATTAGAATAAATTTATTGAGATAATTGAAATGAAAATTATATATTTTTTTAAATTTTAAAGAGATTAAATATGAATTCTTTCAAAAAAGAAAGTAAGAAATTTTTTAAATATTAATGTAGTTTTGTTCCTAATTTCTTAGGATATATTGATAATTTTTTAATATATTAAAATTTTAAATTAAAATCTCATCACTTTTAATACTTGAAAGAAAATATTGACTAAATTGACCACTTATAAAAATTATTTATAAAAAATATGTTTAATTCAAATAAGTTAAATTTAAATTTGAAGTATAATAAAACTTATAATTAAAATCACATATTGAAAATTTTATGTGATTAATTAGTGGTAAGAAACTTTAAATTTTAAATTAAAACTCCTATTATTATTATTATTATTATTATTATTATTATTATTATTATTATTATTATTATTATTATTATTACTACTACTACTACTACTACTACTACTACTACTACTACTACTACTACTACTACTACTCCTCCTCCTCCTCTTATTATTATAAAATATAATTATATTTTATTATTATCACTTAAAAATTATTATTATTATTATTATTATTATTATTATTATTATTATTATTATTATTATTATTATTATTATTATTATTATTGTTGTTGTTGTTGTTGTTATTATTATTGTTGTTGTTGTTGTTGTTGTTGTTATTGTTGTTTAATAGAATTAAAAATAATAAGAAAATAAATTAAGACACAACAATTTTAAAGTGGAAAACCCCTATAAAGAAGGGTGAAAACCACAAAATCTAATCCAAAAAGATTTCATTATTAAATAAAATAAGTACAAATAAATATCTATGTCAATGAGTCATATATATTATATATTATTAAATATATATTGATCAAGTCTAAAGTGTTATATATAAAAATAAATATGCTTAATAATTTATATATTACTAAATATATATAAATAAATAATTATATAAATAATATATTAATAAAAGTAATTATAATAATTTATATATAATAATAAATAATAGATAATAATGTATGATATTATATATATGTATATAATACATTTAAAATTAATATCAAAATTATTTATTTAAATTTTTTAAATAATTTAAAATTTTAATATAAAAATACTAATTCAAATTTTAATATAATTATTTATCTTGATAAACTTATATTAAATATATAAATTTATTAATTTTAATATTAAAAATTATTTAATATTACTCATATAATTTTAATATATCAAAATTATTATTTTAATATATATAAAAATTAAACATATAATAATAAATTAACTATTTATTTCTTACTACTATTATTAGGTTAACGGGCTAATTCAATAATTTGACGAATTAATACTTATCAGTTATAATCCTTTATCCTGTTGGGTTAACCAATCTCAATTCTTTACTAAGTCGAGTCACTGTTATTATTTTTCATATCAATCTCAATCTCAGGTCAAGTAAAATTATACTAGTTTCAAGTCAACTCATTAAATCCAACCTATTTTGACACTTCTATTTAGAATATCATAGGCAATGCTTAATCCAACTGCATTGCAGCACTTGACCGTAGTCAAATTTTATTCTTAACAATATTACAAGTCAATGTTGCAACCACTTTCATTTTCAAACCAAAGTCATTGGAGTGAGATGTTTTGTGTTAAAAAATTTATAAAATATTATATATATGGACATGTAGATCAACAAAAATATATAAAATTTACATATTCCATACATATTTTTATGAGTGAAGTTTAGTTTAGCTTTTTAAATTTATTTCCAGGACATTATTTTTTTATAGCTTAGGATATATTAATTTTATTGATTTCTATATATCGCTATAGTTTTTTTCGTATTATAACAATTACACATTACTCTTATTATATTTTACTTATTAAGAAATTAAAGTCCTTTTAGAATATCCAAAGGACAAGCACCATACTCAACTGAAAATTCTTTAACAGCAACAACAATGCAATCCATTATTCTAGGTATACTTTGTTCCTGATGATACAAGTTAAGGCAGTGCATCTTAATCATTATTTTACCAATCATATCATTTTGGTCATGTTTAACAATCTGTTTGGTTCCGTTGAAAATAGGAGAGGAGAAAAAATGAGGTGAAAATGGAGATGATTTTACTGTTTTCGTCCGTTTGGTTCCAGGTGAAAAACAAAGAGAAGAGAAAAAAAATTTTGAAACCGTACCTGGGTTCCACCTGATGAATTTCTCCTCAGTTTTGAGGAGAAATGAGGAGAAAAAACAAACCAAAACCCGAAAGCAGAGCCACAGTGCAGGGAAAGCAAGGATCAGTGGCAACAAGCAGCAAAGCCATCTTCTGGTAATTTTTGCCACCGACGAAGCTCCGTTAAGCTTTATTTCTGCCGTTAGTCTTCTATTTTCCTTCTTCCTCGTTGTCTATTGCTGCATGGAGATAATGGATGGAGTTGGTGTTGGTGACGACCCGCAATGGCTGCAGTGGGTGTAGCCCCTCGTCAGCGACCGAAGCTGCTGCAGACGGCCACCTGAGAGAAGGTCCCCCCTGCTACTGAACCAATTTGTAGCTCCGATGCCAGTTTTGTGCAGCTGGATGGCCTGCTGGGTTTGGGTGACCCGTTTCTGGGTTTAGACATGGAACCAGGAGGCAGGGGGAGGCAACGTCTTCTTTACGAGTAGAAATGACAACTTAGCAAGTCATTTAACTTGCACAAAACATTCGAAAGTCAAATTCAAACAATTCATACAGAAACAAAAACAAAAACAAAAAAATCAATGAACAATATTGCTAAAGCTACCAACTAATGGCGAATTTGAAAGAAAGATAAGCATGTGAGCTTTTGCATCCATTTAATTTTCAAATTGAGTTTCAGTTGTAAAAATGCCAGTTCCAAGTATGAACTCACGAATCCTTTTAAATTATAATATAACTCTTTTTTATAAAGATTAAATTTAATGCACTACTAGTATACATAAAATATTTTATATTATCAATAAATATAAAAATAACACATCATTAAAAATTTAAAACTTTTTTATTTTTATTATTTATCACATTTAATTATTTTTTTAGATTAAAAAATTAGTTTAATATATTTATTTTTATTAATTTTTTGAAACTACCATTTAGTTCAAAATTAAAATTTACTCCATCTCTTACTTTATGCACAAAGTTTAAGTAATTGAAAATGGAGAGAGAGATATGATTGAATGAATTTATTGAGACATTATAAGATAAATGTGTAAAATAATGAAGTATTTATTGGTAAAAAAGAATAAAATTAAAAAAGTAATATTTATTATTTCATTAAAATTTTATAATGACAGATAAAAAAAATTTACAAAATAAGACAAATAATAAGAAATGAATGGAGTAGTAATTAAGAATTAGTAAAAGAGAGTTTTAATAATTTTTAAATGATATGATAATATAAGAATAAGTAATAATGTAAAAATAATTCGCAATGATAATGATTTAAATTTAAATTCTGAAAAAAAATTAGAAGAAAAATTGTGCTAATTCAAGTTAGGACATATAGCATCATTGAGAATTTACAACAATATTAATAAATTGTATAAAATTTGAAGGTCATTTTGATATAATGAAAAAAAATTTCTCAATTTCATAAATTGTCTAAACTACTTTATTTAATTATTTTCTCTCTTATTTTTTCTTTTATCCAAACACAACTAATTTCTCTTCTATTTTTCTAACTCCCTTACTTTCCTTACTCCCCTATTTAAATTATTTCCTCTCTTATTTTTTTTCCCTCTATTTTCTTTCTCATACATGTCATTGTGAACCACAGGGTATTCAACCCTACTACTCTAGCAAAGGGTGGGCTACTAACTTTCGAAATTGCCTATTCTACTTACATAGTCCAAAAGGATCCTCTTTGCGTAATCATTATGAAGAAATTTCTTTAATTTAATTTCAAGAATTCCAAATCATGACGGTGGATTACGGCATGAGAATTGAACAAATTTAAAGTAACACATCATGTCTGACTTTTTGATCACGACATGCGTTTTTCAGAAAAAATTTCTCAAAATCTTACCCAGTCAAAATATTTTTTCAAAACCCTTAAACTTTTTTTTATTTAAAAATTGACTGATCACGGGAAAGGGTTCCCGCGATCGACTAGTCATGCACCTCCCCCGTATGATCAGAATTTAAAATTTTTTAATTCATTTTACTTTAAATTATTTTTTTATTTTATTTAATTTACACTTAATTTTTTATTTTCTTAAACCCATTTTTTTAAAAAAAATTACTTATTTTTAATTTGTTATCCTATTTTTATTTTATTTTTAATCTTTATTTAATTTGTATTTAATTTAATTGTTGACATTTTGAATTTTTCTTTAATGCTAATTATTTAAAGTTTTAAATAATAATCAATAATTTTATTAACTCTCATAATATTATATAATATATATAGTATAATAAAATTAGTAATCATCAAAAAATCTTTAGAAGATTTAAATTATAAAATTAAATTTTTAAATAATATTTTATTAGAATGTGATGTATATATTTGTAAAATTTTTTAACTAAAGATAAAATTAGAATATAATCTATATCATGAAAATAAATATTTTATTAGTAAACTACGTTAATCCACGATATGATACAATTTAATTTATAAAAAATTAATTACATACAGATTATATATTCTTAAGGAATTGTTAAATAAGAATCATACTATTATAATACATTATTTATTTTTATTTTATCACATATAATATTTATGTTATGTAAATAATAATAAATTATGCAAAAAAAAATTTAATTAAATACTTCAAAATAATGTGCTAAATTATATGTTAAAAAAATTAAAAATTAAGATATTATAATATTGTAATCCTTATATAAAAAAATTCCATCATTTGATGAAATATTTAATTAATTATATTTTAATTTTTACTTTATAATTATCTTTTATGTTTTTGTATTAAGTGAATTAATTACATATTTCATATCTATTAAAAACACTTCAGAATTAATTGAATTTATTAATATTGAATTATATTTTCCATCAATGTTATCTAAAGATCAAAGGAACTTACTTTCTTTTATTACTATAACTTTATGAACCATTTTTAATAATCACGAATATAAGTACCATGTTATTCCTTTATCAATATGCATCTATGACTTTTTTTCTATAGAAAATATTATCTAATAAAACTAGTAAGGTCTAAATTATTAACCTAAAATTATTTTAAATATTAACTTTTAGATGTTAAAGTCAAATATCATATTTAAATTACTTTAAAATAATTAAATTTTGCACTATTTTAATTTTAAGAATTTGAATTTTATAAATTAATTTTACTAAACTTATACTTAATATTTCACTATCGTAATTAATTAAGTATTTTATCAAATGATGTATTTTTTATTTTTATATAAGAATTATAACATTATAGTTTTATAATTTTTTAATAATTTTTTGCATATAATTCAACATATTATTTTCAAGTATTTAAATAAAATTTTTTTGCATAATTTATTTTTATTATTTATATAACATAAATATTATATGTGATAAAATGAAAAATAAATAATGTATTATAATATTAGAATTCTTATTTAATAATTTCTTAAAAATATATAATATGTATGTAATTAATTTTTTATAAATTAAATTGTATCACATTATGAACTAACATAGTTTACTAATAAAATATTTATTTTTATGATGCAGACTATATTCTAATTTTATATTTAGTTAAATATTTTTATAAATATATATATCACATTATGATAAAACATTATTTAAAAATTTAATTTTATAATTTAAATCTTCCATATAATAAATTTATAAGAGAATTAGTAAAAATTTAGTATTTATTAAAATTTTAATTATTATAATAATCTTTTAATTGTTACTAATTTTATTATATTATATATATTACAATATTATGAGAGTTAATATAATTATTGATTATTATTATTAAAAATCTTCAATAATTAGTATCAAAATAATATTCAAAATGTAAAAAATTAAATCAAATATACGTTAAGTAAAAATTGAAAATAAAATAAAAATAGGAGAACAAATTATAAATAAGTAAAATTTTAAAATAATGATATCAAATTGAAATAAAAAAAATAAAAGTATAAATTAAATAAAATAAACAATATAAATTAGATGGGTTACGAGGGTGACCCACATGACAGTGGATCATGAGGTCCCCCTCCTCGTAATCAGTATTTTTCAAAAAAAAATCTTTAAGTATTGGGAAAAAATATTTTTACTACGCAGTATAAAGGAAATATGTTGTCCCAAAGTAAGTGTTACAGTTAAAAAGCCACCTTTATACCCTCGCCTATAAGCTTTTTTACCATAGCACTTACCTTGGGACAACAAATTCCCCTTATACTATATAGTAAAAATGTTATTCCTAAATGCCTAAAGATTTAATTTTTTTCAAAAAAAACATATTTCATAGTTACGTATAAGTATAACTTTAAATTAACACTATAACAAGCAATATTTTAGAATGCTCCAAGAAATTTTAAATAATAATATAATGAATGAAATTAATTTAATAATGTGATTTGAATTAATGAATAAAAGTAAAATATCTGATTTTCAATTTGTATAATTTATCTACAAAATTAAAAATTGGATAATATGATAAATGAAATGAGAGGGAATACTAAATCTGAAGTAAAAATACTATGAATTAATTAAATAAATAAATTGGATGTAAGGCTATAATATAATAATGAAATATTCAATCACCAAAATAATGGCTCCCAATCTCACATCGAGGGCATCGCTTTGCTCGTTGCGGTTATTAAGCAAGAGAATGATGCTATTCATCTTTGTCATTATTCTCATCATCATCTATATGAATCAGGCAGATTTAACCCCCTAAAGGGTGGAAAGTTCAAGTTCCAGTAGGAGGATTGAGATGGTGGAATAGGATTTTCGGGGGTAAAAAATGCTTGTTGCTGTTGCTCCATGGATCCATTGACATATTCAGTAATAAATGCAAATGAGTTAGCAAATAACACTATTAGAGAACTAGAGATTTGTTAAGTTAATAGCAATGGTGATAAGGTGAAGAACAATGACTGTAAAGTAACATGAAAGTGTTGTGGCAGTAATGTCATACTGTATGATAGGGCAGCATCTACACCTGTGAAGAATTGTGCAGAGGGGGTATAAGTTAATGGACCTGTACCTCCCATATCAGCATGCATCAATGGAAGGGTGTAGGAAGATAGGACATCTGCTTGTGTCATCGATGGATGACCATAAGGGATACTTTCATCATCATCCCCTTCTTCGGGCAAAATAGGATCTCTAGAAGACATGAATCCATAGCCTTTCCTACCATGCCTAGGCTCAAGAATAGGTGATCTTAGTAATTCATTAACCAGATAAGCAGGTTGGGAAGCTGCCATGTCTCAATGCTCTCCCAATCCACATAGCATGAGGCCACATTCTCAATCTACTATCTCTTTAAATTGGTTGTACGGTTGAGAAGGGGAATCCTCGACACTAAGCCTGTATAATCTCTCAACTATATCAGCCTGCAAAGTACATTTTAATAATTTAATATATAATAATTTGAATATGTAAGCATAAAAGTGTGTGAAGGATAAAAGGTTACAACAAATCCTGGACCAGCACTAACTAGATGAATCCATCGTCTGATATGTCTCCAATATCATCTCATGTAGCCCAAGTCATAGTGAATAACATCTATTTCCATTTTAGTCAACGAAAGTGTGCTGCGCCATGCATTTTAAGCAACAATGAAAATCACATGCTCTTCCTGCCAGTCTTTTGATGTTTTACCTCAAAACTGCAAGGTATGACAAAAACCCAAATTAAATGGCCCTTATAAGATTGGTTTCTACCTACCAAACTAGCGAAGTAGATGATCTGCGTGATACCATTCCATGATGTGGAAGCATATAATGGGGACTAATGTCAACCTTATGTCAAATGAGGTCAAGCAATATTTTAGTATAAGCTACTATACATTGGGAATGTCATAAGGGTGTTGAATAATCTGCATTATACGAGTGTAATATAAATAAGCATATCACTATATGTGAGAATGGCTTCATTAGATACAACGAAGTGGGGCTTCTAATCTTATCGGCCTTCATTTGATTAAGCAGTACTTTATATTAATGTAAGGTTGTTGCTAGCAGCCGAAAAAGTAACCCAGTGTTATTCCACCTACGAGGAATATAAATTGTGTACTATTTATTTGAATATTTTAAGGTATTACGAGAAACGCAATATGAAAATCATGTATGATACACCCCTAAAATCCAATGGTAGAAACAAAGGGTAGTTGTCTAGCCAAGGATCAGGATACTGGGCTCTCGCCAATGCTAAAATGGGAAATCGATCCTATGTCCACAAATACAATAGGTGCAAACATCTACTAATATTAATCTCATCACATTTAGTGGTGGTACACAATTTTCTGTACAAGCGTGCCAGAATTGCTAATCCCCAACTATACTAGCCAGCATCTGCAAAATTTTTCAATAATGGTAGATACATCAATAATACTTTATGGCCGAAAGTATCAGGCATAAGGTAACCGTCTATAAGTATCTAAAGTTAGCTGCTAACCAAGTGATGCTTAAATACTGGCCTTGTAAACATTCATCGAGCCGTCTAATCCTAAGTAAATCTTCGCACATCCCTAGTCAATCATATTTGGTGTATCTAAAGATAGGGATGCCTTCACACGGCAAACCCAACTAGATGGAGACATCTTGTAAGGTAATGGTGCATTCCTCCGAGGTAGTGTGGAAAGTGTGTGTCTTAGGACACCATCATTCAACAAGTGTGGAGACAAGAGTAGCATTAAAATCAAAATGACCAAGCCAGCTGGCACCGTAGAAGCCTACCTATCAAAGATAAGGCACAATTACAAGTGGTGGATCGAAGAGATGATTCCTATAGGCGATGCGTCGTAACTTCAGGATTCGATCATCCTTCTCACATTAATTGAAAAAATAGTTAGCACATATAAAATCAAGCAATTTTTATTGAGGGAGTAAACTTACCCGGACTAGCCACATGGCCTGTGAAAACGTGTATAGACTACAACTATAATAAAGACTCATCATTAAGTTCAGGGGTCACAACTGGCCATTGGAGCGAGTGATATAGACTATGTCAAACTGTATGAATTCAATCAATTGCACAACCATAAATTCATGTAAGTCTTCCAAAATGCAACAAGAAAATAAATAATTTAATACAATAAGATAAATATAGTATACTATTTAGATACAATAAGCTATCTAACTTTTACTAATATTTTAACAAATTATGCATAGTCTGGAGATATGTATAAAATAATCTTGAAGAAAGGTTATTTGTTAACTTTTTTAGAGTCAGGGATGTCATGGTACGTTCTTTTTATTAGACTAATAAATTGTGCAGTTGTACCTAATTTGTCAGCATAACTCACACCT
This sequence comes from Sindora glabra, assembly GCA_020226215.1. Lineage (NCBI taxonomy): Eukaryota > Viridiplantae > Streptophyta > Magnoliopsida > Fabales > Fabaceae > Sindora > Sindora glabra. The sequence continues at coordinate 28,587 of CM035235.1, forward strand.
TTAAGGTTCTAATGAACTCTTTCTCTAATCTATTTCGTTTCTTATTCATGTGGAATGTGATGGATCACTAGGATGTATCTATGCTAGATCCGGTGACAATGTTAGTCCATTTAATGTTAAACAATGCTCCATACTGCCAATTAGCCGAAACTCATAGTTATATGCCTTTAGCATTTTGTCTAATCAGAAAACAAGATTGACAAACTGTAATGATTCAGAGAGACCTTCGCACATGTAACAAACATATGTTGGCAGGGCCAATGCTCTACTTGGAATTCATCGTAATTACATGTACGATCACATAGGCTAACCTTGCAAGTTCGATCAAACTATTTTCAAGTCGAGTCACACGACCCTAGGCGGTCGAAGCAATGCACATGAAGGCAAATACTTTTCGTATGCACTCTTGAATCTTTTTTCGGATGTCCTCACTAAATACCTCTCCTTCCTGTAATTGTGCTGCAATGGTCTTTGCTCAGTTAACAAAGTATGTATTTACTCGATACAATAAAACTTTGATTAACTTAGTAATCGATAAAAATCTGACCCCTTTGAATACTCTATTAGTGCACTCGGCCAAGTTAGTTGTCATATGCCTCTATCGTTGACTTTCTTTATCATAAGCACAGCTTCATTGACTTTTTTGGATATTATCAATCCAATTAACAACTCTTGGGTGCAATTGGCAAAGTTTATTCAACTTACAATCTACAACATGTCGCTCATATTAGTAACTTGTATCACATATTGTTGTGATTGAGTAAAAAATAATCATGATAAGCAAAGATAATTAATGACGTTAGTATAAGTAATACGCACTAATGCAAATAAACATCTTCTTTAGCCACGATATCCTAAAAGTTGAGTTTAGATTACTGGTGATGTGTTGAATGCAAAACACCTAATAAGTATAAGGAGATTATCACCTTACATGTGGGTTTGCAATGGCAGTTAGTATTCCAAGATATCTATCTAATATCAAGCAAATACCCTATCTATCCTTAACGACACGCGTAGAACGTTTGATAAGAACCAAGCCCATGTCTTGTATGTTTCCCCCTCTACCACGGTAAATGCAAGAGGTACAACTTTTTTATCGTCATCCTATGACGTCATAATAAGTAAGACCTCTTTATACTTTCTATACAAAAAGGTGCCATCTACTTAGACTATCAGTTTCAAATGGTTAATCATCTCAATGCATGGCTTGAAAGTCCAAAACACTCAATAGAACAATGCAACCGATTGATTTTCAAAACTGCTTGGTGAGCATTCTTTGTTAACAATCTCGAAGTAAGACACAAGATTAAAGTGTCGCACAACTGCTAGCCACCTTGATAATATAAAATATGACTTCTCCCAATTTCCAAATACAAGAGTGATGGCTCGGTGTTTGCTCTTCCACGCGTTCTTATAGGATACTGAGTACCCAAAAATACCATGGGTTCGCTCTATGACTTCTCGAATGGACACACCTAGGTTTTCGATCACCATGGCCACAATATAAGGCCATGACCACAATGTAGGATGAAATGACATATGTGCCCAATTTTAAATAATCCCAGGAAAGAGAGACAGATACACATGTATGGAGCCCATTATATTTTGATATTTGTCAGTGATTCTCTCTTAACTTATGACATGCTCTAACCCTCCAATTGCACTATACACTATAGTGAGAGCATCGATATTCTTTATATTTGGCTGAAGAATAGTACACACAGAATGTGTGGTGAGTCCAAACTGAGTATATCTTCATTGCACGACAAAACAACTTTTGGTCCATGTATCTGAAACCCACATATGGCTCCTAGTTGTCATTTATATTTATGTCGTCTCCCATTTCAAGATAATCATGACTCATTATAGCTTCTATATTTATTCGTGAAAAAGAGATAGCAGTTGATTTCATATATCGGCTTACAGGTGCTATTGGAAGTGTATTCATGACATCTTCTCCACCATCATCGTCATCATAATGTCATTATCACCACCAAACCCTTCAGGAACATCATCATATACATCTTCTTCTTCAAATTCATCTATGATGTCCTCTGTTTCCTTTAAGAAAGAGGTGGATTGAAATAAGCCATAGTTAGGCTGAGAAAAACATAACTCTAAAGCATAATTGTCATTAGGGGTGTGAAATTGCTAGCCATATTTAATTTGTTTGTTTATTGATCCTATACTAGCAAGGTACGGGTTGTAATATAATGGCCCGTCATTAATGTCATAAAGTTGGCTGGTGGATGATAATATGTATAGATCACTTGCATCAATCAGTTGACTTACTAGGTTTAGTTCTAGTTCCATAATTGAGATATGTGCATACACTTCTAGGCAGGACAGTTGAATAGGGAATCTTGTATTCATTTCTCACATTCATTGAATATCATCATCATCTTCTAACTCACACACTTTATACCGCATCAAATTCAACGAGAGCGAATGTCTATATACCAACTCAGTTACAACTTGATTTTCATTAAGTTGTAGCTTTTGCCCAACTAGATTTTTCAGTGTATCCGAGTTTATATCTGATCTAATTCTTATTACTTTTACCCTATTACACTTAAACTGCTCCATCTTATAAATTTCTCCATTCGCATAAATACAAATATTTTCTTCCTCGATACTCATTCTGATTCCTACCATAGTTAAGTTTATAAGTCATCTCAAGAAGAAAATTTATTTAGTATTGAAAGATGTATAATGATTACAAAAATAACTATAATTAACTATTATTACATAATTACTTATAATTATTTTATTATTGTTAGTTAATTAACTAATTATTTCACATGCCCATCTTTGATATTTACCTACACATATATTACTTTTGTGCTCTTAAATTTTATACTTTACCATTTATTTAACTTCCGATAATGTTACATTCAAACACGTGTAAAATTTCTTATCTAAATTATTTTTCAATTTCTCTACAAGAAAATAAGTTTTCAATGAAGTAGAAAAATTAAATATTCTTAAATTTTTAGGAAGAAATAATTTTAAATATACTTTATTTATTAAATAAAGTATTTTTATACCTATTTTAAATGTCTAATTTAACTTATTTATTAATAACTACTTACAAATTTAATTTGAGTTCAATTTTAAAATTTAAATTTTGTGAAAGTAAATATACTAAAACAAGTTTATAAAGAGTAGTAATAAACAAGTTATAAATTTTTAGTTTGTCATCTTCACTATGATAATAATAATAATAATAATAATAATAATAATAATAATAATAATAATAATTTATCCTTATATAATATTTATATAAGTAAATATGATCATATTTAATAAATAATAGTTTATAATAAAAATGATTAGATAAAAATAAATAATCATATAATAAGTATTATAATAAATATAATAAATTAATTAATAACATAATAATTTAATAATATTAATAAAAAATAATTTAATCATAATAATAAAATAATAATTATTCATGATAGAATTATAACTATCATTGTTACAAAAAATAATAGATAAATAATAAAGTAATAAATGAAATAATAATAATTAAAAATGTTAACAATTAAATTTAATTATGAAATTAATGATATTAGTAAATATACAATATTCAATAACATAAAAATAATTAATAATATTAATAAAATAATTATAAATATTATTTATGACAATATAAAATAATAATTATAATTAATAATAAATAAATAAATAATTATTTATTAATAATACTATTAACATTTACTTAATAGATAAATAATATTACTAAATATTGGTAAATATTATTTATATTAAATATTATAAAAATATTTAATTATATTAATAACATTATATTTATTTTAATAATTATTATTTTTAATATTATACAATTTTTAAGTCATTAATATTTAATAATTTTAATAAAATAATAATAAATATTAGAACTCATAATTAAATTAAAATTAATAATTAATATCAGAAGTTATTCCTTTTCTTTTCTCCTGATTCCCTTTCTTAATTTTATTTCCTTTCCTCAATTTGATCCAAACGACCCCCAAAGTGTAGAATATTAATTAATCAGCATTATGTGTATTATAATATTATTTTAAAGGTCAATGAGTTAAGGATAATAATATATATTTTTAATTTTTTTTTTTTACTTTTGGATGAGTACTAATAGCATTTCTCATAACCATATATAAGAATTTCTTTCTATTATTTATAAAATACCTAAACTTATTTTTTTATATTTTGCTTAATTATATAAATTTTTATTCTTAATTAAATCAAAATTTTGAAGTCTTTGGATATTTAATTTTTTTTTTTAATGTCTAACCCATAAGCATAATAATTCGAATCATAACAATATATACAACATGTATAATTTACTCAAACTACAAGCATTATAATATACTCAAATAGAAGTGAAAATCGGTCGGTTAAGGTCAATTAAGTAACCCAATTCCACCCGATCGAATCAAATCGATCTAAAAAATATAAACTAAATCTTACCAAATAATACTCATTAACCGAATTTAACTGATCAAGACGGTTTATAGCAATTAAAGATAGGTTCGGTCGGGTCTATTATTAAGTGAAAAATATAAATTGAATGAATGATTTGAGTTGAAAAATCTAAAATATTCTTAAAATGATATCATTTTTTAGAATTTTAGCAAAGTTTTCAGTTGGATTTGGTTAGTAACTATTAGTGCACTTCTACCCGCAACTGACCAAACTTAAAAATATTTTTCATTTTCTATTGCGAAACAAACTAAAACCTTTGTTTAATCCACCTCCGACCGCTTATTATCGGGCGATTACGATTGGCTAGTATCAGATTAAAGAAAAATTCCTACCCTTATACTCAAATACCGTAATAATAAAAGTAAACTAAAATAATACAAACAAATTAAAAAAGTACCTACAAGCATAATAATATAGGGAAACTAAAAAAGTGCAGGTACTATAATAAACATATGAGAATAACAAATACAAACATAATGATAAAATACTTAATCAAATAGAATAATAATAATAATCTAATTACAATGTCTACTAACAATACAAAATAAAATAAGGGAATACTTGTAAAAAATAGAATACACATAAATTTTTATATCATCTGAAAATATTTTTTCCTAAATAAACATCTTACTTGAACTAGTAGATTCTATCTTCAAATCCGCACAAGCAAAATAAATTGAAAGATTCACAATAGGAAAATGAACTTCTAAACTTATATAACAACCTTCTGAGCTTCTATCTTCATAGTAAGGATATTGAACAAATTATAGCCGCTGCTGGGGGAGGGGGAATATGTATTGAACAAATTATAGCTATTGGTGGGGAAGGGGAATATGTATTAAACAAATTATAGTTACTAGTGGGGAGGGAGGATGAACGACTGGGGAGGGAAGGATACATTAAACAGCTGGGGAGGAGAGGTATATATTAAACACAATCACAGGGAAAGTGTTTGAGTCACGAGTTGCAGCTACCCATTACTAGAACAGTTTGATCACAGAAGCTAACTCAACGTGACCAGCTAATCAACTGATCATAGAGTTTAACTCAACGTAATCAGGTTACACTAATCACGGGGAGCTGTAACCCGTAACCTAAATAATTTTTTTTAAAAAAATAGGTATTTAGGTAAATTATTTTTCCAATGCAAATTGTAAGTCATTTCTTTTTAAATAACGAAAATAACGATCAAAAAACCCATCATGTCTATGATAAAGGAGTTATAATAAATTATTTGATTTTATAACATCGGTAATTATACCCTAGAATTATGCCTTCAATGATCAACAATGAAGCAATTCCTCCTTTTAACTCCCTGAAACCAAATATACAAAGAAAGGAGTTATCCCATATCTATGACTAGCTTTTGGAAATTCATATCATATTCTATGGGATAGTTTGGAAGAAATTTGCGATTCAAATTTTCTTCTTATTGATAATTAATGCATTGATTGTATTAATAATTGTATTTTTCTATTTTTCTCTATCCATCAAATTGCTATCAATTTAATGCAAAAGCATGAAATATTTGAAACAACGTAGCAGTCAGTTAAGGCTGCTGAGCAGCAGCCACATTTTGTTCTATGATTAAAACCTTTTGTTTGCACATTTTGTTTAAAAAGTTTTGAAAACATCTTGTTTGAGGACCCTAGAAGCAAGCAACAATGATGCCACTGTTATTACAAGGATGGAAAAAATCAATTTCATACATGGTATAACATTTTGCTATTATTTGGACCAACATTTTATTTAGACCTGGCCATTTCAAAAACACGTTCCCAAACAAAAGTACAAAACGGTCCGAACCTCAGGTCAATATAAGACGATAGAAAAAAACACACGAGAAAACATTGCAGTCCTGAAGGGACGACCTTGATGTTTTTGTCATCTACTAAGAAAAGTACCTCAACTGAAGGCTACGAAAAATGAAGATATAATCAGAGTGAAAAGACTATGACGTATGAGCCCATTCAGCCTTTCAAAAGAGCACTTCTTCGGGCTCTAACAATGGCAACAAGGGCTCTTGCAGTTCTGGGTTGACAGGGAATAAATTACATTGTGCATATTGTGCCATCAATTGGTCCGCAAGCACCAAAGCAACCACAGCTTCCACCATGGGTACAGCTGCATTACCAGTTCATAAAACAATATCAGGATTTTTCCTACTAGAAATCGCACCAACAAAGTTCAATTGGCTTCATTTGTTTCGCAAATTGACTCAAATTATGCCACTTGCATAACAGGAAAAATAGTGGTGAGTGCGAATTGTTGGAGTAGCACTACCAAAGATATAGTAACACCCCGACCTTTCAGATTTCAAATAAAAAAAAATGTCATATTTTTCTAAAGGACAATCTAAGTTCTAAGAATAGTATAATAAAAAAGTAGACACCTGGAACCCCCAAAAAAAGGGGGGGGCGGGGGAAAGAAAAACAAATTGTGAGTAGATTAATAATGGCAATTAACAGATGACAAAGGGCATCACCTCTTGGGACCACACACGGGTCATGGCGACCACGGGCTATTAGAGGTATCTCTTTCTTGTCTCTAGTCACTGTATGCTGCTTTTTCTGCACAGAAGTCACCACAAGTTTCACTTCATATTAAATAAAAGTTAAATTGCAAAGCCAATTGCCAAGAAAAACAAGATGACCGTGTAAAAGATTAGAAAGCCATGGTAGCAGTAATCATTCTTCAATTTTATTATTATAGGCCAGGATAAGATGTATCATGCACAAGAAACAATAAAGCAAAAACATGTAACATTTTAAATAAGTTGATAAAGGGACTGCAAACACTTTTAATCTGAGAATTTCGTCCATGATATTCAAAACATTGTTTACAAATAAGTAGTCGCGACAAAAATCATGCAATGCAAAAGTATTGATAACTTGGAAGCAACCTGCATCTCATGCATGTCTGCGTATGCATCTGTTTTGAGCGTCTAGAGAGAGATAGATAGTTTGGACTTACTCCAATAGTAGCTGTTGGCTTGAAAGCTATACTCATGTTTATGATTTCCCCATTGGAGATTCCACCCTGATTACAACCACGGATGATACCAATAAAGCAGTATAAGCACATAATGATACAGTATGTCCATAATCAAGTATCAGGTTATAATATTATAAAACAAATACCTGTATCCCACCAGAGCGATTTGTTCTTGTTCTAATCTTTCCATGTTCATCTACATAGAATTCATCGTTGTGTTCACTCCCAGTCAGAAAAGTACCTGTGAAAATTGTCATAAACCATGAGAACACATTTAGACTGTTCATGCAGACCAGTTTATAAACTTGGAAGCAAAAAGAACCCCCAGAGTCTTAAATGTAGGATAGATCAAACACCTGCAAATCCACTGCCAAATTGAAAGCCCTTTGTTGCAGGCAATGACATAACAGCTTTAGCCAGTTCAGCTTCAAGTTTATCAAATACTGGAGAACCAAGCCCCTGAAAAGTAGTAATGTCTTAACTCATATCTATCCTAAAAGAAGAACTAGAAATATTATCTGAAAATACAACAGAACATTTTGAAGTAAAAAAGGTCTAAGCTAGCAAGAATGAGAAAGCACCTTCTTTGTATCAGCCATGCAAGAAAATATATACATGAACATGCAATTGCAAAGCTAATGGAAATTCTACTAAAACTTACTCGTGGGCAGTTCCTCACAATGCATGTCACAACACCACCAATAGAATCACCTCTAACCCGGACTTCATCAATAGCAGCTATCATCTTCTCTGCATATTCCGGATCTGGGCATCGAACAATATTATTCTCAATCTGGAAACATCTCAAAGAAAGTGGCAAGCAAGAGCTAAATGTTATAATCTTAAACCACTGAAGTAAATTTCAACAACTACCTGTCTGAACAAATCACAGTCATTGCAATTTTGACTATTCAGAGAGCAATAACAAGATAGCCCCTCCAGTTTCTATCATAAAAACTCTAGAATGGGCTATCTCTTAATGAAAAACTGTATCACAACAACACGAGGTCCTTGAATTACAATGTTCTACAAATACACTTTGTGCTTTGCATTTTCTGAAACATAGTATCTACTTCATATAGTTATAGGGAATTATTGCCAATGAACAAGGACCATAATAAAATGAATATAAATTTGGTACCTGGTCAAGGGTCACAGAGTTGTGATCAATGAGTCCCTCAGGAAGAACAACTTTGTGAACTTGAGAAACATAGGCTAGAATCTGAGGCATGAGAGACATGAAAACATATTATAAACCTACTAGCTTGATTAATCATACACTGGCTTAGTTTCAATACTTAACGTGCACCATGCTAGTTAGGTTTACTGAGCCCACTAACCTGAGAGGATCATTAAAATGAACTCACAAACAAGAGATATGGATACGCATAATGAACTCACCAGCCTGATTACATCATACAATCACTCACTCAACTTAAAATCACACTATAATGGTTCGCTTTCTCAGGGTATGTACCCTGAAACTGAAACAGTCCATATCTTTTCGAGACATAAAGATACATAATTGGGTTTTGCATCAAAAACTTAGACCAACCTAGTGATGGATTAAATTTGTTCTGTATAGAACTATTAACTACAAACAAAAATAAAACTAGCATTAGTAAATAATAGGCTCTGTTGTTTAATAACAAATACTCCAGCTCAGGTATATATAGTTAGAAGCTAGAAATATATATTGGTATACAAAGAGGGGAGTGAAATTTAGTATTATTCAAGAAATACGTTACATTCCATGTCAGGCATTCCACCCAAACCAAAATCTGTAAAAACTCTTGATAAGAAGGATCATGTTGCCCAAGTCAACAATTTTTTAAGACAAAGGGGAAAATGCAAAATGTTTGCCTCATGAAAAGTCATTGTACTTGTATAAACATAACACATAGTTAAAGAATACCAAATAGATCATAACTTAGATATAAAAGAGACTATAAAAAAAATTATTATTTCCCACTATGCAAGGCACAGCAAATAGCAGCAGAAAAGGCCTAACAAGGTCACCAGGGTTTGTGCAAAATGGTTATTTCACCGACCTCTAATAATTAATCAAGAATCAATAAAGCACCAATACTTCAAGAGTAGAGTCGTACTCAGTACAACACTCCGCACCTATGAACAGTGATCTAGGGGAATATATGATCCTTGATGCTTTTATATTCACATCTATCACAAACTATTTATGGCCAAAATGTAACATTCCCCCCCTAAATTAACCTCAGCTTTCAATTTTACCCCCAAGCTTTTATTTGGTTCAATTTTGCCCCCCAAATTTTAAAAACAAAGCAATGTTGGACTTGGGTTAAGAAAGTTTGTTAGAATGATGGAAAAATCTGGATAAATCTTAAATAATAGTGATTCTGCACAAGATTATGGATTGGGAAGTACTCGTGTTGTGGGGATATGTGAAAATTTCTGTGATGTGTAGAGATGTCTGCAGAATATGAATTCCAATGGTTTTAATGGGTTTAAAATGTAGTAGTTTTGTTTAATAAGAAAAAGGTTCGAATGGATCAAAGCCATTTCCAAAATTAGCTCTATATCATGCCAAATATTGCCAAATCCAATTTTTGTAGTCATTCTCATGGAATTTATTAACAGAAGAGCAACATTGCGTTATTTTTTTATGTTAGAGGGAAAAATTGAACCACATAAAATTAAGGGGCAAAATTGAAACCTGAGTGCAAGTTAGAGGGATAAAGTACCTTTTAGCCAACTATTTATCAATGTAAGTTTTTAATGTGCGCGCATGCCATGTTGTCTCCTTTTACAAGATTTTGATGTCTGAAATTGTCAATATCATTTCCCATGTTAATAATTGTACTGAATGAAGTACACCAACCCATCTATTTGAAGCTATTCATATCTTATAAATCCATTGGATCATGATCAGGCTTCTCATTCTGCAACAAAATTTACATTTTGGTAATACGGTCATCATCCAATAGAACAGAAGACAAGCTAATAGTGAATAAATTAAGACAGTCATTTACACATGCAGTATCATCATAACCACATGAAGGGGGTTGGCATCAAGCTTAATGCTTGAACTTTTTACGGTCAATAATCTTACATTCAATCACATTTTGACTAGACAGTCCATGGTTCGCAGTGTTCTTCCTTAAAGGCATTCCTTTAGTTGAGAATCAGTGATATCAAAGGTCATTTCTTAAACAGAAAAGAGTCACAAGACTGGTAACGCACCTCAGTTCCAGAAAACTCCCTAAGGATTTTCTTGGCAACAGCACCGGAAGCAACCCTCCCAATGGTTTCTCTGGCAGAAGATCTACCACCACCCTACAAGGGATTCAAATGTATGAGCTCAACTGTCATAAGGTACATATCTGATGATTATTACTATGACCATATGGTAATTAAAATGCCACTCCCAGCATTATATTATGTAGCAAGTTACTACCTGCACTGATCTGACACCATATTTCATGTCATATGTTGCATCTGCATGTGAAGGCCTATAAGCTAATGACATCTCCTTATAATCCTGACAATCAAATAATTTAGTAATGGGTAAGCCTCAGACCATTATAAGACCAAATAAAGGTTATTGATTACAAACATGTAACCCAACAATGTCTAGCATTAGATACTCACATGTCCTCTCTGATCAGTATTGGGTACAAATACATGGACAGGAGTGCCGGTAGTCACTCCTGCAATTAAGAAAGAGGAAAAACTTCAGATTATAACTCATAAATTCCCAGTTAATAACAACAAGGACAGAGATTTGACCTTCATAAACTCCTGAGAGTATTTTACATGTATCAGTCTCTTTTCTAGGAGTAGTAATTCGGCTCTGACCTGGTCTCCTATACACAAAAACTTTGCACTGTTATTTCTTGAATACATATTGTGTCAAATGGAAAGATTACTCAATGGTCATAATTACCAAATTCCTAACTATCTTTATAATGAACCAAAAGATTTGTCTTAAAAAATTATTATATCCATCAATTACACTTGATATTTGTCAATGTTTAACTAGTCCAATAAGGCAATAAGATGATTTAATGGAAACCACCTTCTGTCAAGATCCACTTGCATGTCAGCTTCAGACAGTGGAAGGCGAGGAGGGCATCCATCAATTACACAACCAACACCCCCTCCATGTGATTCTCCATATGTGGTAACGCGGAAATGATTTCCATAGGTACTGCCTGCTGCCTGTATCTCTGTAATAATCACTGATATCAGAAATTTATATATATATATATACCTGATTCTTGTAGACCAATGTATTTAGAAGTCGTAACATATAGCTGGAATATGAACAAAGTGGTTCCACAATTCATAGTATAGCATAGTCTTATCTAACGGACTTCAAGTGACAAACAAATAGAGGAAAGTCATTTAGCCTAGATATCATTGATTGCTCTGCTACAATACAATTTCAGAAGAGCCAACTGAAGTGGCAAATCCATAAGTGGTAAATTTTGCTAATGATGACAATGGCCGTATCAGAACCACTTTTGCTTTACCACCTGCATAAATTCGCCTGCACATTTTCTACAATCTTTATTGTGCTTATAACATTTTATACTTCTTAAACACTGAAAATAAGAGCTTAACGTTCAAAAGAAGTAACCCATGGTTTGTTTTGAATTCTTTTATAATATGAATCACATTGCTTCATTATTTCATTTATTAGCCAAGTCCCATTATCTCTTAACACTATTCAGTGTTAAATCTATAACACAACCACATTTCAATCCTTAAAAACCATACCATAGCATTAACAGTTTCCCGTTGCAAGTAAAAATGCAAAATTTGCCCAGATACATCGTTTTTCTAATACAATCAAATCATGCCCCAATGTTAATTCTATAACGTAACCACATTTCAATCCTTAAAAGCTATACTGCAGACATAGCATTACCAGTTTCTGTTGCAAGTAAAAAAAATGCAAGATTTACCCCCGATAAATCGCTTTTCCTAATACGACCACGCCCCCCAATTTGCACATAAGGCAAGAAAAAGGAAAAGGCGGAACCAAAAAACTAACCTAACAAGAAGATTGTATGAACAGATAATTCTCAAATTCCCTTCAAATCCCAGTTTTTATCTCATATTAACTTTAAAATATTCTATTAAAATGATTTTAAAAAAACACACCGAGGAAATGAACAGATATGCAAATCGAGTAAACGTAACTATTTATCAAAATTCATGGCATAATAACAAAAGCCCATCAACTGAAATTGATAGAAGAGAAAGAACGATAGCTCACGGAGTCTCTTGGGAATCGGAGGACGAATCGAGATTTGAACTGACACAGAGGAAAGGTGACGGAAATCAGAATTGAAAGACGCCAGTCCAGAAAGGCCATCGCTTTTGGAACCACGGAGAAATGGCTTGGTGGAGATAGAAGACGCCATTTGATGCAGTCAAGGCTGTTACAGAGGCAACAAGAAGAAGAGCAGTTTGGCCTTTTTCAATTTCCTAAAAGCCAAATAGAAGAGTATCTTCAATCGAAGAGATAAACAGCAGATCTAAGTCCAAACCTCGGAAATACCTGAAATCCTTTTACCCTAATCTGGGAAAACTAAGAGAATGCACAAAATTAAAAATAAACTTTAAGCTAATATGCAAAAATCAAGAGGACTTTGAACAGATCTCCGATAAGGAAAAAAAAGGAACATATACAAACTCTGTCCAGAAAAACAAAAATGAGCTGAAGAACACAAAAGCAAGATACAGCACGCAATTTAACACTTCGCTTAGGGTAATTACAGGGGAATGAAGGAAGAGAGGAGGGAGCAGGGGAGGTGGAGGAGGAAAATAACGTTTGGTTGGTAGCTCTGTGTGCAGTAGCTTGGGCTAAACGGGTAATTATAGAAAACTAGTGCGCCCACCTACCCGCCCTCCAGCCTCACTACGAAATCCAAATCTTCTCCATGTTAAAATTAATATTAATTAATTTATAGTAAATAGTAAATTAGTAATTAGTAATTAGTATTAGTATTAGTAATTATAATTATAACAAGGCTCAGATTTGATTCATGGTGGATATAATTTTTTACACAGTAAATAAATAATTAAATCACATCATTAAAAAGGCAAAAGTTAAAAATGTCTTTTAATAGTAATTTTTTATAATTATTTAATAACATGATAATATATAAATAGATAAAAATGTAAAATTTATTTATATTGAATCACTGGGAATCAAATTAAAATCCTCTTAATTATTATTAGTTTTTAATTTTTATATTATTAATAAATAAAAATATAGCATGTAGTTAAAAATATAGATACTTAAAATTTTTTATTAATAAAAATAATTTTAATAAATTTTAATGAAAAAATAATATATAACTAAATGATAATATAAAATATATCCTCATAATGAAATAAAATTAAATCTTTATTACTGTCTTTTTTATATTATTATTCTTGCTTTTAAATATAAGCTGCAATATATTAAGGAAAAAAAATGGAATCTGTTTCATAAGAAAACAAGGAATTCGTTTCTGTAACACATCTGAAATTTTAGGATCAAAATTATGAAGATTTTAATCTCACCTTCTTATATAATAAATTATATTATATTATGGGAAATAAATGTTTTATACAATACAGAGATACTAAATCATGTGATTCATCATATTATTGTTGCTTCGAGACATTATTTTCATATGCGTTTTAGATTTGATATCAAAATTATATACGTAAATGCTTAATTGTTTAATCGCTTTTATAATTATAAAAAATATAATTTATCATACCATTGATTTATTTTGATGTGAATATTTATTTATTTATTGTTTTTGAAAGTGCTCCATGCAGATTTAACTGTTAGGCTTCCGAATTTGGGTGGGTGGGCTGGTTAGGTGAGAAGGGCAGAAATATGGGGTGGTTATCTTTGGGTATTATTTAATTGTTAAACAATAAAAATGCCTTGGGAAAGAAGCCAAATAATCGTAATTCATAGAAAGGAAAAATACAAAATATTCCCTCCAACTTTAAAGTAATTAGATCTTATCCTTTTATTTTAGAAACTTAAAAATTACTCTCTTAAACTTTAAAAAATTTGAATTTAACACTCATTGTTAACTTAATTAATCATTTTATCAAATCATATAATTTTTTATGAACTTCTTAAGAACAATCACAATATTATAATATATTAATTTATTTTACCATTTTTTTACATATAATTTTATGATCTATTTTTTATTATTTAATTAAAACTTTATACATCTAATTTAATCTCTATTAATTATATAACATAGGAAATATTTGTAAAAAAATGAAAAAATGAACTTTGTTTGAAAATATTATTAAAAAATTATATAATTTAATAAAATAATAAAGTAAGTTAATAGTGGATATTAATTCCAAATTTAATATAGTTTGAGAGGGTAATTTTTAAATTTTTAAAATTAAAGGTAATAAAATTCAACCACCCTAAAATTAAAGGGAGTATTTTGTATTTTTCCTTTAATAGAATGTATCTTTTGAAGGAAGAAAATTATAACTAACTAATCAATGTTATTATAACTAATTAATCAATGTGAACATTTTCTATATACATTATACACACACGCTACTGGAGTGACCAATGAGGAATAATATGATATGCTGAATTAAATAGGATTATTTCATTTCATATTATATAATTTAACATAAAATAAAAAATTGATAAAATATAATATAACTTAATACATGTATAGAAAATACAACTCTTGTATGATCAACTACTTAAAATTATTAAGAAATTAATAGTGCACATTATTTATCACACAATGTACATTGATAATTTCCTTAAATTCAATCAATATAACAAAAAATTTATGTCAAATGTGTGCTTTTAAATTGATAAAAGTTGAAATCGAAGAAATTATTGTTATGAATGAAAGGTTTTCTAATCATTCTTAGCTCTTTAGTCAAAGAATTGCTTTAATAAATTCATTAAATTCTTTTTAAGAAATCATATTTGTTAATTAAGTTATTTCTATTATATATATATATATATATATATATATATATATATATATATATATATATATATATATATATATATATATATTAAACTTGATTATTGGATCTTTG
Organism: Sindora glabra; assembly: GCA_020226215.1. Lineage (NCBI taxonomy): Eukaryota > Viridiplantae > Streptophyta > Magnoliopsida > Fabales > Fabaceae > Sindora > Sindora glabra. Next base: position 44,151 of record CM035235.1, read on the forward strand.
TTGAGTACATATAATTAGAGATAGATGGATCAAAATCCGTATTATTTGAGGGTGAATGTTTCATTTGCTAGGATTTTACTCAAATTATAAGATAATATTTGAGTTAGTGTACCAAGTTGGTCCAAAAGTTATAATGTGAATGTATATAAAATGGAATATTGAATTATTATATAAAAAAATAAAATTTAAGGGTTTTTTGTTTTATAAGAATTAAATTAATACAAACTTTTAGTCAGAGATAAAATTGATAAAAAAAATTAATCTCACAGAAATAAAAAAAAGTCAAATAATTAATTATTTCTTAATTTGAATTATTTTCTTATTAAAATTAATATTGATATTAATATGGGGTTATTTCCTACTTTAAATTATTTTTCTATTGTTAAATATACATTGTTTATAAGAATGCTAATTAGGGGAAGATAATAAGATATTTTGATTAAGATGTGAGTTTAAAAGTGTCACATACTTTATAATATCTCTTTTATTCCTTTTAGCAAATTCTATTTATCACCTTTGCTTGTAAAATATGTAAAAAATTGAACCACATTAAATATCTTACTTTATCAATTTACTACTTCTTTAATCTTGAATTTATACCAATATATGCCTTACACATCATCTCAAACATCATCCAAAAATTTGTTCACAACATCATTGCTTTAGATTGTGGAACCATATGCACTAAAGCCTTGTTTAACATATTTACAAACTTTAAGTATACATATATATATGATTTGGCTTAAGAATGCACTAACAAAAATTAATTGTTTCATTATAAAATGTTTTTATTATTAAATAATGAGTATAAATAATATTCAATCCCTCATTTATAGTATAGTTGTCATAACCCAACCATAATCATAACTAGTGTGGAATACACTATCTTCTACTAACCTAATCTATATTCTACACAATAATGATAAAGTATATAGAAAATATAAATTATCAATATTAACTTTGGGATGGTTGACCTTCTACAAGGACCTAGATTCCACCATCATTAATGTATTAATTCTTGCCCACATAATAACAAAAAAAAGTTAGCCATATGATTGACATGTGACTTTTTTTTACATGTGTTATATATTTATTAGTCATTATTGCTTATTAGGAGGGATTAATAATTTATATATAAGAAATTTAATTACACATTACAATTAAGTGTAAAAAATTAATTACACATTAGCAACAACATCCTAAATTTGATGCCATTTTATAAAAGTACTCTAGTTATGTGAAATTAAATACTGCAAAACACTATCCTTTTGACTAAAAATTTAAAAATTACTTTATAAATGAAATTACAACAATTAATGGGATAAAAATAGCTAACCCCTTTAAGATGGACTTTAGGAACAAGAATAACATGAGTCTCTGCAAGATCAAGATCCATATAACAATTTTGGAAGAAATCTTACCCTAATTTAAGCACATTAGTCCTTATAACTTTCTAATTCTTTTAGTAAACCTAAACGATTTTGTTGAAACCATTTGAATTTAATGACTTGAAAGATTTAAGATTAAAAGTGGCCTCCTTAAGTTACATTTTAGTAACCTACTTCAAGAGAGAATAGTTTATTTCATTAAAGATTCCTTTTAGAATAAATTGAATTTTTTAAAAATCCTATTTGTAGTTGAATATAAAGTCAACTATAGCCAAAAGGTTACCCCTTGAATAGCCATAGTTGAGTATATAGTTGGCCATCCAATTGGGCCTCATTTTCTAAAGGTCTATAGTTAATTATAACTTATATGTTAATGACTTATAGTTGACTATTTAACATCAAGATTCTAGTTAGAGTCTCTTAATTTACTATGCTTATTTTCCTAGGTTGCACAATTAACTATATAGTCTACTACTCTTTGTGAATTATAAGTGTTATATTATGAGAAAGGGATTTGAAAGCCAAGTATTATATGATCTTATTTATTATTATTATGTGATGTGTGATGGTAAGAATAAGATGCATGTTCATGCAAAGAGGCATTAAATGATTACCAATTGAAGTATGTGTTCTTGATAAGAATATATTAAAATAATGAGACATGTGATAATGGAAATAGAATATTCAAACACAAAATTTAGTAATAGTTAGTGTAAGATAAAGTTGACCAAAAGGCACAAGGATGGGCTAATGAGAGAGAAGCCTAGATGGGAGTCACAAAAAAAATTTACTTGCTTTCTTTATTTGTTATTCCTATGCATGGTATAATATGAATGTGTTATAGATATGTTTATATTTGAATGATGGCATGAATAAGCACATAAAATTGTTGATGAATGCATTGGTACTGGTGAGGATTATATATTAATTATATGACTTAATGTTTAAGTGTACAAGAGGGTGGTTTAGTTAGTAAGCTATATTTTCTTTCTATATTTAATTATGTCAAGATATTTACTTACTAAATGCCAGACTTACCTCTCTACATTTTATTTTGTAGACTTATAGGTTGAGTTATCTCCACCACTACCTTAAAGTTGAGCATTTGGAAGATTCTTTGGTATGACCTCAGTTGCATATGATATTTTGAATGTAAACAAGTATTTTAAACCTTATTTTGTATATGTTAAAGGTAAAAGAATAATAGTTATTTCTTTTAAGACTAGTTAAACCAACTTATCCTTAAGTTTAAATGGATTATAAGTAAGCCTAACTCATTTATTAATTAATTTAAATTTACTAAATGAAAGTTTGTCTATTCCTCTTGGCACATGAAAACTACTACCCCTTGATTCCTACATGTGCTTTAATATTTTAGTATAAAATGTAAGTTAGGTCAATGTAAACTAGATGACAAGTCTCACACCAGTCATAATTAAGGTTAGGTCATAACAAGAACATACTATTAGAAACATGAAAACATAAATTAATAAATAATATATACTAATATGAAAAGGCTTGCAATTAGGGATAAGAAAATACTATCAGAAACAATTCCAAATTTCATATCAAGGTAAAAAAATATATATTTGATAACAAAGTGATAAATTAATGTGCATCATTTCACACCAAAGATTATTATTGAACTTAATCAAACATATAGTAAGGGTGCGTTTAGGTTGAACCTAAAGGAATAGAAGTCAATTAGTAAAGACAATGAAAAGTATAAGGATTTTTAATAAAATTTAAATGAAAAAATTAAAAATGGAATTGAATTAAAACTATTAGAATATGGAAACCTAGTCCAAGAGAAATCAAATTCCAAATTTTAGATTACTTAATGAATTTATTAACAATTTGATTACTTAACTTATGAAGATTCTAAAGTTAGCAATAAATATACAAGTTCAATGTAGACTAACCAAAATAAGTGACTAATTAATCTCCTATTACTAATTCAATTCAAAATGAGTATCTAAATCTTATTAGAAATATTTTCAACCATTCAAAACCAATTAAGGCCAAATTTAGTTCTACAAGTGACAAGTACTAAATTTATTTTCTATATTTCTTAAGCAAGTAATGATTCACTAAGCATTAAATCATCTAAGCCTAGTTACTACTAATTTTAATTAATTATAACTAACCTACAAATAAAAATTAATTATAATTAATTGTTCAACTATAAACTATAATATTTAACCAACTAACTAATCAAAATTAGCACATTATCTAAGTAATCATTCATAATAAGAGTAGAAAAATAAAAAAAATAATCAAATTATTGATAAATTAAATAGCAAAGTCTCAAAATCAAATAAAAATTGGAGTGTTAATCCCTTAGACTTTTAAAAGAAACTATTAAACTATTAAACTTTTAAAAGAAACTAGCCATCCATGATGGTTTAAAAAAAACTTGAAAAGGGGAAAGTTATCCATTACTAATATGTTGTTGCACCCCAAGAGAATTAGGCTATATTATAGTCAATTTCATTAATATTATTGTCTTTGTGGCAATTAATTAGTTGTTGTAAGAATCCAGCATAATCCATCATCAAATCACATTTTACAACCATTTGTGGCAAATAATTTAGTCTATTACATGTCTCTAAACAATAAATCCTAAACTTCCTAATACAATAGCATAAACATCTAAAATAATCAAAAGCCATGCATTTCATCAAATTTAAGTAAATTATCTACTTACCTAAGGTGTTGGAGAAGATGAAGAGGAGTTAAAAAAAGAGATAGTTTATTCCTATCATATCCAAATAAAAGGAAATGAACATGAAACCTTTCTTTTCTATTTCAACGCCATTCCTTTTAACTTATTAATCAAATTATGGGCTAATCAAGAAAGTACCTTAATTGAGGGAAATTTGATTGTAATTCCTTAAAATAATTAATTGAATCTTTGTGGAATTAACTTGCATTAAAGTGAGAAATTTGAAAAGAAGAAAAAGAGAAAGGAAAAGTTTAGTGATTGCTAAAAAATAAGGGAGAAAATGAGGTGTTAAGGCTTTTAAAGCTAATAAGGCTACTAAAATATAGACTTAAGGAATGCCCTCAAAAGGTTAATATTTGAGCATCATACTCAAATATAAGTAAAATTGTTGCCTCTAGATACTAGTAGTTAAATATAGTATTTGATTACTTCCCAAAGGTTAAATCTTTAGGGATTAGACTAAACAATTTGCTTATAAATGGTAGTAATCGGTTACCATAATTGATTATGAGATTAGAATTTTATTTCTAGACTTATATACTTAACTAAGGTAATGAAGTACCCTTATATGCTTTTAATCCTATATGTATTTAAGAGTGCGTTAGTTTGTTTACTCATATATAATTATAAATGAGTTGTAAACATGTTTATTAATGTATTAATTAATTATAAATGATCATAAGAGATAGGATGAGATGTGAAATTGTATATAAATAAATAAATATATATATATATATATATATATATATATATATATATATATATATAAGTAATGAAGTTATTACATATAGCCATATATGATACTTTAACATGATGATATGAATTGTTACAATGTGAATGATATTATTGATGGAAATTTCCAAGATTGTTATGGTGTAATATGAAATTATATTTGTGCATATAAATAGATTTATATTGCTATTGTTTAGTTTGATAATAATTGTAAAGGTATACGTATGTGAATTATTGTATAATTATAGATGATTGCTTATTAATTATAAATGTGATCAAAATTGTAATAGATGTTGAATATTGATAGGGAAGCTTAATAAGCCTCCGATCCATGAGCTTGGCAAACTGATTTATAGGCTTTTATGAACTAGGATTGCCAAAATTAGGCTCACAAAAATGTAACCTAAATAGGCTTAACTCATATAAACCGGAGCCTTGTGGGTCGCAAGCTGGCCCACAAGCCAAGCTTATTTATAAAGCAAAATTTGTAGGCTTTGTGGGCTTTTATGTGAACTAGACCAATTAAAATAGGTTCACATAAAATGCAAACCTTAGCAGACCTAACCTAAATAAGCCAGCCTATTAAGTACTCCTAATTATTAATGATAAACTGAAATAAGGATGATTTGATACTTTGAAACTATATTAAATTTTGAAAATGTTAAAAGGGATAAAGCAAGAATTGGAATTTACAACATAGATCATTTGTCTTTATAATGAGTCCTTATTAAGGGATTTATTATGGTTTGGAATTATGAAATGGAGGGACTATTATTATGTCTGAAGGGACAAAGTTAGATTTATGAATGACAAAATCTAAACTAAGGTGCAAAGTGGTCAAATTACTATTGCCATTTTTATGTTAGTACTAAAACCTAGGTTTTCTTTGTATGGATATTGAAAATCAAGCTTTAGGAACTTTTGCTTATGAATAGTATGAAGCATGATTATGACGGTTGGATCAATTTTGTTAAGTATCAAAGATTGTCACTTCATATCTCAAGCTAAGCGCTTATGCTATGTTATATGCCATATATTGCCCAAATGCTTAGAGGGAGTAGGTAAAAAGAATAGTAGTTAGACTAGCTAAGTAAGCAAAATAAGAATAATCCTTAATACTAGAGTCAGTTAATATTATGTTCATTGATAATGCATTATTATGAATGTGATTAATGTTTATTATTAGCTATTTTAAGATTATGTTATTTGTGCTATGTTATGAATGTGAATAATTATGAATGAAAATGAATCACAAGACATTTAATTGTAAGGATATATAAATATATATATTTATATGCATATACATATTTATATATTTTAATAACTAGATTATTACTTATTAAGTCTGTAACTCAATGGTTTTTATTTAAAATGTTTTATAGATTTAAATATTGTAGCTTCCTAGCCATCATCAATAACTCAAGAAAAGAATTCTTATTAAGAACATGTTTTTTAGCTATAATTAGTGTTTAGTTATAATTGGAATGTTTTAACCTCATTGGAAACTATAAAACCTCATAATAACTTAAACGTAAATTATAAATATTATTATGAATATTCTAATATTAAATATAAAAGAATTAGTTTATGTTCCAGTAATTATGCAATTATGGCAAGTAGGACTAGCTAGAATTGTGGAAATTAGGAAACAAATTTCACGTTGATCATAGCTAGGTGGGTTATGACATGTGCTGCATTTGGAAGCATAAAACCTAATTATATCTAACTTCCCAAGGAGTAAAACCTACTAGGCCAAGTTAAGATGTCTCTTAGAGTTATAATGAATAGAGCTTTGCTTAATTTAAAGGCTTAAAACCTAATTTACAAACCAAATTACTTTAAAAGTTCGCAAAAAATTCCTGTTGATCAGCTTCCAACCAATGTTTGACTATTAAAATAAAGTAGTTTCACTAATAATTAAATATGAAAGTTTTTAGGCTAGATATAAGCTAACTTTATGCACTAGTTTTAACCATATTTGAACTCCTATAGCTCTATTTATGTTTTAAAAACCATGACTAAGCCAAACTAGACATTAACATTACTTTATCTTTACAACAAAATTTGACCTTCCAGAAGCTTAAATTAAGTTCTAGTCGAAATACAAAAGTTTTAGAATTTCCTTATAGCTTTTCAATTCCATATAAATCACCTAAATTAGACCTTTAGAACTCAAGTTATAACCAAATATCTAAAATAGTATCAAAATTGAACTTTGATTAAATAATCTAATAATGTTCCAAAATCATGATCCAATCATAAAAGAAGACTAATTCTATTAAATTAAGCATATGTAACATACCAAGATATAAAAAATAGGAGGAAATAATATAGATAATATTTCAAGCTTAAAATTCCTCCAAACTTACCCTTTGCATATCCTTAGATAAACACAATTTTATTCAAAACTAAAAAACAAAAGATGAATTTTAAATGACTTCAATATCACAAAATTCACAAGTAAGAAAATAATCAAAGTCATTAAGAATCATAACACTTCATGTATAAAAATCTTAACAAACTTAAAGTTAATTAACGTAACAATTTCATTCAAAATGAATAGATCAAATTGGTAGACTTTATAAAATTCAATATCTATCTCTCTAATGTCTAGGGCCTATGTTTCATACAATTTATAACTTTACTTAGATAAAATTCAAAAGGAAGATGAATGAAAGATTATTAATAGAAGAAATACTTTATTTTTTATTAATTTAGGTTAAATAAAAATGAAAAATAAGTTAGAAGGACATGTAAGAATTTCAAACTTGAAATCAAAAAATTAGATGGATATAAATTCATAATGTCATATTATGACCCAAATTAGTCATGACCAACATAGGATTATTCTTCCAGTAATTCTATCATCCTATTTCCACACATTGGTATATATATAACAAAAGTTTTATTCTTATCTTGCACATTTTTCATTAATAAACATCCATCATGCATTCACTTTCAAGAATTTCAACACTTAATTAATGGCTTATTAAAATAATATTTATAATGACTTATAAACTCTAGATATAGAACAATTGCAAATCATAATATAGTGTTAATGTCTTAATTATAAAAATAATTTAGCCCTATATATTGCTTAAATCAACTAAATTACATATACAATTGTACAAATCTTATACTTTCTACTTTTTTACCAAAAAGGATGGATGCCAAGTCTATTGAAGGAATGTTTTTTGCTTATTATAGTGGTGGAGAAGAAAGGTTTTATTCTGTATTTAAAAAGTTAAACCCATAAAATAATAGGTATAAGATTCTACTATCAATCTAAATGAATTTGTTTAAGATGATAAAATAGGAATTAAAAAGGCAATACAAAGCATGTCAAGCTTCCATGTCATATAGAGCTTTCGACATTGGATACTTAGCCATTTCTATCATCATGGACATTTGCATGGTCAATTGTCTTAAAGGATATTACCTATTAATTCAAGCAAAAGAGAATTCATAACACATTGAGAATAATATATATATATATATATATATATATATATATATATATATATATATATATATATATATATATATATATATGAAACAAATTTCCTTCTTATGCCTCCTAATTAACTTTATCTTGCACAATCAATATGCAAATCTCGATGTTTTAATTTCCACCCTTATCTCACATCATCATTACCAATCATGACATATTTCACAACTTAAATCATTTATCATTCTTAAGAATATAAGCATAATCATATCATATACATAATGAAATTATGAAAAATTAATCACAGTTAGGTTACACATGGCTAACATAACTAATCCATATTAAACAATCATTTTCTTAAGATACATGATTTATAGGATAATATATTATGCCAAGGATAGACAAATAAAAGTAATTAAACCTTTTTGTGCCATTAATTAACCTTATCTGTTCATAAACCTAACCTTATTCCTTCGAGGCCATCCTTTTCCGTTCATAAAAAATTTCTTGAAATTTGGCACTATTTCGTATTTTCATTAACTTATTTCCTTTCCACTCACATTGACATATCATATTACATCCTTATAGGGCTTTTCTCTACAATTATAAATATTTATTCATTTATTAAAGTTAATTAAATAACATTACATTTTATACGAATCCTATTATCATAATACATTGATTAACAAATCAAGTCTGCAAAACAAGGTTATGTATTCAAGTATGGTACTTGAATATAAAGCTTTAGAGGCTAAACTTGAATAGCATATTCAAATATCATACACGAATATACTCATCCAAAAAGCACAGGTTTTATGATACTTAAATATAGTATTTCAAGTATAGCTTGTGGAGGTAACTTTTGCATCTATATTCAAATTTCAGACTTGAATATATGCATTGAAAGGTGAAGCCTCTTTAAGATATTCAATTATAATATTCGAATATGGCTTGTTAGGTATGGATTCTTATACCATTTTTGAATATCATATTCAAATATAACTAGTTTTTCCTAATTTTCATTGAATCTTAATGCCAAAATAGTAATCTTATTCTATATATTCACTAACTATGCATCCAAATGTAGAATCATAAGGCATTGTAAACATATATATTTGAATACATTTTGATAACTATTTCATCCTAACAACAAGGTTCTAAGTTAAAATTATTAAATTCTTTAGTTCTCACTAGTTATTGACTAAAATTCATAAAAGTAAGGAAATTTGAATAGTTAAAGTAAATTATCTACTCATTTAATGATAGAAAAGGTGAATAAAGGCTAATAAAGTATTTGCTTTGCTCTAAGTAACAATATTTCAAAAATATTAATCAAAATTTCTCCTAATGCTTATTTATATCATCAAAACTTATGAAACTTAATTTAAAACCATAATTGTTAAGATATTTCCTTATGGAAAGATTTAGTGATGATTGTTAGAAGTGTTAGCTTGGTACTTATTGAAATTTCTTGAAATAAAGGTGAAGAAGTTAAGGGGAGGTAAGGAAGAGGAAGGATTAGCTGGTGCAGATGATAAATATAAGAGAAAATGGTAGTTTAAGGAGCTTTAAAGTAAAAAAGGTAGTTTGGTAATTTAGCTTTGGCATATTTCTATCTTGAGTTCCCAATTTGCTTCTTTTATCATGTGCGTTTCCTATTGAATCTTTATAAAAGGCAATTTCTTGGATTTAAGCTTCTTCATGTTGAATTACCTATTAGGAAGATATTTTAAAAGCATAAACATGTGAAATACTAGATGGATGGCACATAACTTGTTTAGCAAATCCAATTGATAAGTAATTGCTCTAGTTTTCTTAAAGATAGAGAAAGGGCCAATGAAACAAAATGTTAATTTGCCTTTTTTTTCAAATTTTATTGGTGAAACTTTTAAAAAGATAATGTTTCCCTCCTAAAATTCTAACTTCTTCTCCCCTTATTTGCAAAGGATTTTTTATGATTCTAAGCTATTTCCAATCTATCTCAAATGATTTTCATCTTTTCCAGAGAATCAATGACAAGATTAAAGCTAAGAAGTTTAGTTTCTCCTAGTTCAAACCATTCCACTAAAGATCTACATCTTTTATCATACAAAGCCTTATAAGATGTCATTTTAGTATTGAATTAATAGCTATTATCATATACAAATTCAATTAGTGGTTAGTATTTCTCTTAACCACTTTAAAACTCTAAAGTGTCAGCTCAAAGCATATCTTCCAAGATTTGAATGGTGTGCTTAGATTAACTATTTATTTAAGAATGTAAAGCTATTTTAAAATGCAATTATGTTCGTAAAGTTTGTTGAAAAGATTGTAAAAAAATTAGTTATGAACTATATCCCTTAATCTGAAATGATGGTAAATGGAACCTTATGTAAAGGGTATTTTATCTAAATAAAGTTGAGCATATTAGACTACAAAACATGTGGTTTTTACTTAAAGGAATTGAATTGTCTTGCTCTATCTATCAATAATCACTTATATTGAATCAAATCCATTTTAGGTTTAAGGAAATTTAATTGAAAAATCCATGGTTATATTTTTCTACTTCCATTTAGGAATGGGAATAAGTTAGTGCAAACCAATAGGTGTTTGGTGTTTAGCTTTGACTTATTATAATGTAAAACATTTAATAAAAAATAAAGCATGCCTTTTGTTATACCTCTATACCAGAAACTTTACTGTAAATCATGGTACATCTTTACCATATTAAGATGTATAGTGTAAGACAAATTGTGGATTTGAAAAGGCAATTCATTTCTCTCATAAGTAAGAACCTAAAGTTAGCTTTGAAATCTAATTAACCTTTGATTCAATAGTTAAATTTTCATTTTTCTTTGACATTACCTTGTCTTTTAAGACTAAAAACTAATAATCTTGCTTGTAAGATTTCTTTTGTTCTTTCTATTAACATAAATTGAATTATTACTTGAGCAATTATCACTATCTAATCGTTAGCTTGAATACTAATTAGAACTCTTAATGATTTCTTGCTTAGTACATTAGTTACGATATTAACTTTTCTGAGATGATAATGAATGGTACAATCATAGTCTTTCACTAGCTTTATCCATCTTCATTATCTCAAATTTAGTTTTTTCTAATAAAAAACGTGTTTCAAGCTTTTATGGTAAATGCAGATTTCATAAGTCTTATTATATAGATAATGTCACCATATCTTTAATGAGAAACCTATAACAACTATTTCAAGATTGTGACTTAGGTCATTAAGCTTGTGCCTTTTCAATCCTTTCCATGTTGCATTAGCCCACCATCCAAGCTAATGTTAGATACATCATAATAAACTATAAATCCTTTTGAGCTTAATAGAAAAGTTAAGATTAGAGTTAAAGTTAAAGAAGATTTCAATTGCTAGAAGTTGCTTTCATATTTATTAAACCATTTGAACTTGACTCTTCTTTAGGTGAGCTTAGTTAATAAAGAAGCTATTTTAGAGAAATCTTTTATAAAATGTCAATCATATCCTACTATCCTAAGGAAACTTAAGATTTCTAATGCTATTAAGAGCCTTGACCAAGTTAGATTGCTTTAATCTTTTAGGAATTAATTTGAATGCCATTTTAAGATATCACATGCCCTAAGCATTTATATGGAGAATTTAGCATAAACTTTCATATGAAATAAGTTTCATAAATAATATATTCATAATTTTTGAATTACACATAAAACATTATTCAAAGGTCATAAATATGGTGATAGTATAGTATACTATACCTAACCTATGATATATTCTCATGATTTCTAGTAGTCTAACATAAAATGTTTGATCTCCAAACATCAAAGACAAAGTAGTTTATGATATTTGTATGATAAGTACATAAGGAGATAACCATGAAATGAGTAATATTGATGTTTATAAATTATCATTATAAATTATGAAAGTAAAAAAAAAGGAAAGTATGAAAGCAAAATGCTTAAGGATCCCTAGAGCAAATAGGTATTCTCAGGTGAGTGCATACCTACTTTAGGAATTTTTTACTTAATTTTCATACATTCTATTTATTTTATATACTAAGATGATGTGTTATGAAACCTTGAGATTGAATATGTGTAGTTATGCACCTCAATTTAATGAATATAAGAAACTTATAGTTATGGTTGTTTTTTACTATGCTAAAGATTATGGCATGTTATAATGTGTATAAGGTGCTATTTGTTTCTTATTAATTACTCTCGATTGACTTATAAATAATTCAATAAAGGCATTATTTGGATTGTTACTTGGCTATGACAAATGTATGTTTTAATTGAGATTATGATTGTGATTATACTTAACTTGTGACTATACATGAGAAGCGTGGAACTGCTATTTAATAGTTAAGGGTGCTTGTATTGAAATATGAATGTGTTTGAAGTTATAATAATGTGAATAAGGATGATTGCGGTGATAAATTGATTACCTTAAACTATGGTTAAATTGAAACCGTAATACTATAAGATGTGAAATTTATATAATATGCATTTATATAATGATGTAATTTAGTTTGTCCTGCTATTATGCAAATGGTATTGATGTAATAAAAATGGTTTAGGGTCAGATATTAGAAATGTGATCAAATAACTTTATTGAAATAAAGTTAAAAAAATTATAAACTGAATGTATAGTTTCATAAAATGATATTAATAAAATGTTTTTATAGTATAAAGTTTTAATAGCCCAATTGTCTTATGTTTAATATAGAAAAAGGACTCTTATTTTATTATCTTATTTTAATTAACTAACACAAAACTAATAAAATGAGGACTTAATACTTTAGAAATTAGATTAGTAGTTTTAAAGTAAATTAGTCTTATAAAATCCTAATATTTTTATTGTTCGAATTTTAATTCAAGGAAGTCTTTGAACTAGGATTCTTGGTTTCCTTGAAATGGAGATGAAATTATTAAGAATTAAGTATTCAGTTTTATAATATAATATGATTTAGGCCTTTTTAGAGCATAAAACTTTAATATTTTAATTATTTTACACTTGATATAGAAAGTTCTCATTTATGAAAATCTCCAAATTTTTTTATAATAATTTTAAAAATACAAAAGGGTGATAATATAGGATGGTAGAGTGGTATGAATACATTCTGTTAAGAGCATCACATTTTAATATTTTACTCATATAAACTCGATTCCAAAAATCACTATGAAAGAACATATTTTGTTTTTAAAATTTACATTGATTTGCACTTTTAATTATAATGTTTAAAAATAAGATAAGTAATTTATAATTTATCATTATAAATGGTGAAATGGGAAATGAGTGAAAGATAATCATGGATGTCCTAAAGCATCTAAGAGCAGGTAAATGTTATTAGGTGAGTACATATATATTTCATCCTTAAATAAATATTCTAATACTTTTTTATTTAAATGACATGCTTATAATCCTACTTATAAATAATATGGATCATATATACATCTACTTATAAATCTTTAAAAGTATAATTATGTATTATAGATTATTATTAAATTACTCTTGTGGCTATGCATGAATAGCTTGGACATGTTATTTGTGATAAGGTAGTGAATGTTAGTTCAAGTGAATGTTGATTGACCATTTTAGAAGGCATGGTGGTGTTATCATTAACCATTGCTAGATTGTGATGAGGTTGCAATGAGAAATGATATAGTTGTGTTTGATTAGAATTACATTATTATGTGTATAATGGAAATGTACTAAATAATGTTGTATGAATTGTTTTATGATATGGATGAATATTTGTGGCTATGGAAGAAGGCTTGGTGGTACTAGCTTATATTATTATGTACATTAAAATTTAGTTGAGACTGTACTATGTAAACTTTAAGTTCTAGTGATTAAATTGTATTATAAATTATACCATAAGTGGCATTTAAAATAAGAAATGTGAAAGGAATGATATTATGAATGTTGGATCAACAATTCCCTATGATGTGCTTATGTAAGATATAAGGTAGACTTTGAAAAGATTAGGATGGAAGGTTTGTGAAGAGTATAAAGCTGATCTGAAAGTCAAAAGGCCATATATGTAATTTATTATAAATTGTTATGCAATATGTTAGGAAATTATAATCTATCAATCCTTGAATGTTTTTATTTAATGTTATGGTGATTATATGATTGGCCATAATTGAGTTCTTAAAATTAATTTGATATGGAAAAATGTAGAGTGTGGAAGACTATGTGTGAAATAGTGTAAGTAAAAGGGAGCTATGGTTTAGTTAAAATACTAAATCAACTTCTTTTTAATATTATAAATGATTTGAGTGATGGTGAAATTGTGAAAAATCTCTTTTTGGGTTCTATTATTTATGTGTGTGTAATTGTTAATATAGGCATGGGTATAATGGTATGACTATAAGATTGTTAAATAAGATAAAATTATTAGGTATAAGTATCGAAAACCATTTAGTGGTTATTTCATGTTATTATTGGGATTAATTGTAATCACTTATTGAGAATTTTTTATTTTATAGATATATATTCATTGAAATTATAAATCTCATTCTTTTCTTTAATATTTTCAGGATTTAACTTGAGAATATCAAGTTGCATAGCTCGAGTATGAGTTTAGAGCAATCTAAAAAGAACTTGATAGTTGAGATTGTGTTGGGATTCTCTTGAAACCAAATTCAAGGACTAAAGATAGAGACAAAGTTGATTATATGCTCAATGTATTGAATTATTTATATGTATATATGTTTCTAGATTGTCATTGAGTTGTATATACAACAAGTTCTATGATTTAAGGTGTGTTTCCTTTGAGAAGTGTTTAAAAATAGTGGAAACCTTCCTTTTTTTTGTAAAATTTATAGTGAATTTTAAGTCATTATAGAAATAGAAAGATTTTCATTAAATAAAATTAGTGTGAATAATGTTGAGGCTGGTGGAAATTGGATAGCAAGATCAATGCCGATAACGATTAGGTTTTAGTTGTGATAGATAGCCATCACATAAGTTTTCTAGTCAAATTTAATTCAAGTAACATCTATATGCAATATATATTTTCTTACTAAAAATATTTCTCATTAAATCATTTTGTATTTTATATTAGTAACACTTAAATGGAATATAATTTAATCATAAGTATAATATAAACATTTGAACAACTATTAAATGTTTTGGAAGCGTAAAAAGTTCATCTTTATTATTTTGAACCAACCTTATCCTATACATATCCTAACCTTATCCTTTTAGGATTAACCTTATCCCACATGTATCATAATCTTATCCTTTTAAGATTAATCTTATCTTGCTTGACCTTTTATGTGACTCAAAAGTTAGGGCATTAGGTTCAACCCTAAAAGATGCCAAAATATCTCCTATCACATAAATATGTCACACATCATATGTAAAATTCATGCCAATAATGTTGGATAAGGCATGTAGCCATAAATTCAAATATGGCATAAGCCAATTTCACATAGGGATCTCATTATCCCATTTTATGTAAATAGGGTAAGGTTAACATGTTAGGAATTAAGATTATTACATGTAGTGGAATTTCAAAATTTTGATCCAAATTCTGCCTAGGATCCATGCAAAAAGTATAAATCAATGATTAAGATTTTACCTATTGGACACTCGTGTTTCTATTGATCAAAACTTGAGAGCAGATGAATCAAACGTCAGTCGGAAGGTACAGCGTCTCTACGGTATCCACACGGAGTGAACAACGACCTCTCGCTCTCCACGAATCTATTAGGATGCATTTCTCTCTCTAGGAACTAGGATTTTGATGTTTTCTGAGTGATTTTGGGTTTTAAGAAGTCTATGAGCGTGTCTCTAATGTGCTGCCCTCAAACCCCCTTTTATAGAACTTAGGTAAGCCACAATTTTAGTCCTACTAGGATAATTCTTCCAAAATCCTAATCACACTTAACAACTCATTTTATCCTTATCCTAGAGATAATGAGGAGAGATATGACTTATCTATTAATTATCTAACATTAGATAATATTATCTCATAATATAAATATCTTAATATTAGATAATTGCATATAATTATCAAATATCAAAATAATATTATCTTATAATATATTTATCTAATATCTGATAACGTAATTATTTAATATTACTTTAATATCAAATAATATCACTTAATATATATATATTACGTGAATTTATTATTCTTAATAATATATATATGCACGAAAATAAGTCCAATTAATTGGATATTAATATAATTAAAGTTTAATTAATTATTATCTTATTCCTACTCCTTTTATGTGACCCTGTAGGTTCTTACTACGTTGACAATGACTTATTATTGAGCCATAGACAGTAAGCGGTATCTAGCAATACATCATTGCCACTCAAGTAGTAAGAATGTCTGTGATTCGACATCCACCTAATACATTATCAACATTTTGCATCATAACCCTTTTGTAATAATATCCAAATTGAACGAGAGGCATGGAATGTGTCATCCTCATCAATGTTCAATTTATATTTCTTGATACTGAGTAGACTTAAAATAATGATTAATATCACATATTAATTCAATTGAGCATGGCCATGCATTTCTAAGTCTCACTCAATCAAGGGGCCCAAGGATATTTCTTTTTTATAGAAGAGTAACAAAATCCCATCTACATCACTTACTTCCCTCTGCACGATTTATGACACACCCAATCAATGTCCTACTTGTCATCCTGATTAAAGGTGACATAGGACAATGTTAAAGTGAGTAATTTCTCATGTAGGGAACCGTAGTGACTTCAGGTCAAAGGTTTATGTGTATTTGTGATCATATGAGAATAACTTATGACACGTCTATCCATCCAATATTCTCATAGTGGGTCAGTCCAGTACATTGTTCACTAGCAATATACTTATGTATTGACTTGATATCACATATCCATGATTCGTAATCATCAATCACTATACATGCTAGTCTCGATGTATTATTACTATCCTTTTTGTAATAATACTTGATTAGGGGCATTTTAGAAATAGCAAAGCTATTCCAAGGATAATTATTATATTAAGTTATAAATTGCGCATAATAATAATAAAATTATAAAAATAAAATATAATAATTAAATTACCTAAAATAAAATATAATATATTATGTATAACTTCAATCATCTATATGATTGGTTCTAGAACACACACCAACACAACATGCCAACCATAACCATTACTAAAGAAATTTACAAATTTATCTCATCACTTTTCAAGTGACCATAATAGGCATTCTTGCCTCTATTGCAAAAACTCATCATCATGGAACATCAATCATAGATACCCTCATGTATAAATACATTAATGCTCAGAAAAATTAAAGAATGATTCATACATTAACCATATAGAAGGCTTACGATTCAATTACATAGTCTTTCAAACAATATCTATTTTTTTTCATATAATGCCTTCAAGAGAATCATTGTTATGTAGTTGTATGTTATCAATCAATCATAATATTAATTCTAAGATTAATATATCATTTAGTTTTCATTATAAAAAATTCAAAGATTTACTATTTGGATATTTCAAGTTTCGCAATTTTTTAACTTAAGCATGTTTGGACCAGTACATTAGGTATAATTTTAACAATCATGAAAACTATTATTTACCATATAAAAATATGGCTTATGATAATGCCAAACAAGGAACTTAAGTTTTCAAGCAAGCTTCTCATTTGAGCACTATTGAATATACTAATTAAGGGTGAGCATCATTTTAGAATCCAATCAAAACTGACTGAATTTATCCAAATTTGGTTAGTTAAAATTACATTTATTATATTATCGGTTTATTGCAAATGAAAAAATTGAAGAATATTTAGGTTTTAGTTGAATTCAATTTTGTATATTGCAAATTGAAATAAATCAAAATTGACCAATATCATTTGAAGGGAGTATGGGCTGGAAATACAGATCCATTGATGAAAGCTCAAGCCTAATTGCTGTGAAAGCTCAAGTGTAATTGTTGTTAAGTCATTGACCTTTCTTTTAGCATTTGCTTTTAGGTTGAAGGTCCTATTCAATTTACACAGACTTTTATAGTGGCAAACCTAAAAGTTCCTATAGGAAATCTACATTATTCTAAAATGTTCCCCCAAATTAGAGAACTTCTTTCTTTCTTGGTTGCATTGTGAATTTGAGATATGGAGATAAGTTACACTATAACAGAGCCTGTGTGCTCTTCCTTTCTCTTTCACTCTTTTTTCCCCTTTTAACATTTAAAATGACATTAGACTAGTCTAGGTTCTGTGAAGGGCTTAATTTTAACTTCTTTATTCACACACTACATCATAAATTGATCTAGATCACAGGCAAAAGGTATAGCAGATTTTTTTTTCTTCCTTTTGGTTTGTTTATTAATATTTTCTTTGTAGTTTTCATATCTCACAGATCTTCTTCCTTTCTATGTATTTCCTGATCTCTTCTTTATACACCATTATAATCTTACGATGCTACTCCACCACATTCAAGCTTTGAGATAAAGATATATATTTATTTTCATTTTGATTTTGTTCTTCAAATCTCTAATTCCCTATTTTTAATAACTTAATTATCTTAGTTTTGGCTACTCATGTTTCATGGTCTTCTTAATTTTTTTTAATTGGATATTACTTTGATCTCTACAAATAATTATGAATGATTAACTACAACAAACTGCTTAAGTTGTTTAAAATTGAGCAAAACAATTAAAAGCGGTTAGTGTATAGTTTCAATCGATGTCAATTTTAATTTTTTGATTAATAATTTGCCTCGATCGGTTAAGATCAGCCTTCTTAGCTGATCTTAATCGTCCGATGAGCAGCCTTAATCCTAATTTTGGAAATTTTCTTAAAATTATCAAACTTTATTAAAAATTCATAAAAACCTCCAGATATGAGTTTTTACATAAAACTTCATTTCTAAACTTTTCCTTTACTCAAAAAAAGTTGAACAAGTTATCCTTTCACCTAATTTTCATGGTTCAAAAAAGACACTTCTAATTTGAAATTTTCATTTTAAATACCAAACTTTAATAAAATTTTCAAAAAATTTCCAATTAAATTATTTCATGTCTAAACATCATTTTTTAACATCCCTCATACTTAAAATAATTTGTATAGAGCACTTTTAGACCTAATTGATAAAATAGCTTAAAAATGCTATACTTAGTTTGGAAATTCTATTTAAAATATTAAACTTTAAGAAATTTTTTTAAAAACTTCCAGAGTATTTTAAAAGTTATAAAATACCATATGTTAATAAATTTTGTACTTAAAACAAGTCTTTAAATTTTTTTGCATCTCGAACTATTAAAATAATTTGAAAAGGAACAAGTTTAACTAGGAAAGTTCATCTTTAAATGTTAAAACTATCCAGAATTTTTTGGAAATTTGCAAAATTATTTTCCATGCTTGAAATATCATTTTTAACCTCTTTTCACATTAAAAATATGTTATTAAAAACATTTAAACCATTATCAATGAAAATAGTTTTATATGAAGTAAAATAGTATTAAAAGCATAATTTTTTTACACTTTTCCACTAAGAAATCATAACTTTGTTGCCTTCTTTTAATTTGCTTTTGATTATGAAATCTTGATAAAATTGTGTATTAATGTCTTAAAAATAATTTAAAATATAATGTAACAAGTTTTTAAAGAAAATAGAAAATTTCCCTTATTTTCCTAGGAATACCCAAAAGCACCCTTAAATCACCTAAGTGAAACATTTTGTTTAAAAAAACCTCGATGTAATTATGTAATATTTGTAATTATTTCAAAATTTGTATATATTAGGTTTTAGAATAAAAACATAGCCTTGTTCCTCTTAGGAACCTAGGAGCTTTAGTAAATCTTTTTTAAAAATTGATTTCAAACTTTGCATAAAAATAAGCTTCCGATTATCTAAGTTGTATGTAAAAGTCAAATAGTTTTGCTTTTTCCAAAATTATTTTACAACACCTTCACTCTTAAAAACATACTCTTGTGCTTCTAGTTTCAAGAAAAACTAATCAACATTTAGTGTCAAAAAATTAATCCAAAAATCATTTTTCAAAACAAAGGTTTTTATAGGACTTTTTATTCCTTTCCAAGAAAGCACCTTTTCACTTAATTCACCATGAATCCTATAGCTTTAACACATCATTAATAACAACTAGTAAATAGTTAAATATATGGGTAGACAACTAATGCACCATGACTAACACATCATTTTAGCACAACAAATGATAGTCATCACAAAAAACAGATATACATCTTATATAAACATCATCAAGAAAGAAAACTAAGAATAAAAAATTTGGATCTCTACTCATTTAAGAGTACTTATAGAACTTGTTCCCTTCATTAAGAATCTAAAGTGTAGTATCTAAGATAACATAAAATTAGTAAAGAATTTAAAGAAAGAATTATGAAAAGAAGATGAATTAATGTAAGTTTTAAGCTTATACCTTTAACGATCAAGAATACTTCTTTCACCAACAGTCATTCAATAACTCTCAAGGAACTAATAGAAAGAACACTTAAGAATAATGCTTTCTCTCTTTAATTCCCTCTCTAGCCATAAAAGAGCTCTTGTTTGGTATGAGAGGATTTGAATTTGCTAGCCTATTTATAGGAAAAAATATGAGTAATCACCAAGTAATGATATTGTGTTTACATCATTAAAATAACATCTTTTTGCTTACCTAAAGCTTGCATCATCCAAGAATATTCTATATTCTTTTTTTGTACTTAAGTTTTACTATTAGGTCCTCCATTAATTCTATAATTGCTAATAAATTCTATACTAATTGAAAATTACTTTAGTGTCCCAAAATTATGAAAATTACCTTAAGGCCTTTAAAATATGCTAAATTCTTCCCTATTCCCCTAGTTTTACTCAATGCCTTTTCACTAAGCCAAATTCCTCTTCCCCCTTAGGGACACTTATGTCCTTAAATATAAGGGTAATTTACATTTTTGTTACCTTAAAATTATTTTAGGATGCTTTTGAGAAAAAATATTAATTTACTCTCAAATCTTATTAGCCATGTATCTTGAATACTCCTAACTTCTTAAAATTTTTCCTAAATAACTTCTACTAAATTTTCATCCATTAAAACTAATAAATGACTTTACTAACAATAATAAGTATATTTTTGTTTGTTATTTACTAACAAACAATATCTGACTTAATTCTAACTATTTTTTCTACTAGATTATTTTATTAGGTATTATAATAAAGAAATATCAAACTTAGTATGCCAAAGGATATTAAAAACAACCCTTTCTATTGGCTTCTCCACTTGATTAACATCGAGATTTGAAGAAGAAGCATTAGATGTAGTATCCAAAGTAGCTTTATCCTTTTTCATAGAGGTAAGAGATTTTTATTGATAAAGGTAACTATAAAAGATGAATTCGAAAAAAAGATATAACAAATAATAAAAGAAACGTGTAACCTATATACTTGTGCTTAAAGAAGTGCACTTAAGGGCAAATGATCTTCATCATTAGATGGCTTGAGACATTTAGCATAAAAAACTTTTAGGGAAAACACCATAATTAACTCATTATCATTTCTTTGGAACAATGGCCTTGTAAATAGGGGAAAACTCCCTAATTGGCTTAAATTTCTTGGTAAAAGACCCTGAAAGAATTGAATACAACAAGTTCATTCTCAAAATGCTCTTGGAAATGATAAAGGTAAGATAAAAAAGGATACAAGTACACTAATGCTTATGTACCACAACCTAAGCCTGCTACTAGTTATTAATAAAAAATCTATGATTTCAAGAAACTTGTCATTACCCTTTTCTAAAAACCTTCAAGTGTAATCCAATTATGAGCTTATAGCCACTATTGCACCCTAACAAAGTTAATCATAGCTAAACTAACATACTACTCTATTAGGATGATAGCACACTGGCAGGAATGCCCTTTAGCATGAAAAGAAGCCATCCATTAGAAGAAAGCCTAGCAAAGTAACAAGAATCAGAATCAATAACCACCTATCATAATTTCCCTTCATGTAAGTTATTTGAATCTATCTACCTATTAGATTAGCATTAGAACTAGTATTGTAGTTTTCCCCACCTCAAGAATAATAAAGGTCAATCTTAGCAAGGTTCTTATAAGTGATGTAGGGATGGAAGCTAAATTTGTGCACATCATTAATTAATATATATAGAGAAGCCTTCTTTTTTAATAGCCCTAATGCTAAACTCAGGGAAGTTTTTCTTAGTTAACCATGGAACTCAAAGTAGGAGCATACATAGGAAAACATTTATATTAGAAAAATTGCACAAAATTAGCATTAATGAAGCTATTCATTACACATTACCTATTTGACTACTTAATTTGACCTTAAAGTTAGTCCAGGTGAAGGTAAAATTCACCTAAGAAAATAGGGCCCAAAACTAATTGTGTATGGGCTAAGTGGAATTGACCTTTCCTTGTTTGGGCTTTCTATATATAGTAAACTCTGTTGTTGAGCATCGCTACCTATGTGAGAATTAATGAATCAACTTTCTTCACCTGCTTAAGCCCGACCACTAAACCACTGATTCGTAGACTAAACTTATTGCTCGATTGGATAATCACCTATTTTAAAGATAAACACAATACGAGCAATCCATAAATATATAGTATAATTTAAACTCTTAGATAGAGGCCTAATAAAGATAATGTGACTTAATTAGTGAGCCATAAAAGCTACAAGAAACAAGTCATCATCCTTGTTACCTTGGTTATTAACTATACCAATAGAGCAACCTTTACCATTTTCCCGAATTTGCTTTTCCAAAGCATTATAAAAATATTTTAACTACTTAGCAAAAATGGATTTATCTTCAAAAGAAGAGAACATCCTTACTATTGCTTGGTTTTTATTAGAATACTTTATAGAACCATACTCACCTAAACTTTTTTTAAGTTTAGAGTTTAACTTTACATGCTCTATAAAAGAACCTAATATATATATATATATGAACCTCTATAAAAAAAGGCAAATTATACAAAGCATATACATATTCAAGAATAAGAGTAAACTCACCCTAGCTAGCCATAATTGTATAAGTATCACTCACCCTATGCTTTAGCAAACAATTCAAATCTTCGAAGCTTTTCTTTATGGTTAAATGAGAAGAGATAAAAATAGCATTAGCAAACTTTGTAAATTTTAATTAGCTATGTTGGCAAAAGTTTCCTAATACTTCATCTACTTAAGCATTAAATTCATCTATGGGTAACAATTTTGCTATGCTAAAGGTATAATCCTTCTTGGCTAAATGTGTTAACATCAATGGACTATTAGAGAAAGGAAACTTTTCTAAAAGTTCTTCATTATGATGAGGATTGAGCATTATGGGATCAATTAGTAGGCCTAGCTTGATATTCATAAAATTTAAAAGGAGTCTATAAAACCATCTCCCACTTTCCCTAATTCTATAAGATAAATTTTTATACTTAAATTCATCTTTGAAGCTAAGGGCACAATCTTAGAATTAATAGATATAGAAATTAGTTTTTTCTACTCAATGTTAATAGAATGATTTTGGATGCATCTTTCTTACTTCTCTTCTTCTTGAGAGCTATAGTAACAAAAATCATGAATGAAAATTAAGAAAACTTTCTTGAAATTGAAAGCATGTTAAAAATGGCATTGAAATGAAGAAAGAACAAAAACTCATAAAAATTTGAAAAGAAAGAAACAGTTAATGAGAAAAATATTTACTATTATATTTTCCCCTATTGTATGTCTGTTAGGTATTACATATGCTTAATTTTACAGAATAGGCCTTGTTTTATAATTTTGGATTAATTTTACAATTTTCTGAATTTATTCAATAAATGCTGGATTCTGACACTATTTCTATTTTTCAGTCATAACTTCGGCTGCAGATCTTGGATTGAGGAAAACATTATATTTTTGGAAAGCTAAAATAAATATCTACAACTTTTATGTTTTGGTCAAAGCACAATTCAGACTCCTTCAAGCCTTTACTTAGCCAGCAAGTTAAAATCATGTTTTTATCCCTGCTGAACCCATTTATGTATTTGGTCCATATCTAGAGCTATAGTGGTCTGACTAAACTAATTATAACACCTAAATTCTCATGAGACATAGGCATACAACTTTCATGTTTATGGATCTTCCAAAAGAAATCTATTTCATGGACTTATTCTGCTTGGAAGACAAGCCTACGGGAATTCGCTGATTGATTTGATTGGAATTAATTGACTTATAAAACAAGTCTGGACTTCTAGAAATTAGGAAAACCTTATTATTGTAATTATAAGAGTCATCTAATCCTAGTCCAATAGGGTTTTAGGCAATTTAAGTTATATAAATGGGCAAGAGGGCTGAAGAGAAGGGAGATTCAGATTTTTACACAATTCAGCAACCTAGTTTCCTTTTTTCTTCTTCTTGTTTCTTCTTTATTCTTCATCAATGGAGGGCTAATTTTCTAAGTTTGATTTAAGGAGTTTGAAGCTCTCCTCTTGAGGATTATGATTTCATGCTTTGTAATATTGACCTTTCTTAATTAATTTTCCTCTTTCTGTATTTAATTATGCTGAATTCTTGAGATTCCTTATGTTGGGTGTTGATTTGATATAATTGATATTCACCTTTGTGATTTCTAAATTCTTTGCTTTTTTATTATGAAATTATGATTTACAAATCATATTTTTATGCATAGGGATAGAGGGTTAAAGGATTAATTTAGAGATTTCTAATTTAATTTCTCAACTCAACTAAATTCTATTTATAAATCAATTTTAATCTAGCATAAGGATTATAGTGATTGCTTGATTTAGCTAATTTTAATTGATCAAATCCTAGGCAATTGTCTTGCGTAGAATTCACGAATTATTGCAGGGATTTCAGATAATTCAAAATTGAAGAATTAATTAGAAAAAGTTAAATCCTAATTGATCTATAATTAATCTAATTTAGGGCTCTCAATTTCCTTGAATCGGCTGTTTAGTTCCATTAATTTCTCTTCTATTTTATTTCTATTTTACTTCTATTTTAGAGTTAATTTTCATGCTTATTAATCATTTAATTTCATGCAACCACCCCCAATTCTAATTTTGTTCTACATACATACATTATTGCATTACTATATTTTGCATTCTAATTCTATTTTTGTTTTATCTAATAGCAGCATTCTATTTTATTATATTGCATTTTGTTTATATTAGTTCTTCACATTTTCATTATAGAAATAATTTAATAATTGTGCATATATAGCTAGAAAATTATTTAGAAAAGGTAAAATCAAATAATCACTAGGGATACAACCTGGTTGTGCCACTATTTTACATTATTTTTCAGCAACCAGTTTTAAATCTAATTTTGGTACATTGTAGCATGCACATCAACAGTCTTTTGATAAAGACTATATTACCTTTTAAAGAAGAGGGAATGAGGAATAATAAAGGTTTTCAAAATTATACTAGCTAGTGTAAGCAAATTGTATAACACCTACCACTTTGAAAAGAGCCATGGTAATCTTTATGCAAAAGGCCTAATATAAATGTTCTAACTTTGAAAAGGCAAGGATATGGATTAGCCTATAAAACTTAGTAAAGCCTAGCATTAAAGTGCACCTTAAAAGAGGACTAAAAGTAAACCAAGGCCCAATCTATATTAACCCAAAAAGTGGGTCTAAAAATGATCAAAGGCATTACAAGCATATAAATTGTTATGGGCGTTTAAACAAATAAGGTCCTGTAAAGGCCTAGAACTATCCAGTAGTCATTTAACTTAGGATAAAGTCATTTTAGCTATAAAGAGCAAAAATTTCCCTCTCTACCTTATTAAGAATTCCTTTAAGAATAGTATGGATAGATTAAAATAAAGGTCCCATCCTCAATACATATAGAAGTACTGGGCATGTCATGGCCAAGCCTTTTCACCATGGATCTTTTGATCAAAAGTGAGCAAGAGAGGCCATAATAACTCATATCCTTTCATACAAATAATGACAACCATTTATATTCCTTACCAAATCACTCATAACCATCCATATCAAGCACCATATATTTCATATCAATCTTTATCTCATTATGATTACCTAATATCATCTTTATCAATTATTATCCTATTATAATTATTTAATTTTTCCTATATCCATTACTATATATATTGTTATCTTATTAATCCTAATCTAAGGTAATAAATTGCTAGCACAACACCTAGATTAGCATGCATTTTCTATGTAATTATCTCCCTTCACTAATACATATAAAAGGCATTATCTTCACCTATTTAAATGGATAGCAATCACTGTATATCAATTTTTTAATCTAATTATATTTTCAATAATTAGTGAATAGAAGCTTTACCAATTGTTTTAATCTAATTATATTTTTAATAGTTCATTACTCACTAAGTTTAAAGAAAACTCACTCTTTTTTGTTCTCCATTTATCTTTTAAGGATCATTCCCTTTAGTTACCATCAAGTAGGTTGAAATTGGGCTTGTTTGTAAAGTTTTGGCATAAAGATATGTGATAGTATAGTTGGACTAGCTTAGCATGTTAATTTATTAATGCATATTCTATTTATGTTTTTAAATATTGCATACCTTTTAGAAGCATAACTTTTTTGTATATGAAGCACCGCATTAGACATGCTTAAGAAAGGCTAGTAAGTGGTCATCCATAGTAATTTCCTATGTCAATCATGTGCCCTAGGGTTGGGATCATGACATCTTGGTTAACCTTATACACTCACTAGCCCATTTTTATGCCTTCCAATCGAACTTATACCCTTATAAGCTATTACTAGGATTCAATATTTGATAGTCACATTTTCCCCTACCATATATTCTTATAGTACAATTCATACTTGATTTCTTTCTTATGCTATAACTCAAACTATAGTCACCATCTCCCTTCACATTGATACTATGCCTTAATGCATGACCACATGGTTTATTTCATTTTATAAATAACAAGATAATTTCATTTACATCACATTTCATGCACTATAACACCTTTAAGTCATATTTTAAGGTCACACATCATGTATTCAACTTTTATTATTACATAATATCTAAACTTAGTGTTTAATAACATTTTATGCCACTTTGATCCCTTATGTAATATGAAAACATTAAGTAAATTAGGTATAATCAACTATATACTTGACCATGAAAACCTTAGGAGCAAATATAAGGTTCATAGTCATTATGTAGTTGACTATTGAGGATCTTAAAATAATTTTAGAACTTTATAGTTAATTACAAAGTTCTAGAAAGTAATCCTAGAAGTTTATAATCGACTATAAAATTTTAAGTAGCAATTCTTGGCCTTATAGTCAACTATATGCCTTTCGATAATGTACATTTTAAGGTATAATTAACTATTGCCTAGGATTTTGCAAGTTTCAATAAAAATATCACTATTAATCCAAAAATTCAAGCCTTCAATTGTATTTAATACTAAAACAAACTTAATCAATTCATAAATGCTCTTTAATAGCACCTTATTAAAGATAATATTATTATTTAATCAAACTAATACCCCAAATCAACAAAATATTTATGCATCTATACTTATATTCAAGAAAACCTATGATATGTAACTCAAATGCTAAAATCTTTGGAAAATTTTCAATTAGAGTTGGAATATATACTCACTTAGTATAAAAGATTTTACTAAGAGCTATTGCTTAAATCAAAGGTTCCTTAAATTAATTAAAATTTAGCCTTTCATGGCTAAAAAAGAAGAAACTTAAAAAAAAAGAAATATGTTTAAAGTTATGTAAAATTATGTTCTTTCCTTTTTATACACAAACTTTATATCTAACTTCCCTCCACTACTAAACTTAATGGACCAAGATCAAATGCATTTTAGGATTACAAATAATAGGGCCTTGTCAATTTGAGAGGCCTAGAAACTGATTTATAAAATAATACATTATAAGAGTTATTATAGTAAAATTTTATTGGTCAAAATTCTAGCTATTGTAAGACTATTAAAAGTATATGATTTTACTAAACTTCAAACATGAGTTATTAGTTTAGGTCTTAGGAAACTTAGAGTGCTAGTTTCATTTTGATTATACCTTTTGAGCTCTAAATATGGCCCAAAAATTAATATTGTCTTAACTTGAATAAAAATAAAGTATTAACTTTTTGGATAAATTTAACCTCACAAACATTTGAATTAGGATTTATCTAAAACATGAATGTTGTTAAGTTTCCTTTAAGCTTTCCAAAAATGTAAAAATCACCAAATCTAATATACAAAACTCAAAATATAACTAAAAACATGAAATAATATAAAAATTCAGCATTAACTGAAATTTTCAAAACATTGAAAAACTAACATCCAATCACATAACAAATCCTATTCTATAAAATTAAGCATATGTAACATATTAGAAGGCATGAAATAGGAAAGAATAATATAGAAAAAATCTTTCATATTAAATCCTCCCACACTTAGCTCTTGCATAACCTTAGGCAAGACACAACTTTATTTAAAATTAAAAATAAAAGACTTACTTTCTAAAGACTTCAAAATCATAAATTCACAAGTAAGAAACAATTAAAGCCATTAAGAGACATAACACATCATGAAATTTTTTTTTGACAAACTAGAAACTAACCAATATAGCAACTTCATTCAAAAAGAGTAAATTAATATGGTAAACTTTGATAACCAAGATTTTATCTACATTATTTTCTTCTATTGCATGTCTCTTAGTATGTTATATTTGCTAAATTCCATAGAATTAGCCTTGTTTTGAAATTTTTAGGTTAGTTTTATAATGTTCTGAATTTATTCTGCTAATTCTGAAATTTGACACTATTTCTATTTTTTTAACTATATCTTAGGCTTTAGATATTAGATTGGAGTGATCTTTATATACTGGAAAACTTAAAAATAGATCTATAACTTCAGTGTTTTGGTCAAAGTGTAATTCAAACTCCTTAAAGCCTTTATTTAACCAAGAGATTAAAGCTTTATTTCTAGTCCTATTAAGCTAACTTTGGTTTTTGGGCCATATTTGGAGTTACAGAGGTCTAATTAATGTGAAACCAATACTCATTCTTCATAAGACTTGGATTTACAAGTTATGTATTTATGGTTTGCCCAAATTAAATTATTTTAGTAATCTTATACTAATCAAAATTTAAACTTGTGAAAATTCACTGTTGTAACTCTTAGAATTAATTACTTTGTAAAAATATGTTTTGGGCTTCTAAAAATTAGGAAGGCCCTATTCTTTTAATCTAAGAGACATAGAATTTAAGTTCAATAAGATTTTAGGTTAATTAGGTCAAACGTAGAAGTAAGAACATATATTAGACTTAGAGATTTTTATAGACTTTACACTTTATAAAATTCAGTTTTCTCTCTTCTTCTAGTGTTCTTGCTTTTTATCAATGGAGGGTTAAATTTTTTAACTGATTCAAGGAGGTTAAGGCCTTTCACTATTAGATTATAAGATCATTATTTGTAATGTTAATTTTTTTAATTAATTTTTCTCTTTCCCTAGTGCTTTATGTTGATTTCTTGAAATTACATGTGTTAGATGCTTATTTAGTATAATTGGTATTCATCCCTATGATTTCTAATGCTTTGCTATTTTAATATTAAATTATGATCGGTAAATTATGATTTTATGTATAGAGGTAGAAGGTTAAGGAATTAATTTGGAAGTTTTTAATTTAAGTTCTTAATTTAACTAAATTCTATCTTTAAATTAATTTTGATCTAATTTAGGGATTATAACGGTTATTTAATTTAGCTAATCTTAATTAATCAAATCTTAGATCATTACCAAGTATAGGATTCATGAATTATTATAAGGGTTTCAGGTAATTTAAAGTTAAAAGATTAATTAAAAAAGTCAAATATCAATTGGTCTATGATTAATTCAAACTAGAGTTTTCAATTCCTTGAATTGACTATTTTATTATATTGATTTTCTTCCTTACTATTTGTTTTGTATTTTATTTTATTTAATATATTTATTTTATTTTAAATCATAAAATTTCCTTAATTCTATGTTTTGCATAATTCTACATACTACATTCTACTTTACTATCTACATTCATATTGTATTGTGTTTACATCTATTTTGCATCTGTTTCTTCTATTTCTAGTGCATAATAAGTTAAATAATTATGTAAACATTGTTAGTGAGCTAATTCAAAGAAGATAATTTAAGGGATCATAGGGATCGACTTGGTTTATCTCACTATATTACATTATTTTTAGCAAAGTAACATAATCTAATTTTAGTGCATTACGATGTATAAATCAAAATTTTAGTGCCATTGCAAAGGATCCACTTGAATTCATATTTTCCTACATATTATTAGTTATATGTCATACAATTTTTCTAGCAATTCAATTAGTAATTATATCTATTAATGTGTTACTTACATTTTACAATAGCTAACCATTTTTTGTATTTTCTTGCATTCTTTTACATTCTTTGATTTTTGCATATTCCTTCATTATAATTTATCATATTTCACTTCATTCCATATTCAAATAAAGGTTTCTAGCTCAAAGAAACTAGTTTTACACAATTGTATACCTTATAGGTATTTGATCTCATTAGCTTTGATTAAGCTGAAATTTTTTTTGATGGTAAGTTTAATTTTTCTCATTAAAAGTCACTAGTTTTTGGCTTATGAGGTGCCTTACTTTTTTGCTAAATTCCACTATATTAACTACTTTTTCAATTTTTCTTGATATTTTTTATTTCATTTTTGGATTTTGTATGGTTATAGCTTTCATTTTGTAATGGTCTTATAATTTTTAAAGTATCTAGATAGGTTAATTAGATGTGTTTAGGGTGATTTTTCATAATGCATCAGTGTTTTGGTGCTCCAGTGCACTTATTTAATATATCTTAATGTAGTGTAGTGTATAAATAGAAGAATTGTTGGTCATTTATTAGTGTTTGATTCTAAAATAGATAAAACTTTTCATTTTCTTTATAAGAGTAAAAATAGAATTAATTCTAGCAGTCACACACCTCATTTTGATTTTGGTGATAATCTAAAAACTATGGCTAATAATAATAGCACTTTAAAGGAATTGGCGGCCCGGATGTTACCTACCAATCATTAAGCTTCTAATACCCTAAATTAGATGCTGATTGTGAGCTTAAATTTAATCTAATACATTTACTTCCAAGATTTCATAGTTTTGCTAGTGAGAACCCTCAAAAGTACTTAAAGGAATTTCATATGGTATGCTCAACTATGAAAGCCCAAGGCATTTCAAAAGACCATATCAAGCTAAGGGCCTTTTCTTTCTCTTTTACCGATGCAGCCAAGGATTAACTATACAATATGCAGCTTGGATCTATAACATGTTGGAATGACATAAAGTAGTTGTTCTTTGAAAATTTTTTCCATGAATCCAAAGTAGGTGTAATCAGGAAGGAGATTCATAAAATAAGGCAGATGAATAAAGAATCATTATATGAGTATTTAGAAAGGTTTAAGAAACTTTGTGTAAACTATCCACACCACCAAATCAATGAGCAACTCCTTATCTGATATTTCTATGAAGGCCTTTTTTTTATAGATAGGAGCATGATAGATGTAGCAAGTAATGGTGCAATGGTAGATAAGACTCCTATAGTAGCAAAAGATTTAAAAACAACCATAGCAACTAACTCTTCATAGTTTAGAATTAGAATTATGGCTATTATTAAGGGTATGAATGAGAAAAATTACTCCCATTTAAACTAACAAAGATTAGAAAATAGAATAAATGAGTTAATATCTTTGGTTAAGCAAATAGCAATAGAACAATAGCAATAATTCCAAGCTCTTCCTTCTACTCAACTTTATGGAATTTGCTCTTATCCATCCAATTAATTGTTATCCTACACTGTAAGATGATGAATATTAACCTCCTCAAGCCTTTGGTAAACCACAATATTAGCAATAGCCAAATCAATTCTAGTAACAAGCTAACTAATACCAATAATAATCTTAATATTCCGGTGACAACTAGAATTTTAGATATAACAATAATCCTAACCAATTTTAGCATCCTTCCCTTGCTCCTACCTATAACAAAATGTAGCCTAGCCTAGTCCAAAAACTAGAAACAAATTCTTCCTCCTTTCAATCATCATTTAAAGAAATAGTTAAGCAAATGACAGCAAGTAACTTGCAATTCCATTAGAGAATAGAGGCCATAATTACAAATTTGCAAATTCAAATTAGCTAATTAACTTTAACACTAAATGAGCTTAAAGTACAAGTATTAAATCAACCATCTTCTAACTATATAAGAAATAAAGAAGTTATGAATACCATTATAGTAAGAAATGGCAAAGAAGTTAACCAGCTTTCCAGAATCAAGCCATACATTAACAAGCAACAATTAACCAAAAACTAGAAATTAACTTGAAGAGAAAATCCAGAAGCAACCAAAAAATAAAACATATGATGGCAATATAGTGAATTATTTCCCTATAAGCACACCTCCCATTAATTTTCCTACCCTTCCTTTTTCCAAAAAGAAGAATTATTGTAAAGAAAATTGAAGTTGAAAACTAGATTTTGGAGTCCCTTAGAAAAGTAAAAGTTAACATACCTTTGTTAGATTTGATAAAACAAATTGCAAGGTGTGCTAACTTTTTAGAAAATTTGCGTATTAATAAGAGGAAATTAAGGAATTATAAGAAAGTGAGTATAAAGGCAAATGTTTTTGCAATCACTCAAAGAAAATTACTAAGAAAATGTAAAAATCTAAGTACATTTACCATTCCATTAATTATAGGAAAAACCAGAATTGAAAATGTCATACTAAATTTAGGAGCATCAATTAATGTCATGCTTCTTTCTATTTTTAATTCTCTAAATTTAAGACCTTTGAAAGAAATAAAAGTGGTTTTTCAATTAGCAAATAGATATAACATTTACCCTTTAGGTGTTGTTGAGGATATTCTAGTATAGGTTGATGGACTCATCTTTCTAGTAGATTTTTACATTTTTGAAAATGGAAAATGAGGCATTTGATATTCTTTTATCAATCATTCTTGGTCGGCCTTTTCTCAAGAAAATAAAATTTATGATTAATGTTCGTGATGGAACATTAACCATGAAATTCGATGCTATTACAATTAAATTTGATATTTCTAAGGCCATGCAAGATAATTTTATGTCCTTTCTTACCACTTTGGAGCCTTTAGTCCATGATATTCTTCATTTTGAATTTTCTAATGCTATCTTTGACTTTACTATTTCTACTATTTCTATGATTTTTTATTATAATGTTTCTATTTTTGATATTGTTGGTTTTGTATTTGTTGATTATGATTTATATATTAATGATACATATAATAACATACTTGTTGAGTTTCCTAAAATTTCTAAATTTATGGATTGTATGGATAACCATAAATGCACTTGTAAAAATAATGATTTTAAGTGTGTTATATGTTTTAAAATTGATGCCTTCATAAATGATGAAAATACAAATGTTGTTTCAAAAATTATAGGAAAAAATAGTGATAAAGACATTCCACTTTAAAAAAAATTGCTTTAACACTAATCATTTTAACCATCACATTGAATTCATTTTACTAGATGATTTTGAATATACAAGAAAAAATGATTTAAGAATAACACCTAAAGAATTTATTATGGAAGTAATGAAAGTAGTCAATCATTAAATAAATCTTGGTCAAAGTCCTTCAAGCCATGCCTAGCCAATAACATTAAAGAAAGGCACTTCTTGAAAGCTAACCCAAGTCATTTAGATTTACTTTCTCTCATCCTTCTCTTTTATTTACTTAGCCTTTACTTTTCTTGTTCTTGATAATGATGTTGACATGCGTTACATTGAGGATAATGTAAAATTTAAGTGTAAGAGAGATTTTTAGAATTTATTTTATGTTTTGTGTCTTCATTTAATGTATTTCAAAAAAATATATAAAATTTATTTTCATGTTTTCACTTAGTTTTGAGTCATTTTAGTTGCATTTCATTAATAGAGATTTTAAATTTTTTATGAGTAGGATTCAATTGAAGTTAGATAAAATTTATAACATGATTGAATAAATAATTTTGCCTTTTGAAATTGATGGATATAGTGATAGATTTTGAATGAGTAGATTGATCTTGGTAGGATGACTTACCTTCTAAGATTTTGAGCCTTATGTTAAAAATTCATGCAATTCTCTTTCCTTCTTGTATGATATTCTTCCATGTTTTGTTTACTTTGATTCTTTTTAAGACTATATTTACACACGTATGCATAAAAATGAAAAAGACATTCTTTCTTTGTTTAAGTTAGAGCCATATAACCAACCTTAAATTTTTATCATCATTAGCCCCTTTGCACTTTAATTGCATTTTCTTGATTAATTAACCTACGATCATTTTTTCAATGAAAAATAAATATTTTTACCTAACTTTAGGGATTAGTAGAGCATTTGAATTTTTATAAGATAGGCTTTTAAATAAGTGTAAGAGCGTATAAATTATGAAAATTTATCAATTTCAAGTTCAAAGATTAGTTTAAAAAAGAGAAAAAGAAAAAATTACAAAAAAATGAAAATGAAAAATTAAAAAAAGAAAAGAAAAAAAGGAAATTGAAAAAAAAAGAAAGAAAAGGAAAAAGAAAAATAAAGAAGTTAATGAGTGTTTGAATTTGAATTTGGCTTACTGTGTTGAGTTATAATTGTTTCTGATTTACCCATATATATTTAATTCAAGTGCTTTATTGATTTGTTTGGTTTCTACCCTTTTACATTCCTATTTTTCCTTTCCTTTTTCCCTAGAATAAAGTTCCTATTACAACTTAGAATAAAATTCTTTTAATTCGTGTTATGCATATGATTTAAGTAATGGTGATTAGATGATTAGCAAGCTTATAATAAGGCAATTTCATAGAAAGAATTTAAATGAAACACTTAAGAGTTGAAGAGTGAATCTTGTGAAAATCTACCATGTTAATCTATCCTTTTTAGATGAAATTACTATGTTAGTTATTTTAAATTTATAAAAAAAAATTTCATGATGTGTTATATTTCTTAGTGGCTTTTATTTGTCTCTTGCTTGTAGATTTGTAATTTTCAAATTTTTGAAAAATAAAGTCTTTTATTTCTTAGTTTTGAATAAAATTGTGTCTTGCTCAAAAAATGTGCAAGAGCTAAATGTGGGCTAATTTGATAAGATTTGATCTATATTATTTCTTCCTGTTTCATGTCTCTTAGTGTGTTGTATTTGCTAAATTCCATAAAATTGGCCTTGTTTTGTAATTTTAGGATTGGTTTTACAAAATTCCAAATTTATTTAGTTAACATTAGATTTTGACACTATTTTTATTTTTTAGCTATATCTTCGGCTTTGAATGTTAAATTGGAGTGATTTTTAACCATTTGAAAGCTTAAAAAAAGATCTACAACTTTAGTGTTTTGGTTAAGGCCTAGTTCGAACTTTTTAAAGCCTTTATTTAGCGAAGAAACTAAAGCCCTATTTATATCCTAGTTAAGTTAGCTTCAATTTTTAGGTCATATGTAGAGCTCCAGAGGTCCAATGAGTATGAAACCAACTGCCAATCATAAGACCTATTTCTACAAGTTTTATGTTTATGATTTGTCTAAATTATATTATTTTAGTGGTCTTATATTAATTGAAAGGCAAACTTACGAGAATTCATTACTATAACTCTTAGAGTTAATTGCTTTGTAAAATAAGTTTTAGGCTTCTAAAAATTAGAAAGGTCCCATTCTTGTAATCCTGTAAGACATAAAACTTATGTCCAATAGGGTCTTAGGTTAATTAGGTTAGATATAAAGGCAAGAATATAGATTAGACTTGGAAATTTTTATGTACTTTACACTTTACAGAATTCAGCTTTCTCTTTTCTTCTACTGTTCTTGCTCTTTATCAAAGGAAGGCTAAATTTTAGAGTTAATTTAAGGAGTTTGAAACTTTTTTCTATTGGATTATGAGATCATAATTTGTAATGTTAACTTTCTTTAATTAATTTTTCTCTTTCCTTAATTACTTGTATTGATTTCTTGAAATTACATCTATTAGATGTTGATTTGGTATAATTGGTATTCATCCCTATAATTTTTAATCTTTTATTGTTTTGATGTTGAATTGTGGTTAGTAAATCATGATTTTACATATAAAGGCAAAGGGTTGAGGGACTGATTTAGAGGTTTCTAATTTAGTTTCTCAATTTAATTGAATTCTATCTTTAAATTAATTTCAATCTAGCTTAGGGATTATAATGATTACTTAATTCAGCTAATCTCCATTGATCAAATCCTAGATGATTATCTAACATAGGATACATGAATTATTACATGGGTCTAGGTGATCCAAATTTGAAAGATTAATTAGAAAAGTCAAATATCAATTGATCCATGATTAATTCAATCTAGAGCTCTTAATTCTATGAATTGGCTATTTTATTACAATGATTTTCTTCCTTACTATTTATTTTAAATTTTTCTTTATTTAATACATTTACTTCAATACATTTATTTTGTATTTTGCTTTATTTAATACATTTATTTCAATTTTGAATCATAAAATCTCCTAATTTTGTATTCTACATAATTTTGCATACTGCATTCATACTACATTTTACATAACTATCTATATTCATATTGCTTTTTGTTTGCGTTTATTTTGCATCTATTTCTTCTATTTCTAGTGCATAATAAATTAAAGAATTATGTAAATATTATTAGTGAATCAATTTGGAGGAGATAATTCAACGGATCACAAAGATATAACCTAGTTTGTCTAACTATGTTACTTTATTTTTAAGAAATCAGCATAACCTACTTTTGGTTCATTGCAATGCACAAATCAAATTTTCATAAAATTCACTCTCCATCTCTTAAGTGTTTAAGACAAGTTTTTCACTTAAACTCATTTTATAAAATTATTCTACTATAAGCTTTCTTATCTTCTAATTTCCCCTACTTAAATTATATGTATAACACAAATCAAAAATACTTTATTCAAGGCTGCAATGTAGCTAAGGAAAAGGAAAGGAAAAATGAATATATGAAAGAGTAGAAATCAATGAAATTAATAAAGTACTTGAATTATAAATATATAGGCTAATCATGAACAATTATAACTTAACATAGTAATCTAACATTAAATTTAAACACTCATCAACTTCTTTTTTTTTCCTTCTTATTAACTTTTTTTTTTACCTTATTCTTCTTCTTTTTTTCACTTTTTCATTTTTTTATTCTTTTTCATTTTTTTATTTTTTGTTTCTTTTTTTTTAATTTTAACTAACTTTTGAACTTAAAGTTGATACATTTTCATAACATGCATACTTATAAAACCCTACACTTATTTAAAAGTTTATCTCACAAAAATTCAAATCTTTAAAGTTATGTAAAGATACTTGTTTTTATTAGAAAAAGAAATATTCATGGGTTAATTAACAAAAAAAAAAAGACAACTAAGCTCAGGAGGCTTAATAAAGATAAAAAAAAAAATTAAAGGTTAGCTTTTTGGCTCTAGTTTAAATAAGGAAATAGTGCCTTTGTAATTTTTGTCAATACATGTGTAAATGTAATCTTAAAAAAGATCAAAACAAGTTCTAAAGGAACAAATCATAGAAGAATATCACATAAGAAAAAAATAGAATAATATAAATAATTGACATAAAGCCTAAAATCTCACCAGGAAAAACATACTATAAAAATTTAGTCTATCAATTCAAAATTCATCACTGCACCAATTAATTTCAAAAAGCAAAATCATTTATTCAATCATATTATAAATCCTATCTAACTTCAATTAAATCTTACTCATAAAAAATTTAAAATCTTTATCAATGGAAAGCAATTAAAATGACTCAAAAAAACTTAAAATCAAATGAAGAACTTTTTTATTTTTTTTATTTTTAACTTTGAAATAAATTTTAAAAGTCTTCCCTTACACTTTAATTTTTACATTGTTGTCAAAACATATCAAAACTAAGAAAGATAAAAGAGAAGTAAAGTAAAAAAAAGGTAAGAGAATGTAAATCTAAATTGTTTTGATTGTTTCCTAGGAAGTGCCTTTATTTAGCATTATTAGCTCGACATAGCTATAATATCTTCAACTAGGATCCGCAAGATGGTTGACTACCTTTTTTACCTTTAAATTGCCAAATTTATATCATTCATTAAAGAAGTCCTTTGCAAACTGGGATCTTCTAGTACAATTTATCTAAATACTATCTTCAAATCACTTTTTTTAAAAGTTTAGAATCATCCTGTATAATGAATTCAACATGATTAGTAAAATGATTAGAATGATTAGTAAGAAAGCACTATTTTCCCCTTAAAAATTCAACTTTGATAAGATCAATAGAAAG
Organism: Sindora glabra; assembly: GCA_020226215.1. Taxonomy (NCBI): domain Eukaryota; kingdom Viridiplantae; phylum Streptophyta; class Magnoliopsida; order Fabales; family Fabaceae; genus Sindora; species Sindora glabra. The sequence goes on from CM035235.1 coordinate 82,709, forward strand.
TGCTAAGTTAGTGGTGGAGACCATTTTTACAAATTGTATTTCCTCATGATCATCAATTTCTACACATTTTAAAACAATAATATTCTTATCATTTATAAATACTAAAATCTCCACGTACATGGCACACGTAACGAGTGCAATCATGTTATCAACATAATCCACAAATTTAGAAATATTAAAAAGTTCAGTAATCATGCCATTATAAGTATGTCCAATAAGTGTATCAATAACAAAAAAATTAAAACTAGTAACATCAGAAATAGCAACATCAAAATTAGAATAAAAAAATTAGAATGAGAATATTATGCACGAAAAGCTTAAAAATATGAAGATAAGACATAAAATTATGTGTAGCTTCAAAAGTGTCAAACTTGGCTATTACACTAAGGGCAACCAAGAATAATTTAGGAAAAAACCTTGTATATCTTATTTTTCATCTTCAAGATATAAAAATCTAGTAAAAAAATTAGTCCATTAACTTGCACTAAAATATCCTTAAGAATATTTATGGGATAAATCTTAAATCTATTTATTAATTGCACAACCACCCTCATTTGTTTTAAAAGTTCTAAATGTAAATCATTGAAAACAAAAAAGGGCATAACATTAATTAAAGCTTTTAAATCTAACATTGCATACTCAATTATGGTTTTCTTTATAACATATGGAATGGTGAATGTGCCTAAATCTTTACATTTTCTTAGTAATTATCTTTGAATATGGTTGACACATTTGTCATCGTACTTACTTTCTCATTGTCCTATAATTTTCTTTTATTAATGCACAAAATTTTCAAAAAGTTAACATACCTTGGAATTTGTTATATCAAATCTAGCAAATATATGTCAAAATTTACTTTTTCTAAGAGAATTAAAAATTTGTTTTTTATCTTTAGTCTTCTTTGGTTGAACAACTCTCGTTGGAGATAGAAAAGTAATAGAAAAATTAATAGAAGGTGAGGGTTTAAGGATAGAATTTACTTCACTTTCACCATATTTTATCCCTTTTTCTAGTTATTTCTTTTTGTTCTCTTCCGGTTGATGTATTGCTTTTGGTCAGGAAGGTAAAGGAATATCAGCTTGCTTGCCATTCCTAAGCATTATTATATTTATAACTTCCTTGCCTTTTACTTTATTAGAAGAAAGTTATTTTGAACCTTGTACTTTGAGCTCACTTAAGATTGAAAATAACTAACCAATCTAAATTTGTAAATTGGTGAATATGGCTTCTTTTTTTTTTTGCTAAAATTGTAAGTTATTAATAGTCATTTGCTTAACTAAATCTTTAAAGGATTACTGAAAAGAAGTTAAAATTAAATCTAGTTTTAGAGTAGGATTGGGTGGAATTCTATTATAAGTAGAAGGGTATAAAACTTGACCAAAATTAGTGTCATATCTAAAGTTTTGATGATCTCTCCAACTAGGGTATTGATTAAGTTATTTTTACTAGTAATATTACTGTGGTTTATTGATGTAAAAAATATTTATTATATTATTTTCTCCTATTTCATGTCTCTTAGTGTGCTATACATGCTTAATTTTACAAAATTAGCCTTGTTTTATGATTTGGGATTAGTTTTATAATGTTTTAAAATTATTTAGTTAATGCTTGATTTTAACACTATATTTATTTTTTAGCTATATCCTAAGTTATGAATGTTAGATTAGGGTGGTCTTTATACCATTGGAAAGATTAAAGGAAGATTTACAACTTTAGTGCTTGGTTAAAGCCTAGTTTGAACTCCTTGAAGTCTTATTTTTATCCCAGCTAAGCCAACTTCAGTTCTTAGATCATATCTAGAGCTACACAGGTTTAATTAATATGAAATCAGCACGCAAATCTTTATAAGATCTAGCTCTATAATTTTTATGTTCATAGTTGAGCTAAATTACATTACTTTAGTGGTCTTACACTAGTTGGAAGTCAGACCTATGGGATTTTTACTTTTGTAACTTTTAAAGTTTATTACTTTGTAAAAAAAAGGTTTTAGGCCTTTAAAAATTAAAAAAAAAAACCTATCTTTGAACTCCTAAAAGGCACAAAATTCAAGTCCAATAGGGTTTTAAGCTAATGAAGTTAAATTTAAGGTAGAGAACTCATGAGACACAATACACTAGACAAAATTCAATAACATAGTTTTCTCTCTTTTTCTAACTCTTGTATTCTTTAGCCATGAAAGGCTAAATTCAGAGTTGACTTAAGGATTTTGAAACTCTTCTCTACTAGATTATGAGATCATCATTTGTAATATTAACTTTTTTTAATTAATTTTCCTCTTTCCCTAATGTTTTGTGCTGATTTCTTGAAATTGCATGTGTTGGATGTTAATTTGATGTAATTGGTATTTATTCTTGTGATTTGTGATCTTTTATTGTTTTAATGTTAAATTGTGGTTAGTTAATCATGATTTTATAGATAGAGGTAGAAGGTTGAGTGATTAGTTGGAGGTTTCTAGTTTAATTTCTTAATTTAATCGAATTCTATATTTAAATCAATTTTGATATAGCTTAAGGATTATAATGATTGCTTAATTCAACTAATCTTAATTGATCAAATCCTATATCATAATCTAGCATAGCATAAGATTTACGAATTATTGTAGGGATTCTGAATAATTCAAGGTTAAAAGATTAGTTAAAAAAGTTAAATATTAATTAATCCATGATTAATCTAAATTGAAGCTTTCAATTTCTTGAATTAATTGTTTTGTTATATCAGTTTTCTTCCTTACTATTTATTTTGTATTTTTCCTTATTTAATACATTTAATTCAATTTCAATTCATAAAACCCCTCAACTTTGATTCTATATTGGTTCTAGATACTGCATGAAACTACATTCTATTGCATTCTATCCAATATTCTATTTAAGTTGCATTGGCATTCTATTTGCATTCATTTCTTAATAGTTTTAATGCTTAAATAATTAGACATTTGTGTAAACATTATTAGCAAGTCAATTGAAGAAAGATAATTTAAGGGATCATAGAGCTATAACTTGGTTTCTCCTATTATATTGCATTATTTTACAATAAATTAGTATTAAGATAATTTAGTACATTACGATATGCAAAATCAAAATTTTGGACCCACTGTCGAGGATCTACTTGAATTTTTTCCTATATATTATTAGCTGTATATTACATAATTGTTCAAGCAATCTAGTCAGCAATTGCATCTGTTAATGTGTTACTTGTATTTTATAATAGCTTCCTTTATTATGGATTTTCTTACATTCTCTTGCATTCTTTAATTTTTGCATATTCCTCAATTGCAATTTATCATATTTTACTTTATCTTACATTTAAATAAAGGTTTTTTTACCTAAAAAAAAGTTTTGTGTAATTTTACATCTTATCTCCCTTCGATAGGTACTAGGTCTCACTAGTTTCGATTAAGCTAAAATTTTTTATAGTGCTAGTTTCAATTTTTCTTATCAAAATTCATAAGCTCTGCTTATAGGTGTAGTGTTTTTTAGTCAAATTCCACTTTTTTTAATCATTTTTTAATTTTTATTGCATTTTTTGATTTTGCATGATTATAGTTTTCATTCCATAGTGGTCCCATAATTTTTAAAAATATCTAAATAGATTAATTATATGTGTTTAGAGTGATTTTTCATAATGCACTAGTGTTTTGGTGTTACTTTACTTCTGTCTTAGTGTAGTAATAGTGCATGAATAGGATAATTAATGTTGAATTATTAGAATTTGATTCTAAAATTAATAGAACTTTTAATTTTCTGTGTAGGAGTGGAAATACAAGTAGTTCTGCCTTTCCTGCCCCTTCTTTTAATCCTTTAGATAGCTTTGATACCATGGCAAATAATAGAACTTTAAAGGAATTAGCTACCCCTAATTTACCTACTAATCATTAAACATCTAATATCTTGAACTTGATGCTAATTTTGAGATAAAATCTATTCTAATTCATTTGCTTCCAAGATTCCATGGTCTTGTAGGTGAGAACTCATATAAGCATTTAAAGGAATTCTATATGGTATGCTCTACCATAAAGTCTTAAGGAATTTTAGAAAACCATATTAAGCTGAGAGCATTTCCCTTTTCATTTGCTAATGCTACCAAGGAGTAGTTATATTATTTGCAGCCTAGTTTTATCACATGTTAGAATGGCATGAAGCAACTTTTCTTGGAAAAATTCTTCCCTGTATCTAGAACAATTGCAATAAGGAAAGAGACATGTGGTATTATGTAAATAAATGGAAAGACATTATATGAATATAGGGAGAGATTTAAGAAGTTATGTGCAAGCTGTCTATACTACCAAATTAGTGAACAATTTATAATCCAATGCTTTTATAAAGGCCTTCTTTTTATGGATAAAAGTATGATAAATACAACAAGTAGTGGTATATTGATAAATAAGACTCCTATGCCAACAAGAGATTTAAATGCAAATATGGTAGCTAACTCTTGGAACTAGAATTATAAGTGCTATTAAGGTGTGAATGAGATAAATTACTTTTATTTAGACTAGAAAAGATTGAAAAGTAGAATAAATAAGTTAACTTCATTATTTAAGTAATTAGCAATAGGATACTAATAACAAATGCAAGCTTGTCCTTCTATTAGACTTTATGAAATTTGCTCTTGTCCAAATCATCCAACTAATTATTATCCTACATTACAAGATGATGAGTATTCCTCTTAAGCTTATGCAATAGTAATTTTTCTTAGTAGACTATAATACTAGTTGTAGCCAAATCAAAATCAATACCAATAATAATTTTCCCTAGTAAACCATAATACTAGTAATAGCCTAATCAAAATCAATACCAGTAGCCACAACCAAACTAGTACCACAAGCAATAAGCTTAATACTCTAGTTGGATAGATAACTAGAATTTTAGATATGGTAGCAATCTTAACCAATTTCAACATCCTTATTCTTCATACAATAAAATACAGTATAATCCTAACTAAAAACAAGAAGCAAATTCATCCTCCTCTTAACAAAGATTTAAAGAATTAGTTAAGAAAATGACAGTAAATAACTTATAATTCCAGCAAAGAATAGAGGCTATAATCACTAATTTACAAACTTAAATTGGCTAATTGACTTCTACACTAAGTAAGCTTAAAGCACAAGGTTTTAATCAATCTTTTTCCAATAATGTAAGAAACAAAGAAGTTGTTAATGCCATTATACTTAGAAGTGGCAAGCAAATTGATGAGCCTTCATCCTCACAACTAAAGACAAGCCATAAACTAGAAGAGGAAAAATATAAGCAACCATAAAAGATAACACATAATCATAATAAGGTGAATTCTTTCCTTACAACCCTACCTCCCATTAATTTTCTTACCTCTCCCTTTTCCAAGAAAAAGAGTTTCTTAACAAAAGAAAATTGAAATTGAAAATTAGATTTTAGGTTCCGTTCAAAAAGTAGAAGTTAACATAACTTTACTAGATTTAATAAAATAATTTTCAAAGCATGCTAACTTTTTGAAAAATTTATACGTTAATAAGAGATAATTAAAGGATGATCAGAAAGTAAATATGAAGGCAAATGTCTCTACAATCATAAAAAAAAACTACCTAGAAAATATAAAGATCCAAGCACATTTACCATTCCATATATTATAAGAAAACTAGAATTAAGCATGCTATATTAGATCTAGGAGCATCAATCAATGTCATTCTTCCTTTTGTTTTTAATTCTTTGAATTTAGGATAATGGTGATTATTTAATTAGTAAATAGATTTAACATTTACCCATTATGTGTTGTTGAGAATATTTTAATGTAAGTTAATAGCTTAAATTTTTCAATAGAGTTTTACATTTAAAGGAGAAGTTCCAGGAAGACCTAGAGAGCTTAGTTCAAGGAATTTCACAAGAAAAAAAGGCTTTCATTAGAAGGGATCTAAATGGACATGTTGGCAATAAGGTAAGGCAATTTTCAAGATACATAGAGGAGTTGGTTTTAGAGCATTAAATGAGGAAGGGTAATCTATTCTTAATTTCTCAGTAGTGTATGATTTTAAGGTTGCAAAGACTTATTTTAAGAAGCAAAAGGAGTATCTAATCACGTACAAAAGTAAAACTTCAAAGTTGTAAATTGATTGCTTTTTAGTAAAGAGCTTAAATAAAAAAAATCTATAAGGATTGCAAAGTAATTCTAGGTGAGAGTTTTACTATATAGTATAGGATCTTAGTCCTTGATCTCCATTTTAAAACCCGTAACTAGAAAAGATGACAAGTTATAAATCCGAGGATCAAGTGATGGTAGCTTAAGGGTGAGAAATAGATGGCTTTTAGGAGAATATTATTAAAGGAAGCTAATTAGGAAGCATAAGAAAGTGTCAACCATATTTAGGATACGATGGCTAAAAGGGTTAAGGTAGTTGTTGAGGCAGTTTTAGGTGGATCAAAAGGTTTTGGACCAAAAGATAAAGAATCTTAGTGGTGGAATGAAAGTGTGTAAGAAAAGGTCAAAACTAAAAAGAAATGTTTTAAGACCTTATATGTGTGTAACAATGCCAAAAATTAGGAAAATTATTGGATAATTAGGAATAAGACTAAAAAGGCAATGAGTGAAGCACGATCTAAAGCTTTTAAAGAGTTCTACCAAGATCTAGGGACAAAGAATGAAGATTTATAAGCTTCTTAAAAATAGGAAAAAGAAATCAAGAGACTTTGATTAAGTTAAGTGTATTAAGCATAAAGAAGGACAAATTCTACTCATAGATGAAGATATTAAAGAGAGATGGGAAAAGTATTTTTACAAGCTTTTCAATGACAAGTAAGGATTGACTAGGGATATAGAAGGATTAAAAACTTAAGAGGATGAACAAAATTTGGCTAATTATCATAGGATTTGAGTTTGAGAGGTAAAAGAAGCTCTTAAAAGAATGGATATTGGTAAAGTCATTAATCTTGATAGTATTCCTATCAAAGTTTAAAAATATTTAGAAGAATAGGTATCTTTTAGCTCACTAAGTTATTTAATGAGATTTTGAGGTTTAAAAAAATTCCAAATGAGTGGAGGAGGAGTATTTTAGTGCCTATATATAAGAACAAATGAGATATTCAGAACTGTGTAAACTGTCGAGGGATAAAACTTATAAGTTATACTATAAAACTATGGGAAAAAGTGATTAAGCATAGATTAAAAGATGAGACTAGGATTATAAAGAATTAATTTGGATTTATGTTAAGAAGGTTTACAATAGAGGCTATTTACCTTCTACGGGGGTTAATGGAAAGGTATCGGAGTAAAGAAAGAGACTTACATATGATTTTCATTAACTTAGAAAAAGCTTATGATCGAGTACTAAGAGAAGTGTTGTGGAAGGCACTGAAAAAGAAAGGAGTTCATGTTGCATATATCCAGGCTATGCAGGACATGTATAATGGATTAACTACAAGTGTAAGAACTCCGGAATGAGAAACAAAGGATTTTATGATAAGGATAGGTTTACATCAAGGTTCAGCTTTGAGTCCTTACTTGTTTAATCTAATTTTGGATGTTCTTACTAGGGATATACAGGAGACTATCACTAAATATATGCTATTTACAAATGATGTAGTTCTAATTGAGGAATCACGAGAAGAGGTTAACTATAAACTAGAGCTTTGAAGATAAGCATTGGAATCGAAGGGCTTTCACTTAATTAGGAGTAAGATAGAGTATATGCATTGAAAATTTAATAAGAAACAAGATATAAATTATTTGGAGGTAAGAATTGGAGAATATATTATATCACAAGTATCTAAATTTAAGTATTTAGGATCTATATTACAAAATGATAGAAAAATTGATGGAGATATCACACACAGGATACAAGTTGGATGGTTAAAATGGAGAAAGGCATCAGGAGTTATTTGCGACAGTAAAATTCTTACTAATTTTAAAGGGAAGTTTTATTAGATTGCTATATGACTAGCTATGCTTTATGATAGTGAATGTTGGGCTTTGAAGAGATAACAAGAGCAAAAAATGGGAGTAGCAGAAATGAGAATATTAAGATGGATGTGTGGTTATACAAGAAAAGATAAAATACGAAATAAATACATACGAGGGCATATTGGCATGACACCTATTGAGGAGAAGATGACAGAAAATTCATTAAGGTGGTTTGGTTATGTGCAAAGAAGGCCACTAAAAGCACCAGTGAGAAGAATCAATCACATGATTTTTAGCCCTGTAAAAAAGAGTAAAGAGAGGTCAAAAAAGATATTTGGTAAAGTTATAAAAAAGGATCTCTTGGTGAATAATATTATTAAAAATCTAGTTACTAATAGAGCCTAATAGTATTGTGCGATCCATGTATCTAACCTCACTTAGTGAGATAAGGCTTTGTTGTTGTTGTAAAGATGGAAAACAAGATATCTAAAATCCTTTCACCAATCATTCTTACCCAGCTTTTTCTTAAAATAGCAAAAAATATGATTAATGTTTAAGATGGAACATTAACCATAGATTTTGATGGTATTACAGCTAAGCTTGATATTTTTAAGGTCATGTAAGACAATTCTATATCCTTTCTTCGCACTTTAGAGTTATTACTGCATAATATTCCTACTTTAAATTTTTCTAATATTTGTGTTTGTAATTTTGAATTTTTTGTTCTAGTTCTAATTTTGCTATTTTAGATTTTGCCATTTCTGACTTTTTTATTTTCCCTATTTTTTATTCTAATATTTTTATTTTTGAAGTTGCTGGTTTTGCATTTGTTGACTCTAATTTACATGTTAATGCTATTTATAATGACATACTTTCTAGGTTTCCTAAATTTCCTAAATTTATAGATTATGTGGATAACTATGAATGCACTTGTAAAGATAGTGATTTTAAGTATGCCATATGTGCTAAAATTGCTACCTTTATAAGTGATGAAAATATAAATGTTGTTTTAAAAATTACAAAAAAAATGATGATGGACACATTCCATTTTAGAAGAAGAAGGGTGCTTTCATATTAATTGTTCTAGATATTTTATTGATTATGTTGAATTTGTCATCTAGGATGATTTTGAACCTTTAAGCAAGAGTGATTTAAGAATAGCTTATCACCGTTATGATGTAGTGATGGATTTTGAATTGATAGATTGAATTTGGTAATATGACTTGCCTTGTGAGATTTTAAAACTTATATTGAAAATTTATATTATTCTCTTTCCTTCTTATGGGATGTTATTCCATGATTTGTTTCTTTAGAACTTGCTTTGATTCTTTTTGAGATTATATTTGCACATGTATGCACAAAAATGATAAAGGTATTCTTTTTTTATTTAAGCCAAAGCCATATAGCTAACTTTAAGTTCTTATCTTTGTTAACTCCTTTAAGTTGTAATTACCTTTTTTTATTGATTAGTTTTAGGGATTAATAGAATATTTGAATTTTTGTGAGATAGGTTCCTAGATAAGTGTATGGGTATGTGAGTTTGTATGTTTAAAAATTTATCAATTTCAAATTCAAAGGTTAGTTGAAAAAATGAGAAAAAAAAGAAAAATAAATAAAAGAAAAGATAAAAGAAAAAGAAAGTTAAAAAAAAGAATAAGACAAAATAAAATTGATAAAAAATTGAAATTGAAAAAAATTGAATTAAAAAATAAAAATAAAAAAGAGGATAGATAAAAAAGTTAATGAGTGTTTAAATTTGAATTTCAATTTAACTTGTTGTTTTGAGTTATAATTGTTCATAATTGACTTATATATTTTTAATTCAAGTGCTATATTAATTTCTTTAGTTTTTAACTCTTTATATCCTTATTTTTCCTTACTTTTCCCTTGGCTATATTATAACTTTGAATAAAATCCTTTTAATTTATATTGTATATGTAATTTGAGTAAAGGAGATTAGGTTATTAACAAACTTATTGTAAGGCAATTTCACGAAAAGAAGTTGAGTGAAACACTTACCCCAATCATTTGAAAGTAGGAAAGTAAATTTTATAAGAATCTACCATGTTAATTTACTCTTTTTGAATGAAGTTACTATATTGATTAGTTTAAGTTTGTCAGGATTTTTTTACATGATATGTTATATTTTTTGTTAGCTTTTATTTATCTCTTGCTTGTGGATTTATGATTTTGAAGTTTTTAAAAAATAAAGTCTTTTATTTCTTAATTTTATATAAATTCATGTCTTGCCCGAGGATGTGCTTGAGCTAAGTAAGGGAAAATTTAATATGAAAAATATTTAGTATATACTTTTGTTTCATATCTTTTAGTGTACTACACTTACTTAATTTCACAAAATTGGCACTACTTAATAATTTAGGGTTAGTTTTACAATATTATGAAATTATTCAGTTAATGTTACATTTTGATACTATTTGAGTTTTTTTAACTATATCATGGGTCGTGGATGTTAGATTAGGGTGATCTTTATATCGTTGGAAAGTTTAAAGGAAGATCTATAATTTCACATTTTGGTTAAAGCCTAATTCAAACTCCTTAAAGGTTTTATTTAGCCAAAAAGTTGAAATCCTATTTTTATCCTAACTGAACCTGCTTTGGTTCTTAGGTCATGTCTAGAACTACAAAGATCCAATTAATGAGAAACTAGTGCCTAAATCTTTATAAGACTTAGCTCTATAACTTTTCTATGGTTGACCCAAATTACATTGTTTTAGTCATCTTGTACTAGTTGGAAGTCAGACTTATGGGATTTTCACTACTAAAACTCTTCAAGTTAATTGCTTTGTAAAAATAGGCATTAGGCCTCTAAAAATTAAGAAGGCCCCATATTTGAAATCTAAAGATGCATAGAATTTAGGTTCAATAGGATTTTAGATTAATTAAGTCAGATAAGAGGAAAAGAACTCATGAAATGCAACACATTAGACAAAATTTAGCAACACATTTTTCTCTTTTCTTCTAGTTTTTGTGTTCCCTAGCCATAAAGACTAAATTCGAAGTTGATTCAAGGATTTTAAGGCCCTTTTCTATTGGATTATAAGATTATGATTTGTAATATTGACTTTTTCTAATTAATTTTCTTCTTTCCCTAATGCTTTATGTTGATTCTTGAAATTGTATGTGTTGGATGTTAATTTGGTATAATTAGTATTCATCCTTGTTATTTCTTATCTTTTGCTATTTTGATATTGAATTATGGTTTTTTAATCATGGTTTTACACATAAGGCAAAGGATCGAGCAACTAATTTGGAGTTTTCTAATTTAATTTCTCAGTTCAACTAAATTCTTTACTTAAATCAATTTCTATCTTAGTTCCATTAGTCTTAATTGATCAAACCCTAAATGGTAGTCTAACTTAGGATTAATGAATTATTGTAAGGATTCTACGTAATTCAAGATTGAAAGATTGATTAGAAAAGTGATATATTAATTGATCTATGATTAATCCAAACTAAAGCTTTCAATTCTTTAAATTGGTTGTTTTACTATATTCATTTTCTTCCTTGCTATTTATTTGTGTTTTGCTTTGTTTAATGCATTTAATTCATAAAACTCCCTAACCTTGATTTTGTGTTGGCGATGAGAAAAATACTGACTATTTTTCTCCTATTTTATGTCTCTTAGGTGTTAGATATGCTAAATTTTATAGAATAGGCCTTGTTTTATAATTTTGGATTGATTTTACAAATTTGTAAATTTATTCGATAAATGTTGAATTTTGATACTATTTCTATTCTTTAGTCATAACTTGGGCTCTAAATCTTGGATTGAGACAAACTTTATATTGATGGAAAGTTAAAAGAAATATCTATAACTTTTATATTTTGATCCAAGCCCAGTTCGGGTGTTTTGGAGGTTAAAAGTGGCTGAGAATTTGAAGGTGTCATTTTGTCCTAGCTAAACCAATTTCTGTATTTTAACTATATTTGGAGCTACAGCGGTCTGATTAAGGTGAAATCAGTATTCAAATTTTGCTAAGACCTAGGCCTACAACCTTAAATTAAAATATTAGTGAAATTATGTCATTTTGGAGGTCATTCATTAGACGGAAGTTAGACTAGCAAGATTTCACCGCTGGACCTTGTAGAAGAAATTACTAAGTTTTATAATCCTAATAGGAGTAGGATTAGCAAGGCCTTAATTTTTATAATTCTAAGAGGACTAGGATTAGGATTCTATGGGTTTTATTAAATATAAATAGAGATGAAGGGATGGGCAACATACAATACAATCATACAATCTGATTACACACAATTAGCAACACAGTTTTCTTTCTTCCTCTTCAAGCTTTTGTCTTAAAGCCATGGAGGGCTAATTTTCTAGGGTTAATTTAAGGAGTTTGAAGCTCTCCTCTTAAGGATTATAAGATCATGCTTTGTAATGTTAGCCTTTCTTAATTAATTTTCCTTTTTCTCTTTTTAATTGTGTTGAATTCTTGAGATTGCTTGTGTTGGGTGTTAATTTGATATAATTGATGTTCATCCTTGTAGTTTTTGAATTCTTTGCTATTTTCTTATAAAATTATGATTAATAAATCATAGTTTTATGCATAGGAGCAAAGGGTTGAGAGATTAATTTAAAAATTTATGATTTAATTTCTCAATTCAGCCAAATTCTTATTATAAATCAATTTAGATCTACTTTAGGAATTATAGCAATTGCTTAATTCAATAAATTCTAATTGATCAAATCCTAGGCGATTGTCTTGTGTAGAATTCATGAATTATTACAAAAATTCCAAGTAATTCAACGTTGAAGAATTAATTACAAAAAGCTAAATCCTAATTGATCTATGATTAATCCAATTTAGGGATCTCAATTTCCTTAAATCGGCAGTTTGATTCCATTGAATTCTCTTCTATTTTATTTTTTTAGTTCTATTTTAAGTTTAATTTCATACTTATTAATTGTTTAATTCATGCAACTAAACCCCTCAATTTTAATTATGTTTTGCATATTGCATAATACAGTATCTGTATACAGCATTCTATATTATTATGTTGCATTCTGATTTCACATTTTCACTGCATAAAAATTTCAATAATTGTGTAGGAATTGTTAGGAAATCATTTAAGAAATATAAAATTAAAGGATCACTAGGAGTATGACCTCGTTGTGCCATTATACAATATTATTTATAAGCACACCAATTTTAATACAATTTTAGTGTATTGCAGCATGCACATCAAAATTTTAGCACCATTGCCAAGGATCCTCTTGAGTTTATCTTTTCATGTATATTCCTAGCAATATATTACATAACTGATCTAGCACAACTAGTCTTCACTTCTATCATTATGTTTCTTGCATTTTATGGTAACTTGCATCCTTCTGTCTTTCTGTGTTTCATTACATTCTTTTGCATTCTCTGATTTTTGCTCATAATTAACATTATCTCTTTCTTACATATTCTTAGCAGTATATTACATAATTCTTGCAACATCCTAGTAGTTAATTACATCCATTAAATTGTGTTTCTTGCATTTTACAGTAACTCTTATTTTATGTGTTTTTCTGGATTTCATTGCATTCCTTGTTTTCCTTTCATATCTCCACCTTGATTCATCATATTTTATCATAATAAACATCATCAAGTATTGAAATAGATGTTTTTGGCCAAGAACCTAGGTTTTACATAAAATTCTGTACTCATACCTTGTTTTAGGCATAACTTTTTCATCATAACTCCAATTGAGCTGAAATTTTTATGGCAATTAGATCTCATTTTTTTAAAGTCACCAGCCATAGGCTCGTGAGTGCCCTAGTTTTTTTCAAAAAAAATATTATTTTGACCATTTTTTAATTTTTAATATTTTTATTGTATTTTTTTATTTTCATAGTTGGAGAAAACTTTCTGTGGTGGTTCTATAATTTTTAAAATTATCTAAATAGGTTAATTAGATGTGTTTAGGTTAATTTTTCATAGTGCTTTTACATTTTAGTGTTTCTGTCTTTCTATAGTGCTTTTCTCTTTTATTTTATGTAATATTGTGCAATGTTGTGTAGTTTTAGTGCATGACAAGAAGAAATCCTACTGAATTATGTGATTTTGATTTTGAAATTGATAGAACAGTTCATTCACTTCATAGGAATAAAAATATAAGTGGTTCTAACTTTCCTGCACCCTTAGATAAACCAGAAAACATGGCAAACAATAATAGAACATTAAAGGAATTGGCTGTCCTTGATGTCAAATATTAACTTTTAGGCATTCAATATCCTGAGTCAGATGTTGACTTTGAATTAAAATCTAGACTCATACACTTACTTCTAAGGTTTCATGGTCTCGTAAGTGAAGATCCATACAAACACTTGAAAGAGTTTCACGTGTGTGTTCAAGAATGAAACCTTAAGGCATAGTAGAAGATCAAATCAAGCTGAAAGCATTCCCCTTCTCCTTAGCTGATGCAACCAAGGATTAGTTATATTACTTGCAGCCTAGTTCTATTACGTGCTGGACAGACATGAAGCAGCAATTCCTGAAAAAAAATTTTCCCTACATCCAGGGTAGCTACCATTAAAAGAGAGATATGTGGCATTAGACAAATGAATAGGGATACACTGCATGAATACTATGAAAGGTTTAAGAAATTATGTGTAAATTGTCCACATCACCAAATTAGTGAGCAGCTACTGATTCAATATTTTTATGAAGGCCTTCTCTTTATGGATAGAAGCATGATTAATTCTGCAAGTGGTGGAGCTTTAATAGACAAGACACCTATGGCTGTAAGAGATTTAATTGCAAACACAACAGCAAATTCTTAGTAGTTTGGAACAAGAATCATGGTTGTTGTAACCAGAAACGTGAATGAGATCAATTTTTCCAGTCCAAACTAGCAGAGATTGGAGAATAAGCTGGATAAACTAACTACTTTAGTGAGGTAAGTGGCTATGGGACAACAATAATGAATTTCTACTCTTCCTGGCAAAATTTGTGGTATTTTCTCTTATCCAACTCATCTAATAGATTGTTGTCCTACATTATAAGATGATGAGTGCCCTCCTCTTCTAGCATATGCAGCAGTTATCTTCCTTAGAAAGCTTCATTCCAGCAATAAAACCAGTATCCATACTAGTAGCCATAGATCAACTAGTTCCAGCAGTAGCATAATCAATATTCTAGCTAGAGGGATAACTAGAATTTTAAGTATAACAGCAATCCAGGACAAAACCAATATCATTACACCAGAATGCAGCCTAACCCAGTCTAACAACTAGAAGTGAATTCATCATCTTCTTAACCATCATTTGAAGAGTTAGTTAAATAAATGATAGCAAGTAACTTGCAATTCTAGTAAGGACCAGAAGCTACCATGATGAATTTGTAAACATAAATAGGCCAATTAACTTCTACATTAAGTAAGTTTAAGGCATAAAGATCAAGCCAGCCATATTATAGTAACATAAAGAATAAGGAAGTGGTGAATGCAATCATGTTAAGAAGTGGCAGAGAAATTAATGCACCTTCACCCTTGCAACCAAAATTAAAGCATTCAATAGCAAATGATCAACCAGGAAGCCATATACCAGAGAGAAGTATTCAACCAAAAGGTGACAAGAATCAATGAGAAAAACTAACAAGTAGTAAACTAGAAGCAAGCCAACAACTAGAATAGAATAAAAAGAAGCAATAAAAAAATAGCAAAAAGACAATAACAGTAAGGTAAACTCTTTCCCTGTCCCCCTCCCTATTTTAACAGAAAACTTTTTCATTAAAAGAAGAATGAAAAGAAAAATGAAGATAGGAATCATATTTTAGAGTCCTTGAAAAAAATAGAAGTTAATATACCTTTACTAAATTTAATAAAATAAGTTTCAAGGTATGCTAACTTCTTGAAAAATTTATGCATCAATAAAAGAAAATTTAAGGTAGATGAAAAAGTAAGTGTGGGGGTAAATGTATCTGTAATAATCTAAAGAAATTTACTAGAAAAATGCAAAGATCTAGGCACATTTACCATTCCATGCATCATAAGGAAAACAAGAATAGAGCATGCCATGTTAGACTTAAGAGCATCCATAAATGCCATGCCTCTTTCTATTTTTAATGCCTTGAATTTAGGAGTTTTGAAAGAAACAAGGGTTGTTATTCAATTAGCCAATAGATCTAACATTTATCCTTTGGAAATTGTTAAAGATATTTTAGTGTAGGTTGATGGACTAATATTCCTAGCAGATTTTTACGTCTTAAAGATGGAAAATGAGATTCAAGCATTCTTCCACCAATCATTCTTGGCTAGCCTTTCCTCAAGACAGCAAAAACCATATTTAATGTCCAAGATAAAACATTAACTATAGAGTTTAATGGTTCTATAGCCAAGTTTGATATTTCTAAAGATATACAAGATAACTCCATATCATTTTTTAGCATTTTTGAGCCTTTAGTGTATGAACCTCCTCATTTTGTTTCTACAATTTCTATTGTTATTTCTACTATTTTATGTGCATGTTTTTATTTCCAATTCTATTATTTTTAATTCTTTCAATTCTAATTTTGTTGTGTACCATTCAGATTTACAAGCTAATGTTGTCCAAGATGAATTACTTGCTGAATTTCTTGAATTTTTTGAATTTATGGATTGTTTTGATAGTTATGAATGCACTTGTAAAGATGATGTTGTTAAATGTTCCATTTATGATGAAATTTCCACATTTTTAGATGAAAACAACAATGTTCATTCAAAAATTACAGAAAAACAAAGTGATGATGGAGACATTTTACTTTTACAAAAATAAGAAAAAGAAAAAGAAAAAGAAAAAAAGTTATTTTACCTTGATCATACTCACTCTTACCATTTTGTTGAACATATTGAATTTGTTTTACCAGATGAAGTTGAAAATTCAAGAAATAAGAATGATTTAAGAATAGCACTTGGCAGATTTATGGTGGATGATTCAGGTTTTCATAACACCTCTTTGATGGATGAAGTAAAGCTTAGAAAATTAGAAGCAAAGGAGGTAGCCGATCCTCATATAGATCCTAGTTGAAGAAATTAAAGCCATGGTCTAGATAAAGACATTAAAGATAAACGCTTCTTGGGAGATAACCTAAGCTACTTTAGATTTGCTTTCTCTTACCCTTCTCTTTTATTTACATGTCCTTTATCTTTCTTGATTATTATTCTTGATAATATAGATGTACTTTACATTGAGGACAATGTAAAATTTAAGTGTAGGGGAGGGGAGATTTTAGGATTTATTTTATGCTTTTGTGTCTTTTTTATTTACTTTATGCTTTGTGTTTTCTTTCAATATACTTTCAAAATTTTATGCTTTCAAAAATAAAAAATAAAAAAATGTATTTTTCACTTAATTTTGAGTAATTTTTAATTGCTTTCCATTAATGGAGATTTTGCACTTTCATGAGTAGGATTCAATTGAAGTTAGATAGCATTCATAACATGATTGAATAAATAATTTTTCTTCTTAAAATTAATTGAAGTAGTGATAGATTTTGAATTGGTAGATTCAAATCGGTAGTATGACCTATCTTGTGAGATTTTGAGCCTTTCTTGTGAGATTTTGAGCCTTTCATTGATATTGTATTTCCTTCTTGTGTGATGTTCTTCCATGATTTGTTTCTCTAGAACTTGCTTTAAATCTTTTTGAGATTATATTTTGTACATGCATGCATAAATATGATTAAGGCATTCTTTCTTTCTTTTAAGCTAGAGTCATATAACCAACCTAGAAGTTTTTACCTTTGTTAAACCCCTTGAGCTTTTATTTCCTTTTCTTTGTTAATTAACCCATGACCATATTTTTTAAATAAAAAATAAATGTCTTTACCTAACCTTAGTGATTAATAGAGCATTTGAATTTTTATGAAATGGGCTCTTGAATAAGTGTAAGGGTGTGTGAGCTTATGTATTGTGAAAAGTTGTCATGAAGGTTGGTTTAAAAAAATCAATCGAAGTCTCTAAAAAAAAGAAAGAGAAATAAAGAAAAAAAAAGAGAAGAAAAAGAAGCAAGAAAAGTAAAAAAAATTGAATTGAAAAGAAAAAAAAGAGAAAAAAGTTAATGAGTATTTTTTTTTTGAATTTAAATTTAGCTTGATGAGTTGTAATTCTTTATGATTTGCCCACATATTTTTTATTTAAGTGCTCCATTGATTTCTTTGGTTTCTAACTTCTTTCATCCTTATTTTTCCTTTCCTTTATCCTAGCCCCATTACAACCTCAAACAAAGTCTTTTTTATTTGTGTTATACATGTGATTTGAGTAGTGGAGATTAGATGATTAGTAAGCCTATGGTAGAAAATTTCATGGAATAAATTTGAGTGAAATATTTTAACCTAAACACTTGAGAGATGGAGAGTGAAGCTTGTGAGAATCTTCCAATTTGATCGATTCTTTTTGAATGAAGCTACTACGTTGGTTAGTTTTAAGTTTGTCAAGATTTTTTTTCATGATGCATTATGTTTCTTACTACCTTTGGTTATTTCTTGCTTATGGATTTGTAAATTTGAAGTTTTTGGATAAGTAAAGTTTTTTGTGTCTTAATTTTAAATAAAATTTTATCTCCCCCGAAGACGAGCAAGGGATAAGTATGGGGAAATTTGATGAAAAAAATATTTACTATTTTCCCCCTATTTTATGTTGCATATACTTAATTTTACAGAATAGGCCTTGTTTCATAATTTTGGATTAATTTTTTATATTTGTGAATTTATTCAGTAAATATTGGATTTTGATACCATTTTAGCTTTTAGTCATAGCTTGGACTATAGATCTTGGATTGAGGCAAAATTTATATTGATGGAAATATAAAAGAGATATCTACAACTTTTATATTTTGGTCCAAGCCTAGTTCAAACATTTTGGAGGTCAAAAGTGGCTGAGAAGTTGAAGATGTCATTCTGTCCGAATTGAACCAGTTTCTATATTTGTGCTATATTTGGAGCTACAAAGGTCTGATTAAGGTGAAATTAGTGTTTGAATTTTGCTAAGACCCAAGCCTACAACCTTAAATTAAAATATTAGTGAAACTATATCATTTTAGGGGTCATTCATCAGATGGAATTCAGATTAGCGAGATTTCACTATTGGACTTTATAGAAGAAATTGCTAATTTTTATAATCCTAATAGGGGTAGGATTAGCAAGGCCTTAATTTTTGTAATCCTAAGAGAACTAGGATTAGGATTCTATAGGTTTTATCAGATATAAATAGAGATAAGGGGTGGGCAACATATCATACAATTATACAATCTGATTACATACAAGTAGCAACACAATTTTCTTTCTTCCTCCTTAAGCTTTTGTCTTCCAACCATGGAAGGCTAATTTTTTAGGGTTGATTTAAGGGGTTTGAAGCTCTCTTCTTGAGGATTATGAGATTATACTTTATAATGTTGACCTTTCTTAATTAATTTTCTTCTTTCTCTATTTAATTGTGCTGAATTATTGAGATTCCTTATGTTGGATGTTGATTTGATATAATTAATCTTCATTCTTGTAGTTTTTGAATTCTTTGTTGTTTTGTTATAAAATTATGGTTGATAAATCGTAGTTTTATGCATAAGGATAGAAGGTTAAGGGATTAATTTGGAGATTTCTAATTTAATTTCTTAATTCAACTGAATTTTAATTATAAATCAATTTTGATCTAGTTTAGAGATTATAGCGATTGTTTAATTCAACTAATCCTAATTGATCAAATCCTTGGTGATTGTCTTATGTAGAATTCACAAATTATTATAGAGATTCTAGGTAATTCAAGGTTGAAGAATTAATTAGAAAAAGTCAAATCCTAATTGATTTGTGATTAATCCAATTTAGGGCTCTCAATTTTCTTGAATCAACTGTTTGATTCCATTGAATTCTCTTTTGTTTTATTTTTATTTTACTTCTATTTTGAGTTTAATTTCGTGCTTATTACTTATTTAGTTCAAGCAACTAAACCCCTCCCCCTAATTTTAATTTTATTCTGTATACTACATAATACAGCATTCTGCATACAACATTCTGTTTTATTACATTGCATTCTATTTTCACATTTTCACTACATAAAAATTTCAATAATTGTGTAAGTATTGTTAAGAAATCATTTAAGAAGGATAAAATTAAAGGATCACTAGGAGTACAACTTGGTTGTGTCACTATACAATATTATCTACAAGCACACCAATTTTAATATAATTTTAATGTATTGTAGCGTGCACATCAGTTAGTTTTGCATACTACATATTAATGCATTTTGTTGCATTTAGTCCAACATTATATTTAAGTTGCATTGCCATTCTATTTGCATTCATTTCTTAGTATTTTTAGTGCATAAATAATTAAATAATTATGTAGACATTATTAGCAAGTCAATTGAGAAAAGATAATTTAAGGGATCACAAAGATACGACCTGGTTTATCCTACTATACTATATTATTTTATAGTTACTTAGCATTAATCTAATTTTGGTGTATTATAACATGCAAGTGATGTGTTGCTAGTAGAGGTGTCAAAATGGGTTAGGTTTAATGAGTTATCTTAGGACTAGTATAATTTTGCCTAGCCAAAACTAGTACGAAAAATGATAACAGTGGCTTGATCTGGTAAAGAATTGAGACTAGTTAACTTGACCTAGTAAGGGGTTGGAACTGGTAAGTGTTAACCCGTTGAATTATTGACTTAACCCGTTAACT
Organism: Sindora glabra; assembly: GCA_020226215.1. Lineage (NCBI taxonomy): Eukaryota > Viridiplantae > Streptophyta > Magnoliopsida > Fabales > Fabaceae > Sindora > Sindora glabra. The sequence continues at coordinate 103,237 of CM035235.1, forward strand.
TAGTAATAGTAGTAAATAATAAATAATTAATTTATCATTATATCTTTAATTTTTATATAAATATTAAAATAATAATTTTGGTATACAAAAACTATACTTTAATATATAATATTAAAATTATATATATAAGTAATATTAAATAATTTTTAATATTAAAATTAATAAATTTATATATATAATATTATCAATATATATAATATTATATGAGTTTATCAAAATAGATAATTATATCAAAATTTGAATTAGTACTTTAATATTAAAATTTTAATTTATTTAAAAAACTTAAATAAATAATTTTGATATTAATTTTAAATATATTATATACATACATATAATATAATATATTATTATTTATTTTTTATTATTATATAAAAATTATTATAATTATTTTTATTAATATATTATTTACAAAATTATATATTTATATATTTGATAATATATAAATTATTAAGTATATTTAATTTTATATATAATACTTTGGACTTGATCAATATATATTTAATAATATATATTTATTTTATTAAAATTATAATTTTAATATAATTAATTAATTTATTATTATATATTTAATTTTTATATTAATATTAAAATAATAATTTTGGTATATTAAAACTATATTTTAATATATATATATATATATATATATATATAATATTAAAACTATATATATAAGTAATATTAAATAATTTTTAATATTAAAATAAATAAATTTATATATCTAATATTATAAATATATATTATATAAGTTTATCAAAATAAATAATTGTATTAAAATTTGAATTATTACTTTAATAATAAAATTTTGAATTATTTAAAAATTTTAAATAAATAATTTTGATATTAATTTTAAATACATTATACACATATATAATATAATACATTATTATTTATTTTTTATTATTATATATAAATTATTATGATTATTTTTATTAATATATTATTTATAAAATTATTTATTTATATATATATATATATTTGATAATATAAAATTTTTAAATATATTTATTTTTATATATAATACTTTGGACTTGATTAATATATATTTAATAATATTTATTTATTTTATTATATAAAATAAATATATAATATAAAATTCTTGATTAATTTAAAATTTAAATTATTTTATTAAATGTATATATTACTAAACAAAAATTCACGTATTTCCTAGATTTTAATAATATATATTTATTTTATTAAATATATATTTAATAACATATATTTATTTTCATATATAATATACATGCTCACTAATATATATAATAAAATTTTAAGTGATAATAATAAAATATAATTATATGTAATAAATAATAATAAATTTTAATTAATTAATTATGTAAAATTAATAATAAATAAATAAATAATATAATAATAATAAAATATAACGGATTATAAAAACCCATTTGAATCCACTTAATAAATGTCGATCTAGGATTGGAACTGAGACTAGTATTATAACAATTCGATTTGGACCCGACCCAGTAAAAAAATAGTTCGACCTAGGACTGGCCCGACGTACAATTTTTGCTCGTTTGGTTAGCCCGATAGGGTTGGGTTAGCTTATTTTGACAGGTTTAGTTACTAGACATCGCTCATTGTTTGTGATCATTAATGTGATTTATGATCATTACTAATTCAATGAGAGCCCGTAAGATCGCACACTTAGAACCTAATAGATTTAAAATTGATGGACCAAATTGTTTGAGGCTAATATATGAGAATTTCATGTTATAATTATAAAGTCCATTAATAAGCCTATAATTATACATAGAACAAAGCCTAATTAGTTAAGATTTTCTGTGCACCTATTTAAATAGATTTATTAGGTAATAATAAGGATTATTTACGTATCTTTAAAACACAGAAAAACCTAACAACCCTTTTGAACCATTGAAGGGTATAACTAGCACTATGATAGAAAAGGAAGTGAATTTCAATTAATGTACGTGAGACATTTGCTAGTAATTCGCAAGTTCATGTGGATACCTCAGAATCTTCAATCGAAAGCAAGTTAAAAAAGGTAATTAGCAATTAGACCTTTGAACTTGATTCTACTGCATCTGTTTAGCTCTCGATCCTAATAATGGTATTAGAGGTACTTGTAAAATGTTAAATCATGATTTTATTAGCTAATTTCATGAATATGATCTAATGGATAATTTTATATATCATGCTGAGATAAATTCTTATTAGGATTAGTAAGATTAATCCTTTGAACTTTATTTGACGTTTTCTTGCAAAAGTAAAAATTAATGTGATTAATTAAGGATTTTCATTTCAATTTGATCTTCTGGTTTTTTGTTCAAACTCAAATCTGTTTGGTGATTAATTCTACATTCTGGTTTGAAGCTGATCTTTTAGTTTTTTGTTCAAACTCAAATTTGTTTGGTGATTGATTCTAGATTTTAGCTTGAATCTAATCTTCTAGTTTTAGTTCAAGTAAAATTAATATGATTAATTCTAGATTCTATTTTGAATTTGAATCTAATTATGCTTGTTTCCGAGTTTTAATTTAAATTTGAATGTGTTTCATGATTAATTCTTGTCTTTGGTTTAAATTTGAATCTGTTTCTGGGTTCTGTTTTAAATTCAAATTTGTTGCAATAATTCTGGGTTTTAGTTTGAATTTGAAACTAATTTCTGGGTTTTATTTTGAACGGAATAAAAAAGAATTAATTACATGAATTTGATTTAATATATGAAAAATATTTTCTGATTAAAACATAGATTCTGATATGAATCAGAATTAATCAAATTAACTCCTTAAATCTGTTTTCGTATATGTAATATACCTTGTATTCAAATATTAATCTATTTTGCACAGAATTAATGTGATTAGTTCTGAAATAGTTTTCATATATGGATCTATTTAACATGTTTAATGTGATTTAAAATAAATCTGAACTCATGTATGAAGTATATACGTGAATGCTTTAATGTGTTTGAACTATGCTTGATATATTTAATGTGATTAATTTATCCATTGTGATTTTGATGTGAATCTTATTTCGAAACTACGATCTAAATGTCAGATATTGTTGAATTGTTTGACAAAAAGGGTGTGTCAATTGTTGATAAAAGGAATTGCAATATGAATGTTAGATGTAGTTGATTTTTAAGGTTTAGGGGGGCTCCGCCCCTCACCCCCCGTAGGGGCGCTGCCCCTTGACCCTGCCCTCTAACTGGCTAGTGAGACTGTTGTAATTTCTCTATATAATGCGACATCAAGTACTTAGTTGATTGATTTAAAATTAATTAATTAATTTAGATTTTGATATCAAAAATATATTTGGATATATGTTTCATTTATCATGTTGTTTTGTTGCTTAATACATAGTGCATGATTATGGCCCCTAATTTTATTACAATTTTAAAATACGGCCTGCATGTTGTGCCTTTTTATTTCTTCTGGTTGTACATTCTCTTCTTATCTTACTTCCCTTGAATGTAACTTGAGATTTCTTTATTATTATGTAATAATATTTATTAGAGCAAAAGGCAACAATGGAAGTGAAGATCAAGTCATGAAGAAAGAAGAAGATTCTTAGGAAGAAGTTTTTCTTTCTTAGTTTTATTTGATAATCTTGAGCTTTAAAATATCACTTAGGTTGGGCCATGATCATATCACGTTTAATTTATGTTTTATGTATGAGATACATACGATGAATGTATTAGATGCCTATACTAGATGTATATGATGCATGCTAAATAAAATCAAATACAATAATGGTGAGATCAAGAACATTAAAATCCCTTAAACAAAATATTAAGTCAAAAAAGATGCCTTTCAATAATAGCACTTGTCTAAATCTTAATTGACTATAGGTGAGTTTGCCCAAGCAAAATGCCTAAAGTTTATCTTGGTAAGACGCGATGAGATAATAATGATATCCAAACTGCTAATTATTGGGTTCGACTTAACTAGGCTATACCAATAGGATTGGGGCCTAAAGGCCTGGAGTTAGTTATGAATTCATGAGATGAATTTGAATAAGTGCTATTCACCCAACTATCCAAGAGTTGTATAAGATGCAATTGATAAGGAGTTGTCTACCTAAATAGCCACCTCTTGGGCGATTAGTCAAAGCTAACTTAAGATTTGGTAAAATATGGATCTTGGCTCACTAGAAAACCTTGACATAAGGTTTTCTAAAACAATAGTGAAGGTTATTATTTTGTGAAAAATAGTGGGAGTATTATTTAATAAAATAGCTTATTAAATAAATAAAATACAAGATTCTCATTTTGTATATTTTTCTATTGTAGATAACCATAACATCAAATGCATCAAACTTATCACTACGATCTATTCTTGAGAAGGATAAACTGAATGGGGCAAATTTTCTCGATTGGTATTGAAACTTGAGGAGTATCCTCAAGCATGAGAAAAAGCAATATGTCCTAGAGTAACCTATTCCAAATGAGCCTGCTACTAATACTTCTCAAGCAAAAAAGGATGCTTATAAGAAATATCTAAAAGATGCTCTAGATGTCAGTTGTCTTATGCTTGCTACTATGAACTTTGAGATTCAGAAGCAACATGAGAACATAGAGGCGTTCAATATGATTGATCACCTCAAATAGCTCTACCAAGAGCAAGTAAGATATGAGAAATATGATGTATCTAAAGCATTATTTCAGTTCAAGATGGCTGAAGAAACACCCGTTGCCACATATGTGCCTAAAATGATTGGATATATTAATAGCCTTGAAAGGTTGGGTTTTCCTTTGCAGTAAGAATTGGCTACTAACATAGTTCTATAATTGTTGCTTGAGAGCTATGGTCAATTAATCATGAATTACAATATGAACAAAATTGATGAGACTTTGCCTGAACTGCTTAATATGTTAAGAACTGTTGAGTAGAACTTGAAAAAGTCCAAGCCTAATTCCATTGTGATGGTTCAAAAGGATAAAGGAAAGGGCAAGTTTAAGGCCAAGAATAAAAAAAAAAAAGACAAGACTGATGGAAAGTTCAAGTTAAGTTCATATGCATTGAAGTCCAAAGGTGGTGTGGCTAAGGAAGGGCCATGCTTTCATTGTCAAGAACTAGGACATTGGAAGTGAAATTACAAGCTTTACTTGGAAGAGCATAAGAAGCAAAAGGGAAGTGGGACTTCTAACTCAGGTATTTATGTTATAGAGGTTAATTTATCTACTTCTATATCTTGGGTATTAGATATTGAATGCGGTACTCACATTTGTGTAAATATGCAGGATCTTAAAGGAAGTTGATTATTAGCCAAAGGTGAAGTAGATCTGCATGTTGGAAATAGAGCAAGAGTTGCTGCATTAGCTATAGGGACTTATTATCGATCTTTACCTAGTGGATTAGTTTTAGAATTGGACAATTGTTATTTTGTGCCTACTATTAGTGGGAATTTAATTTCTATTTCTTATTTAGACAAGAAAAGTTTTTCATTTATAATAAAGGACAAATGAAATGCTTTATGGTAGTGCACACTTAACAAATGGTCTTTATGTTCTGGACTTTGAAAATCTAATTTATAACATAAACACCAAGAAGGTCAAAATAAATTATTCAAATATAACCTATCTTTTGCATTATCATTTAGGCCCTATAAATGAGACACACATCTCCAAACTCCATAAAGATGGATTTTTGGACTCATTTAATTTTGAATCATGTGAGGTATGTGAGTTATGTTTATTAGGTAAGATGATTAAAGCCCCTTTTACTGGGAAAGGTGAAAAGGCTAGTGATTTACTAGGTATTATACATTGTGATGTATATGGACCTTTAAACACATAAGCTAGAGGTGGTTATCAGTAATTTATTACTTTTACTGATGATTTTAGTAGCTATGGTTATGTGTTTCTTATGAAACACAAATCTGAATCTTTTGAAAAGTTTAAAGAATTCAAGAATGAAGTATAAAATTAACTTGGTAAAAGTATTAAAATACTTTGATCAGATTAAGGTGGTGAATACTTAGATTAAGAGTTCCTTAATCATCTAAAGGAGTATGGCATTGTATCATAACTCACTCCACCTGGAATACTTCAATGAAATGGTGTTTCTAAAATGAGGAATCAAACTTTGTTAAACATAGTTTGATCAATGATGAGTTAGGCTAACCTTCTAAATTCTTTTTGGGGACATGCTCTAGAGATTGCGACTTTCACACTATGAGTTGAAAAAACACTATATAAGATGTGGACTAGGAAATGTCATACTTTATCTTTTACAAAGATTTGGGGTTGTGAAGCTTAGATAAGATGTTAGACTTCTGATAAACTTGGACCCGAATCTAATAAATATTTTTTCATTAGATATCTTAAGGAGATGATAAGATATTACTTCTATAATCGAACTAAGCAAAAATTATTTATTGCTCGAATTAGTGTTTTTCTAGAGAGAGAATTTATCTCTTGAAGAATCAGTAGGAGGAGAATAAAACTTGAAGAAATTTGAGATCAACAAGAGAACATTGAACTTGAGATGGAACTTGAGTCGGTTCTACAACTAATTATGGAAGAACTTCCTTATGTAACACAGAACCCACATAGGTCTAGTAGGATACGTCATGAGCCCAATAGATATGGATTTCTCGTGACTTATTATGGTGATATGTTGCTCATGGACCAAGATGAGCCCACAACCTACCAAAAAGTTATAATAGGTCTAGATTCTGAGAAATAGCTAGAAGCTATCGAATTAGAAATGGACTTCACGTATGTAAACCAAGTTTGGATTTTGGTTGATCCATTTGAAGGGTTAAAACCCTTAAGGTGCAAATGGGTTTTTAAAAAGAAAACTAACATGAATGGTAATATTTGTACCTTTCAGGGATAATTGGTTGCAATAGGTTTCAAAAAAATTTATGGTGTTGATTATGATGAGATTTTTTCTCCAATTGTCATGCTTAAATCCATCAGGATTCTTTTAGCTATAGCCACATATTATAATTATGAGATCTGGCAAATGGATATTAAAACTGCTTTCCTTAATGGAAATCTTTTTGAAGATGTATACATGACACAATTTAAAGGTTTTGTAAATCCTGAAAATGTTAGAAAAGTTTGTAAATTGTAATGATCCATTTATGGATTGAAGCAGGCCTCTTAAAGTTAGAATCTTTATTTCAATGATGCAATCAAAGAGTTTAGTTTCATCAAGAATGAAGATGAACTCTGTATGTATAAGAAGGTTAGTGGGAGCGTAATAGTCTTTCTAATGTTGTATGTAGATGACATACTACTCATTGGAAATGATGTTCCTATATTACAGCCTATACAAACTTGGTTAGGAAATTATTTTTCTATGAAAGACTTTGGTGAGGCCTCCTATGTATTAGGCATCAAGATCTATAGATATAAATTGAGAAAATTGATTAGCCTAAGTCAGAGTACATACATTGATAAGGTGTTTAGCATGCAAGATTCTAAAAGAGAATTCTTGCCAATGTCACATGGCATAAGCCTCTCAAAAACTTAGTATCTTTCCATAGAGTGTGAGAGACAGTGCATGAGTAAGATCCCTTATGCATTTGTAATTGGGTCTATCATATATGCCATGTTATGTACTCATCCTTATGTACTCGTATTCTTAAGTACTTAAGAAGAACTAAAGATATGTTCTTGATTTATAGAGGTAAGGAAGAGCTCACTATAAATGGTTACACTGATGCTAGCTTTCAAACCGATAAAGATGATTTCATATCATAGTTAGGTTTATGTATTTTGCTTAAATGGTGGCGCTATGACCTGGAAGAATTCAAAGCAATAAACAATGGTTGATTCTACAACAGAAGCTAAATACATTGCAGTCTCAAATGCCACAAAGGAGGCTGTTTGGATAAAAAAGTTCATCATTGAACTTGGAGTTGTTCCTAGCATTTTTGACTTGATAAAGCTCTATCATGACAAAAATAGAGCTATTGCATAAGCCAAGGAACCTAGATCTCACCAAAAATCTAAACATATACTCTTATGCTATCATTTCATAAGAGATATCATCGATAGAAACAATGTCAGAATATGCAAAATATTGATCGATGATGATGTTGTTGATCCGTTAACAAAGGCCCTAACGTAGCAAAAGCATGATAGTCATATGAGATCCATCAGTATTAGATACATAGATGATTGGCTTTAGTATAAGTGGGAAATTATTGGTGTATATGCCCTAAAACTAATCATATGGATAATTGTATATTTGAATCATGTTATTTTAATGGTAATTCTAATTATCATATTTATACATATATTATTTGTGTAACATATTTAATTATGATAATAACCTTAAAATAATTATATTCTTAAATGTCCCTAATCATATATCATTATGAATTGGGTTACTTTAATATGTTAAGACTAATATGTGTGGTGACTTATATGAGATATTAAGTCTACACATGAATACAAGTTAGAAAACTTGTATACTGGACCGATCCACCCTTAAAACACTACATTGGATTGTTATGTGAGTGTTATGAGTGATTCTTAGTGATCATTATTAATATGGTCCTTTAACATGAGATCGCCAAGGTTTCCTACATGTGAGTTTCATATTTTAATACTACTCCATGTCACTTATGATTGAGTGAATATAAGGGTAGTTATTGGATATGTCATATATCATGCGGATGAATTTATGTGATCAAAATGAAATCTGTCCTTCCTATATAACAGGAGTGGCATCTGTGAGCGTTTTGATTAAGTAAAGTTAAGAAAAATGCATGGCCATGATCAAATAAATTGACATGAGATTTTAATGACATTTAGTTTAGTTAACTTACTTAGAAATCAAGAAACTTTTGAATTGGGCTATACAGGAATGACATGGTCCATGTCTCGTATTCAATCTAGATGTCTAAGATAAAAGGACATAGATAATGATCACATGTAAAGATTCAATTGAATCACTGACTTTTTCATTACTTAGGTAACAATGATGTGTTGCTAGACATCGCTCATTGTTTATGATAATTAATGTGATTTATGATCATTACCAATTTAATGAGAGTCTGTAAAATTGCACACTTAGAACCTAATGGATTTGGAATTGATGGACCAAATTGTTTAGGCCTAATATATGGGAATTTCATATTATAATTATAAGGCCCAGTAATAAGCCTATAATTATACATGGAACAAAGCTTAATTAGTTTGGGTTTTATGTGCACCTATTTAAATAGGTTTATTAGGTAATAATAAGGATTATTCACACATCCTCAAAACACAAAAAAATCTAGCAGCCTTTGAACCCTTGAAAGGCATAGTTAGCACTATGAAATAAAAGGAGGTGAATTCCAATCAGTGTACGTGAGACGTTCATTGGTAATTCGTAGGTTCGTGTGGATACCTCGAAATCTTCAATCAGAAGTAAGTAAAAAAGGGTGATTAGCGATCAGACTTTTGAAGTGTTAAAAAAAAAAGGTAATCAAATCCCTATCCTGATCTAATTATTTCACATGGATCTTTGGCTAGGATTGGTTAATTCCACTGTATTTATTTGGCTTTTGATTCTAACAGCAAGATCATTTATCATGAAAAATTACTACTACATAAGCTTAAGGTTAATATTCATCATCTTGCAATGCGGGGTAGGAATCAATAAGATGAGTTAGACATAAGCATATACCACAAAGTTTAATAAGAAGTAAAGCTTGAGTTTGCTATTGTCCTACAGCTATTTGTCTTATTAGAGAAGTCAATTCATCTAATCTATACTCTATTCTTTACTGATTTGAATGGGAGAAATCCATTTCATGCATACTTATAATAGCGTTTATAATTCTAGTGCCAAAATTGTTAGGAGTTATTAGTCATTTTAACTATTAAATTTTTGGTTCCCACAAAATTTTGGTCTACTAATACTTCCCATTAGCAACATTAATCATACTTTTGTCTATTGGTCAAAGCTTTTTATAAAAATACTAAATCAAGAGTTGCTCACTAATTTGATGGTGTGGATAACTTGAACATAGCTTTTTTAAATCTCTACCATTACTCATATAATGTCTCACCAATCATCGGCCTTATGCCATCTATTTTTTCTTGATTGCAACAACTTTTAAAATAGGGAAGAAGTTCTTAAGGAATATCCTTTTCACATCATTCTAACTAGTGATAGAACCTGGACAAAGATAGTATAATCCTTGGTTGCATTAACAAATGAGAAAGGAAATGCCTTCAATTTCATGTTTTAGCAAACCACATAGAACTCCTTTAAATATTTATAAGAGTCCTCACCTATAAGACCATGAAATCGAGGAAGTAAATGAATTAGTCCAGATTTAAGCTGAAAGTTAACATTGAGATCGGGATGTTGGATACCTAATGATTAGTAAGTAACATAAAGGGTAGCCAATTCTTTTAATGTCTTATTATTTGCTATATTATCAAAATTATCAAGAAGAATGAAATGAAGGATAGAGATGCCAAAACTATGTGTATTCCTAATCTTATAATGCAAATGAAAAGTTTTATCTATTTCAAGATCAAATTCTAATAATTCACTAACAAATTACCTAGTCATGCACTACATTACACTATAGAGTACCATAAGAACATAAAAATAACCAAAATACTAATGTGCTATTAAAAATCATTCAAAACACATCTAATTTACCTATCTAAACATTTTTAAAAATTATAGGACTACTATAAAATGAAAGTTATAACTATATACAACCCAAAAATATAATAAAAAAGTTTTAAAAAAATAAAAAATGGTTTAAATGATGGAATTTAACTAAAAAATAGGGGACCTATGGTTAGTAAGCTATCAATAAGCCTTGAGTAAGAAAATATTTTCTACCATCACAAAAACCTTTAACTTAATTAGGGCTAGTAATTCTGGTATTAGTTTTGGAGAATGGGAAGTAGTATATATGTAGCTTATTTAGATAAGCCAAGAACTTCTAGTAAAATGCAAAATTTAAAACGAAGTAATATATGATGGAAAAAGGATGAATTGAAATGAAGGAATATACAACAGTTAAAGATTACAAGAGGATACAAGAAAATGTAGAAAAATAATAGATGACATAAAATGCAAAGAAATACTAATAGATGCAAAAATTCAATAGAATGCTTAAACAATTATGCAAATCATAGCTAATAAAGGATAAAAAGGGATAAATCAAAATGGATCCTTGGCAATGGCACCAAAATTTTGACACGTGTCACAATATAGTCAAAATTAGAATACTGGTTTGATATGTATATATTTTGCAATATAAGGTGAAAAATCAAGTCGAACCCTTAGTAATCCACCTAGCTTATCTTATCATTATAATTTATTGACTATGACTATAAAATCATTTAAGCTTTTTATGAATTAAAAGACAAAGAGAGAAATATAAATGGAAATGAAACAAAATAGGATGTAGGAATGCAAGAACACAATATACAAACAACAAAACAAAATATGATGAATGCAAAGAGAAACAAAACTAAATTAAGGGGTTTGATTTGAAATTATGTATAATTCACTATTAGAAATATTATATAGAAGTAGTGCAAAAGTAAACAAGAAATTAAAATAGAATCACAATTGATCCAAGGAATTAAGAACTCTTTATTGGTTTGATCACAAGTCATAATATATTTGATAATTTGAATTAATTTTTTAGTCTAGAATTATTTAAAACCCCTATAATAATTAAAAATTCTATATTAGATAACTATTTAGGATTTAATCAATTAAGATTAACATAACTAAGTAACTACTATAACACGTAAAGCTAGATCAAAATTGATTTGAAAATAGAATTTAACTAAATTAAAAGATTAAACCAAAAACTTTTGATTTAATAATTTAACTTTTTTCCCAAGTTAAGAATAGTGATTAACTAACCATAATTTAACATAAAAGTATATAGATATAAAAAATCATAATACTAAGCACAAATTATACCAAATAAATGTCTAACTCATATAATTTCAAACAATCAGAATAAAGAATGAAGGAAAGAGAAAAATCAATTAACAAAAGTTAACATTACAACTTATAATCTCATAATTCAAACAGAGATAAACCTCAAATTCCTTCAATCAATTAGAAATTTAGCTTTCCATGGCTAAAAATGAAGAAACTTGAAAAAGAGAAGAAAGCTATCCAAAGTTATGTAAAATTATGTTCTTGCTTTTTGAGGTACAAACTCTATATCTGATTTCCTTTCACTACTAAACATAATAGACTAAAATAATATGTCTTTTAGGGTTACAAAAAATTAGGTCTTGCTAATTTTGAAAGCCCAAAACCTAATTTACAAAATAATACGTTACAAGAGTTATTGCAATAAAATCTCATAGATATGACTTCTAGCCATTGTAAGGCTACTAAAACTATGTAAATTCACTAAACTTTAAACATAAAAAATATTGATCTAGGTTTTAGGAAACTTTGAGCACTAGTTTCACCTTGATTAGACATCTAGAGCTCTAGATATGGCTTGAAAATCAAAATTGGGTGAGCTTAGATAAAAATAAAACATCAATTTCTCTGCTAAATTTGAGCTTCCAAACATATAAATTAGGCTTTAGTTAAAACATGAAATTTGTAGAGCTTCCTTTAAGCTTTCCAAAGATATAAAGAACACCTAAACTTGATGTTTGAAACTTAAGATACAGTGGAAAATTTAAAATAGTATAAAAATTCAACATTAATAGAATAATTTGAAAACTAACTTCCAAATAGAAAATAAGGCTAATTCTATAAAAATAAGCATATGTAACACACTAAGAAACATAAAATAGGAGGAAAAAATATAAATAACATCTTACACATCAATAGTTGGTTATGCCATTCAGCTTAAAGAATGATAGAACTACCTACCAGCAAGCAATGAATACTATCCTTCATGACATAATTGGTAAGTCAATGAAGTTAATATTAATGACATATTGGTAAAATGTAATTCCTATAATGAACATGTAGAGTATTTAAAGCAAGTTTTTGACCTAATGCACTAAGACAGTATAAAAATGAACCTATTGAAGTGTGTGTTTAGCATTTTAATAAGAAACTTCTTAGGCTTTTTGATACACTAAAAGAGAACCAAAATTGACAAGAACAAAACTAAAACCATTATGGAGATTTTGGTAGTAGCCAATAAAAAGGAATTACAATGTTCTTTTGGCAATGACAATTTATTAAGGTGGTTCATTTCAAATTTATCTAGCTAAACTAGAGTGTTCTTACCCCTCTTTTGAGGTTGAAAAACATTAAACAATTTGAACGGAAGGAGGAACATCAAGTTATATTTGAAGATATTAAAACATCTTAGTTAAAATATTATTTTTTATTTGAAGTTGACATCTTAAACTATATTTTTTTACTTTTGATAATGTAATAGAGTGATTTGTAGCCTAAGAAAATGATAAAGGTAAAGAAAAGGCCATTTACTATTTATCAAGAATGTCGAATATAATTGAACAAAAGTATTCAATAATGAAAAAATTATACTTTTCTTTGTGTTTTTCTTCAATAAAACTCAAATATTACTTACTACCAATCACTTTGTTAGTATTAGCAAAAACAAACATCCTTAAATACATGTTAACATAACCTTGATTCATGGATAAATTGGAAAATAGGTTTTAAGCCTAACCAAATTTACATTACAATATTATCAATTGAAAACTGTAAAAGGATAATTAATGATTCATTTAATATTCAAGCATAACACATGGTCAATAGACTTTGTTGGTATAAATTATTAGAAACTATATTTCAATAGTTCTTATTATAAAAATAGTGTAGGCATTAGCTAACAATCATAATGCTGCTTGGAAAGGTAGTCCAATTTGCATTTACATTTGGCATAAAATACTTAAATGATAAAATTAAATATGAGGCATTAATCATCAACTTAAAGTTATTATTAAAACAAAGGGCATGTAATATTGAAATCAATGATGATTCACAATTACTTGCTACAAATTACTAGAGAGTATAAATGTATAAATCCTAATATAGCAAAATATTTGACCATTATGGCTAGGTTATTATATGAGTTCAATGATGTATCTATCAAACATATCTTTAGAATAGACAATGAAAAAGCTAATATCTTAGCCTAGATCATGTCAGGTTATAAAGTAAACTAATGAAAGTTAGTAAAGTTGATTACTTACAAAGTACACCTTAAACTAGTAAAGTTGATTACCCATAGAGTATACCTTGAACTAGTAAACATAAGACATTGGGAATGCTATAGTTAACTAGAGAACCCTTTTGGTTGATTACCTAACCAATCCATCTAGCAATGCTAATTGAATAATTAAAGTTAAGGCCTTGAAATTTGTACTTCTTGATGGAGAATTATATAAAAAGGGCTTTGATGGAAAGTTATTAAGGTGCTTAAGTAAAGATAAGATTATGCCAACCATAATTGAAGCATATAAAGGCATCTATACAACTTATTAGGCTAGAATAAAGATGAAGTAGGCATTTGTTTACAAAGGTTTTGACTACCTAAAGATGATTGGTGATTGCATAAATTATGCCAAAGTTTACTAAGAATTCCTAAAATATAGGCCTATCCAGACAGTCCTAACTGTTAAATTAACATATATAATCAAGTATTTACCATTAACAAGATAGGCTATGGATGTAATTAGTAAGGTTTATCTACATTTGACCAAAGGCCATCATTATATTTTGGTTGCAATAAATTATTTTACTAAGTAGGTTAAAGTAGTTATGTTTAAAGAAATAAAGTAGGCAAGTGTCATTAATTTCATTAAAAATAAATTAATATGTAGATTTAGCATACATAAAACCATTACAACTGATTAAGGGATAATATTCACTAGTCAAAAAGTAAGGAAATATTTTGAATCAAGTGGAATTAAACTATTGACATTTACACCATATTATGCATAAGCCAATGGCCAAGTTAAGGCTACCAACAAGTTAATCATTAATGTGATAAAAAAACATATTGACTATTACCTCAAGAATTGGCACTAAATGTTGCATTCTAGGCAATTAAAAGTTTACCCAGAGGATTAACTAAAGCAGTGCTTTACAAATTGATTTTTAATCATGACATGATGTTATTAGTTAAGGTAATAATGTAAGCTTTAAGAGTGGAGAAGCAGAATGGGCTACCACTAAATGATTATTATAATTTAATGTTTAATGAGTTAAGAAACTTAAATAAATGCTGGTGGAATGCTTTAGACTCTTTAGTGCATAACAAGGAAAAATTAGCTAACTAATACGATAAGTATGTTAAAAGTAAGGAATTTGTGCAAAGTCAATAGGTATAGGAAGTTATTCTACTAATGCAAACTTTGTCAAGTTATAATAAATGGTTACCTTATTAAGAAGGACCATTTTTAGTTATTGATTATTTCAATAAAAATAGTTACAAAGTTTACATTGTTAAAGAGGGTAGAGTCAAAATTATTAATGGTAAGTATTTAAAAGAGTACAAATCAAGCATTCATGAGGTCAATATAATTGATACTTTGTGAAATGAGTTATTTATATAAAAGGGTTGAAAATATAGTTAAAGTTAGAGGTATAATGCATAACTTAGTTAAAAATTTTCATTCATTGCAAAATAACTGAAAGAGGTTATTGTCAATATCCAAATTATGTAAACCTAAATTGGCCAAAAATATTTATAATTATAGATTAAGCTCTTTTTGGCTACAAAATATAATTTTATGGAATGAAAAGATGACTTAATATTTTGCCACTAAGCAATGGTTGTTTCCTTGCATTTCTGCATGGGTTAACATTCACCTTTTATGTCTACCAATTTAGCATTAGTGGGCTTGAAATTTTTCAAATTTAACTTAGCTTATTGTGAGAAGGTTTATTATTCATCTTTAGCTACTTTAAATGTGGATTCAAATTTTACCATACTCTTTAAGCTTTTATAAGCTGCAACTAAAGTTCAATAATTTATTATTGTAAAAAGAAGAGTGTGATTGCATTCTTTTTCATATTCTTGATATAAGATTTATGTTTAAAAGCAAAGTTAACCTTCCTCCATTCACTATTTATAAGGAGTTCAAAAAGTTTATCATGATGTTGCTTAAAAGCTTGATAAGTATTAATAGTGGTAACTTTGCTTAAATTTTCAATAATCTCAAGTAAAGTTTCAACAAAGTTATTAATAAAAGACTCTAGCCTTGTAGTAGTGCCCTCATTGACTAATAAAGCCTCTTGTAAAAATTTAAAGGTTGAATCCATCTTCTATTTAGACTTAGGGTCCTGAAGTAAGATTTCTAACTTCTATTTAAGTAAAGAGCCAATTTAGCTGAGGCTTTCTTATGCTTTTTTTTTAGGTCGAACGAAGCTTATTTGACTATAAACATTAAAGCCAAGTTTGAAGTATTAGCCAAAATAAGTGAACTCTAAATAACAAAAAGATTTCCCTCATTGATCTCATCTTTAGCTTGATTATCTTTTGAATGCTCCTTGTTGATATCATTCTCACTTTTATGATTTTTCGAGTCACCACCTTTATTCTTAAATATGTAAAACTCAATAGGATCTTAGCCTCCTCTGCTTCATTCATATTATTACCACCTAAAGGTAATTACTCCTACCATATTATATTTTGTACTTTTTTGTTAACTAAAGATAACATTCAACCAAACTTGTACCTTATCAGTGGTATTAGTGGTCTTCATGGAATTAGTAAGGTAGACTCAATTTTGTTAAACACTTTAATAAGAGTTAGAGTCTTAGGGTTAGAAGGTTAACCACTAGGAGTTGGAGGCATTTGAGAAGTTAGAAAAATTACAACCATAACGAGGTTCTCTTGAAAGTTGGAAAAAATTAAATATATAAATGAACAAAAAATATTAAAAAAAATACTTAAGAAGGTATTAGGTTACTTGAAATCTACACTATGAAATCCCTAAGCTAAGATAAAGTTCAATTGTCTCTTGAAAAGACTATAGTTTAAGCTTGAAAGCAATTGAAAATAACAATCATTCATTTTTTTTAGTGCCCTACTTAGTAGGTTAAATGTTGCTTATCATAAACTTGAAAGATAGCTACTTTCTTTTCCTTGTAATGAGGGACATATCTTTAACATTTTCGTCTTTAGGAAAAGCTTTATTAGTTTCATCATAATACTTCTTCTTTACCACTTAGGTGATCGAATTAGGCAAAATTCCATAAAGCTCAATTGGTATTGAAATGCCTACAAAATTATAATTCAAAGTCCAAGTTAAACAAATAAGGTAATAGTTGAAATAATAAAAAAAATTTACTTCTAGGGCTTGAAGATTACTTATACTCAACATGAGTAGTTAGAAAAAAGTTTAGCCATAAGGCGAACACTCTTTAGTTTAAAAAGGTAATAGTAGGCTATGATGACACTAAGGGTTGATTCTTTTTTCTTAAGTATTAAAGCTATATGTCTAGAGATATCAAAAAAATAATTTATTAATATAATTGGTTTTAGCTTGAAATATAAGTTTTAAGAATGGCCAATGTTAGGATTTTTCTAGTATTCCTTCTACCATTTCTTTTCATAATAGGCATTATAGCTTTCTTACTTTTTCTTAAGGGATTCCTCAACATGAAGGATGGTAGCTCGTATATGTCAGTAATCATAAATAGTTTTACAATATTTTTCATAGGCAAGGATTTCATCATAATACATATCCATAATTTTTTTTAGGATGCATTAACAATTTACATAAAAAATATGTGTTAGCTTTTTATCAATAGATAGGTTGAAACATTAATAAGTATTGGTGTACTATAAACCCTAAAATGTTTTATTATAGGCATAACAAAGGAATAAGTTACAAAGAATAAAGATATTAAGCAAATTCTAATTAAGTGCTTCGACTATAGGAATATTAAAGGCTGTTAAGGTTTGCTTATGAACACAGGGATCGAGTGTGATTAAAACTCAACCTTGGATAGGGCTAAATTATCTGGCCATAATAGTCAACAAATGCCATTTAACTGATAATGTCATGATTAAAACTAAGGGCTATGATCAATGCATGACCCTAAAGAACACTTGTATAAACTAGGCTATGCATGCCTTCTATAACATGTGGAAAACCTACAACGTGGTACCTATTACTCATTTATTAATCATACATTCACATAGTTTCATATTTATATGCATTTATGGTCCCATTTTAGGCACCACACTTCCATTATCACATAATGTTCTTATCATTACATTCTTATAAATTCTAACTTGGACTATCAAGATTTATTAATCAATTTAAACTCTTTGTAATAATTAATATTTAACTTAACATAGTCTTTTTGCAATATTTAAACAAGTCACGACATAATGGAAATAAGATTCTGCTTGTGGGTTATAGAGCACATATATTAGTTTAGTTACTTTCTTAATACAGATAGCAATCTTTAACTTCTTGCCTACATAAATAATGTGTGTGGCTTACCTTTATATAACACTCTTCTATCTAAGGTGCAAAGGATGATAGACTTGGGACTTCACTTTTATTTGTAAAACATAGAAAAACACTTCAATAAGTTATTAACTCAGCAAGCAAATAACATATACCTAATGGAAATGGGATAAGTTAAGGCATGAGCATTTTACAGAAAACTTACAATTTACAATTAAATTAAGTAAAATGAGAATAAGTTGTACTAGGAAAATCATGGCTATCAATTAATGATAAAACAAAAACTAAAGGTTTTCCAAATAAATGATATCAAAAACAAATATGAAAGTTTAACAATAATGTGAATTGCAAACATAGCACTTAAATTTATGCTGAAACAATAATAAAGTGGGAGTTTTTCAATTTGTTTAGCACACAGCTCATAAGGTAAACTAACTAACTTACTATATTTAACAATATGATACATTTTTAATGAAAAGGTTGGACATTCATGCTATGAATATTAATAAGACATAGAAAGATATGTATAGGTATTTAATTGCAATGTCGCTATACAGCAAAATTGGATTAAAAACTTATTTATTATAAAATAATGCAGTGAAGTACCATAAACTAAGTCGTACCCCTAGTGATCTTTTGATATTATCTTTTATTATGAATTATTAACAATATGCAAAAATAGAATGTATAACAAAATGCAAAAACAAATATGAAAATAGAATGCAACAAATGCAACCAAAATGAATGCATTATGTTGACAGAATATGCAAAATGCTGATACTATATGTAAAATTATGCAATAACAGAATGCAGAACATAGAATGAGGATTATAAATTTAAATTGAAGTGAATGTATTAAAGAAAGTAAGAATGCAAAGCAAACAAAAAGAAGGAAAAATAATGTATTAAAACAACCGATTCAAAGAATTGAAAGATTTAATTTAGATTAATCATAGATCAATTAGAATTTAATTTTTCTAATTAATTCTTCTACCTTGAATTATCTAGAATCCATGTGATAACTCATGAATCTTATACTAGATAATCATCTAGGATTTGATCAATTATGATAGCTGAATTAAGTAATCATTATAATCTTTAAACTAAATCGAAATTTTACACATTGGTTCCATGTTAATCGAATCTTTGTAACTCCAAATATGACTCAAAAATGGAGATAGGCTCAACTAGGATAGAGACATAACTTCAACTTCTCAATCATGTATGACCTCCAAAACATCTGAATTGAGCTTAGGCAAAAACATAAAAGTTATAAATCTTTCTTTAAGATTTCTAACAATATAAAGATTACATCAATCTAACATCTCAAGCTTAAGATATAATTGAAAAATAGAAATAACATCAAAATGTACCATTAATTGAATAAATTTAGAATATTGTAAAATCAATCCAAAATTATAAAATAAGGCCAATTCTATGAAATTAAGTATGTGTAACCTACTAAGAGATATAAAATAGGAAAAAATAAAATAATAAATATTTTTCTCATCAATATCGTTTCAATGAAAAATTGGAAAAAATATGATTTATAAACTAATCGAATGTTTCTTCTTTTTAAAGCTTGATCAAATCCATTCTTATTTTTGTAACCAATCAGGTTACTAGGTTCTAATCCACATGTGTTAGCCACTAGCTACTAACTAGGGTTCAAACCAAAATGCTCTAAGGTTGATGTCATTACTATCAAGAGCTTTAATTTTTTAACTAGTTTTCTCCCAAAATAAGTTTGTAAAACAACTTATTAAGCAATAAAAATAATAATCATGGAAAATAGTTTCATAAAAGAAAGTATTTTGGCAAGTAGTTTTAAGTAAATTAGTTATAGTTTAAACATATTTCAAATCACATAAGTTCCTTCTTAATACAATTTGTATGGTTTCCATCTGTGAACCACTCAGAAATAATCTATCAAAGTTCCAACTTTGAAATCATTGTAACATTTTATATTTCATTTCCAAATATATAAATTGTTCCATATTCATTAATTTAAAATTATTTTATCATTTGCAAAAATCATGACTTTTCAATATATTTAAACAAGCATTTTCCACAAATAGTCTTACTTCAATGAAAAAAACTGGTATGAACCATTTGAATCATCATACCATCATTTTAATCACATTTCTTATACCTATAACTTAAGAGAAGGTTTTTAAATTACTTTTCTAAGAAAACTTAGAGCTCTAACATATTAAATAAGTAAAATATGTATAAATTAAAATAAATGAATAATTAATGAAATTAATGATTTAAAAATATAGAAATAGTTGGAATAACATAAAAAAATGTTAAAATATGCATTACCTACTCACAATAATAGCCATTTCTCTTTGGGTTTGACTTCATAACCTTTCATCAATGATAAGAGCTTATAGGTAGGGCTTTTTTAACCTTTTACAAGTATTAAATGATATTTACATCATCAATTAACTCATGTATACACCAAACTTCTAATATTTGTCCTTATATTAAAAACTTCCTAAATCAACACTCAAGCCCTATGATGACAAGAATCTAATTATTGACTACCTAGAACCTAAACTAAGTTAATCTAACTCTTAATTAAGAGAATGGACCTTAAGATTACTTTAATAAATCAAAAGAACAAGAATATTAGAATAAATCAACTTGGGATTTGTTAACCAAGCATATCTGTGAGTTTAAACTAACTTATTGCTAAAATTTTGTGTTACGCCAACAAATATTAGCAAAGAAATGGAGGATAGGATAATTGGTTATTAGCCTAAGTTATTTTAGGTTTTGGTTACTCCTACACCTTATTTCCATATTCTAGGTCTAGATTATTCTTGTATCTTATTTTCATTTACGCCATGTCTTTAATTTATATTTTAATCTCTATTTATTTAATATATAAATATAAATAAGGAAATATCCTCTATTTGGATTCAAATAAAATATTGAAAAAAATAAAAAAATTTTAAAGAATAAGGATCTAGATTTTAGATTTTAATTCAAAATTATAAATTTTGATAGTTTTGCACATTTTCACCTTGTTAAAAAGCCACTTAAAAATGTTCAAAAATCCATTAAGATTAAAAAATATCAAATTAACTATTATTGAAGTTTTTATTTTTAAAATAGTATATATTTTATATAACCTCCCAATGAAATGACCCAAACTCAGAAAAATTTCAAGAAATTCTGAATGACTTAGCTCATCAACAATAAGAGCTAAATAAATTAAAAACATGTTAAGGCATCTAATAAAGCTATAAAAATACAATAATTTAAGGTTAATAAAGATAATCCCAAGTTCACAATAATCCTATATACCTTTATACTACACTATAACACATTTAGACTGCTTATTAATGAGAAGGTCATTACAAAAAAAGCCTTTTCCTATAGTAGGCTAGCGTAAAAATAATGTAGGCATAAAAGGTTAGCCCAAATTTGGACATTTTATGGATTATTAGGTTCAATCTTAACAATAAATTAGGAAAGATTCTTAAGCCTAAAGGCAAATGGAGCTAATCACACTATTAAGCTGTTAACGGTGTAGGTATAAAAAACTTTAAAATATAAATGAAAAAAATCAATAAAAGAGAAATTCATATGAGATGGGTGGATTATAGCTTGAATATATTTAAATTCTAACACAACAAATACTCCAATTTTTGCCAAAACCTCATGTAAGTCATAACTTAAGTTTATGTTTTCCTATAAGTAGGCCAAAACAAGTCAGTTTAAAGACATCTATCGACTTTCACTTAAAATAATAGCTAAAAGAATGTAAAAAGAATAAATTTCTAATGTAAAAATGCAAAATAAATGTTTACATAGCTAATAAAGAAGAAGAGCCACATGCTTAGTATTAGAAATGGTTAACTCAAGTTTACTCATATTAGTTCTAAGAAAAGTTATGTAAGTAAAGGATATCACATCATGTATAAATAAATTTTTATAACTTTTATTACTTGGCTTTAAAAGAGGAGTGATGTAGTCACCAATAACTGACAATCTTGTTAAGGTTGAAAAGTGTTAAACCCATCATAACACAAAGTAAATGAAAATTATTAGTCTACGAAGACTAAAAGGTTAGACTAGAACCTAAAAGTGGTAATTACATTTATGAGACTAACAAGAAAGTTAGATGATGTAAAAAAAATCTCAAGGTTTTCCAAACTATTCCTTTTTTTCAAATTGAACCCGATCTAGCTAAGCCAAATATTCATTAAAAGGATGAGACAAGTTTTTAAAAACCCTAGGTTTTTTTGTAATCTAATGAAAAGTAAGCATAATGTTAGAAGTAAACATAGGTTTTTTAGGAAAAAAACAAATCATGATCATTTTTATGACATGGATAAAAATTGGGTCAATGTAATAAGGAGTAGATTCACATTAAGCATATTAAAAGTTGAGGAAGGGGATAATACCTGGTGCGTTAACATAGAGATTTTTGTTAAGGTAGGATCATTTATCCTTACTTGTCCCAAAGCTTGGGTGGTTGAACCTTGAGCAAATGATGAATCAGTCACCGTTGTTCTATTTTGGAGAAAGGAAAGAGTCAAAGCACATATTTAGGAATGGGTTAAGAGTAGAAATCACAAAAATAAGAATAAAGTAATTGTAAATGAAGTGGAAGAATGACAGAGAGGAAAGGCAATATTTAAAAGGAAAATTATAAGTGGACTTTAATAAATTTAATGGACCTTTATTATGATTATTCATGCCTAAAGGTAGGTTGCATTGAAAAGACACATTTGTACACTTCTCATAATGATGCACCTTGAGTCACACAAGGTTGAAAAGCAGTTAATAGACCTCAATCGACCATGTGTCTTTTAGTAGATTTCAAGAGATATGCTCATTGGAAGCATATAAAAATTCTATCCATTATGAACTTTGAATAAAGTAAGAAGAAACTCCTAAGATTTGAATAAACAAAAAGTTAAGGCTAATAAAGTTAAAAAGGTGGCAAGTAATAACATGTCACCTTTTTTGGATCTTTCAATACACAATAAAGTAGAAATAATCTTTCGATAATCTTTAAGTTAAAAAGATTCAAAACAATTTGGCTTCATTTTCCTTCAACTCTAAATTAAACATTGAAACTAAAGGACCCATATTTCAACTATTTTCATGAAATCTTGGTAGTTTAGTGAAATTATTTTGCTTAAGCAAAAGGGAAAAAGGTAGGAGTTTGTGAGAAGACACCCATATATTGATGTGACAGCATTGTTAAAAGATCAACTAGATATTAGTTAGAAAGAAAGATAGCTGACATAATTGTTTGGTTGAATGTGATAGAAGAATGTTAAAAGAATGAAGATCATGGATAATTATCCCATTTATGGTGAGACCACCATTCCATCATGGGTAATTACTCCATTATTGGTGGGCTATTTCCTAGACCATGTAAACACGTAGTTACCGCTAATTCCAAGAAGTTAAGGCCCATAATGTTAACATATAACCAACCACTCCAGGGCCACAAGTCTATAAATATCTTCACGGTGACATGCAAGAGGTTCCATTTTGTCAATTTAATTCCAAAAGACAAATTTACACATATTTCATATTTTGCATACCTTGCACCTTATTAGCCTAGAAATCGCAACTTCTCCTGTTGCCATTTGAGCAATTCCACATAGATTCCCTTCAACGGCATGTGCTAAGCTAGTTAGGATCTTGGAACTTGTAACATAGTTAATGCACTCCCATTCTCAAGGAAGGCTCAATAAAAAGTTAATGACCACATAGGCTTTTTTTGTCAAATTGCTCTCATTCTATGCAATTTTGTATGATTACCTTTGTCTGCTTACATATTTTTGCACATTTGTTCATTATTGTTTCTACTTTGTATCGCTCCTACTCATATTACATAGTTATTATATCAGATCTTTGTCATTGAACTATGTATACGAATCTTGATTTATTCATTGATAGTTAAAGTTACTTTCTTTAATATATTGCAATTTTAATGAGACAAGCAAGCTGTAAGATGATTCTTTGTTATTGATGTGATTGAAAGCATGTCGATCTCGGTTGAATAGAAACCCTTCTCCAGCACCATGGATAATCGCCATCTCATTGCCCTAGAAGCAAACGATTTATAGAAGGGATCAAGGGATTATCAATTTCTTGGGGCTAATTTAGGATTAGAAAAACTTATGCTCCCACTTTTTAATTTTGCCTTCACCATAAACTATTTTTCAAGTACATTGGTCCCCATCAAATCTTCCAAAACCCCTTGGCACCGTTTGCCCAAAATAAAATTGACTCGCCCCTCCAGTTCGTCTTTTTATCTTCATGCCTGAAAATCAAATCCGTCCGTCTCCTTCACCTTCTATATCATATTCCTAGTTTCTACTCAGTTTTTTGAAATTACTCACCCAATACTCAAATCATTGCTTGCATCTCCTTCTACATCAACTTCGTTGCTTTCTCTTCTCGATCAAATTGTCTTAGGGTAAGTTCTTTTTCTCTAATTAACTGCTTGTGGTCACAGATCTATCATTTTTTTCTAATGCATATGTGCTTCCAGCTCTTGTGCTCATTCCGTTTAACTTCTATTTCGATATGGGTTTTTGGATCTGAATGTTTATTTGGGTTTCGATCTGAAATGACAAATTCCTTCCTCAAGTAGACCTTGGCTCGTCCTGTACTTGCAACGACTTGTGAAGGTGAATCCGGTTGGGTGAGATGGGAAAGGAAGATACTGTGAAGCTAATCAGTGCTGAAGGATTCGAATTTGTGGTTGATAAAGAAGCTGCAATGGTTTCTCAAACCATACATAACATGCTTACTTCTCCAGGTGTGTCTCTTATTGCAATCTCTATTTTGTCAATTTCTTTCTTTCATTTTTCATTTTCAACGGAATTAGGGTTTCAATTTTAATCGGTGACAGAACCGCTACATGATAGATTGATAAAATTTCTATCTGTTACGATTCTTGATATTGAATTTTAAATAATTGTCTAATAGAGATTTTTCTTTGTCAGGGAGTTTTGCGGAACGTCAACATGGGGAAGTGACTTTCCCTGAGATAAGCACCACCATTCTCGAGAAGATATGCCAGTATTTTTATTGGCATCTTCAATTTGCTAGGTATGGAATTTTATCCTCACTGTTCTTGTGGTTGACTTTGACTATATTGCTTTGGGGACTTTTCCAACGACGGAACTTAGCTAATGTTAAAATAGAGATGATAGATATGATGTTTAATGAAACTTGTTTATCATCAGAAAATCTGATTGCTTTGGTTTAGTTCTTTATTTTCTTGTTTCTCGTTTGTTTCTTTTTTTTTTAAATCCTACCATCTGTGCTCTTTTAGTACTTCACGACCGAAACACTGTCAAGTAAAAGATTTTAGGAGGATCTATATGATTATTTATTGCTGAAGCCCTAATCAGTTGAAGCTTAGTAGGAACTTTTGCATACTAGTTATCCACTTCAATGGTGGTGGGATATATTTGTGTTTGTTCAATTTATTACCATCCAAGATTTGAAGTGTAGCTTTCTATACTAAGTTCCTTTTTTTATTTTTTCTCTCCTTGGTGGATGTAAAAGGTGATTCTGTTTCAACTTTGGAGAAAGGTAGCATACTAGCTTGTTGAAAGAATGTTATCCTAGGTCTTTGGTGCTTTAGTTTTTGTTCCGAGTTAGAACATTAGGTGCTGGCTTGATATGCAATCATATTGTTTGTATTTTTGCTTTTGTGTGCCCATATCTCATCCTTAAGATTGCTTTGCCCACGGTTCCTTGAACTGAATTCTTGATATCTTCTCACATATAAGACACATTGTCAGTGACAGTGTATCATTAAGTCAAGGAGAACAGGCAAATGAAATCTGGCTAGGTGTTGATTCTCAATGATAATAAATGGGTAGAAATGCTTTATGGTTTTTCTCTTCATTGGTGTTTTATTTTTAAGACATTCATAATTTGGGTGTGGTGCTTGCACGCATTTTTAAGTATGAGAAGGTCAGTGGCTGTCAGTTTGAAGAAGGTTCTTTTTTGAAGAATGTAAAGAAGTTAAAATTGATGCTGGGCAACAATATGGACACCCTTTGCTTTTTTTTCTTAAACATGAAAATTGAGAAAGAAACATGTTTCAGGTTCTTCTGACAGATTTCCGAGGGTTTCAAATTTTGAGTTGTGTGGTAAGCTTTAAAACTATTAAATTGAAATTATTCAATCACAATAACTTTCTATTTTTCAATGGATGTGATTAAACAATTTCAATTTACTAAACAATTTCAATTTAATGGTTTTTGATATTGCCATATCACCTGGGGTTTCAAAATACTAAGGATACCATAGAATTCACTTGCACATTATACTCCCACAAGTGAATTCTATGGTGCTCCAAGGGTTGTAAAACTTGAGATGATGTGGCGATATCAGAAATCATTAAATTGAAATAATTTAATTATATTCATTAAAAAATGGATTGTTGTGATTGAATAATTTCAAAATTTGTTATGTCACTTCGATTTTGAATATAGCAAACACCTCTTCCGCATTGTTGGGCTGTTACGTTTTTCTTTTTTTCGTTTAAAGGTTTTTGAACTATTAATTAATGTTGCTTATGTATTAGACGTATAATTCTGTTTGTGTTTTATGCACTGGAAGCATTATTTCTCTTAGTAATTAACCTTTGAAGCCTCAATAATAAACCTCTCAGCTATGGAGCATTGTTCTTCTTGCATTGACATGAATATGCTTCCTTGCTAGTGGAAAGGAGACCGAGTTTCCTATTGAACCGGAATTAACTTTGGAGCTAATGATGGCCGCCAACTATCTGCATACTTGATCATTTTGACGTCTTTTCACCTTCTGGGTAATAGTTTTGTCCTTATAGTAAATTCTTACACTCTTCTGGAGAATGACAAATTTATCCTTGAGAATATTTATGTTCGTTGATTGTTGGTTTTTGATAATATTTTTTTGGTTGTAATCATTATGGTCCTTTTATGCAGATGAGATTGACGTTAGGTTGAGTTGGTAAGACTTGACTTCTGGATTAGTATTGCATGTGGAAACCGTATATTCGCTGAAAAACTTGATTGTAATTCCTATAACCATTATTACTAATATAGAATGACGCTATCTCTCGTCTCTGTTTCTAGGTATTACTGGCCGTTGACAGTGCTTGTGTAAACTAACTATAAATGGTAGTTCAAACTAAACATTTTTATGGATTGCTTGGTTGAAGTAACAACGATATAGAATTACTTTCATCTTCAATTTTTGTTACGAAGGCTTCTTGAAATCAGGTTCCGCGATTATTCTGCTAAGCAGGATAAGATTGAAGCAGTATTTCTCAATTGTCGACACTCGTTATGTCTGAATAGTCAATTGCTTCTTTAGCCGCTACCCGCAGGTAAAGCCAAATGCTACCATTTTTGTGGTAGCATCAAATGCTTCTCAACAATTCTTCAATACAATTAATTTAAAGCAATATACGAATTGCTAAAATTTTAAGCGCTAAAATTTAGCACTGAAATTTTAAGTGATAAATAAATTAAGCGATCGATTTAGTATGTTAGATTTTTTTTTGGTGCTGAAGCTTAGCTAAAATGTTCATAAAAAATTATTTATATTTTATTATAAATCTAAACGTAACCTAGATAAACTTTATAGTGGCGTTATTTTCAAGATTGATTATTTCTTATTTATCTACTATGCTGCTTCTGTAGCAATGATAATAATGATATCTCCTAATTTATTTTTTTGAAAATGTACAACTAATATGAAAACAAAATTGGTAGAATGAAAAGTAATAAACAATGCATGTTTGTAATGTATGAAATATAACTAACTTTAATTATAAAAAGATTTCTGTACATTATGTATATGAAAATGTTACAAAATTTTGAGTGTAACAATTTGTAAAGTTGCCTTTTTTTTTTTTTTCTAACAAGCAAGTGTATATAAATTTTATGTGGAACAAGTATATAAAAGTTACAATTTAATCATCGGGAGTTACCTTAAATGATTTTTATTTTTTTTATTTTATGTTAAAATTATAATTTATAATAAAAATTGCAATATATATATACATACATTTTTCACAAAACCTACCGAAACACAAATTAAATTAATATAGATTTTCTTAAGTAAAAGGTAAAATCAATGAATTTAAGTAATAGTGATATTTGAGAAAAAGGGAGCAGTCGTTGGGAGACAACATAAGTGAAGAACTGTTTTAATATGATAAAATAATAATTGTTACAAAAGAGATAGAAAAATAAGTATTATTGATCAATGGTATTTATCTAAATAGATAGTCGTACTGGACGTGTTTAACACCAACCTTACTGCTGAAGCATTTCATCACTTATATTTTGTTTTGCGTTTTCAGATCAGATGCGTTAAAGAAAATTCTTAGTGCTTATTGTTTTAGTTAAGTGAAACACATCCGAGCTCTCTATTCATGTACTGGATCTCTTTAATTGAGTAAATCAGCTTAGCGTTTTGCTAAGACAGCATATTCAATTCATGTACTGGATCTCTTTAACTGAGGAAATCAGCTTGGCATTTTGCTAAGCCAGCCTTGCTATCGCATCATTCTGACTAGGATAAATTGCTCAGACTTTTCTTAAGGTTTGATCTAAATATATTCAGATTTCTTTGATTTTTAATAATTTTACTAACATCCGTTACTTATGCCAATAAAATTGCAAAAACCTCCCCTACCATCAGCATTCCATCAAAGATATGCAATTTTGTTAAATTTATTGTGGACTACATTTCTTGTAATAAATTTGAGGACAAATTTGCCAACACCAAATATGCAAAACTTGGTTTTTAAATCCTACTTAAAATGGAAAGCAAATAAAATTAATTATTTTTGTGATTATTTAAAAATAAGTTATTTATTGATATTATAAATATTTTGACCAAAATTTACCTTAAATAAAACAGGCGTACTAGTAATTTAAGCCCAAAATTTTATTGAGTAGTGTTAAGGTTTTGTTTGATTAGATTCTAAAAATTATTAATTGTACTTGCAAAAAAAGAACTAATTTGTGTATTCTCAACATTTTACTCATTAAATGTGCCTCAGATAAATTCTAAATTATAATGCTAATAATGTAATTATTTTATAGGAAAAATGAATTATTTATTGTTATTTTAAATGATTGAAATTTATTTATTCCAAATATTAAATAATTAGATTTTTAACAAAAATCTATGTCCTAATTATTGATTTTTTTTTAGCTTTTTTTCAATTAAAATTTAAAATTTATAAGGATATATTTGTACTCAATTTCATTGCAAAGTATATTTAATGTGTCTTAATTAAACCTTAGTTTAATGAAAAAATATTAAACTTTTAGTTAATAATTGCATTTAATTTGCGTAAATTAAGCATATTTTTAAACTTGGTTTATTTTAAGATAAATAAATATTTTTTACACTAATTTTTCTGATAGTATATTTAAAAGTCTATTTTTATTATTTTATGCTGAATTTTTTTCATTAATTTTATTGTAATGAAGTAAACTTCAAGGTTAATAAAAGAAAAGGCAACAATTACTCCAACCTCCTTTTAGGTTAGAACTGGGCTAAAAAAAAAATTTCAATAGAGCAAATAAAGAAATCTATGAGCACAAAATAATAAAAGTTAAAATAAGAATACGTGATAAATAAATTCAATTAAATAAAATTCTTGAATTATTCAATATATTTTAATAATAAAAAGTATATTATTTTGTATTTATATTACTCAATAATATTTAAACTATAAATAATATAAGTGAATAAGAGAAGAAAAGAAAAATATTTAATACAATTGATAAAAGAAAGTAAAACAATAGTAAGTGATGAAGTCAAAAGTGAGCATGAACCAAAAAAAAATAAAAAAAATGAAAAGAAAGAGAGAAAAATGTATGAGATGTAAATTAATAAGACTTAAAAATAGAATTATCTGATTATAATTCAATTAAATAGAAATTTTAACATATTTAAAATATTTTTATAATGAAAAACATGTACTATGTTATATATATATACTATTTAGTATTGTGTGAACTGTAAAAAATATAAATAAATAATAAAAAAAGAAAAACATGCAATGAATTACATAAAATGAGGAGAAACAATGTATGACCAATGAATCCTTAACAAAATCTCAATTAATATATGCTTAACTAGAATATAACCCATGTGATGCATGGGATACAATTTTACTTAACCACAAGTTAACATTATAATAAATATATCAATATACAATCTTTTGTTTTTAATAATATGCGATCAAGTATCCTTGAAGAGAAAAATATTTGATTACGTTTATATTGAATAATTTATAAATTTAAAATACTTTTTTGAATACAATATTAGTTATGATATTAAAATTATCTATCACTTTGTTATAAATCAATACAGTTGCAAATATTTTTATTAATTAATTAAAAGATATTATAAGTGAATTAATTTAAAAAATTATTAATCTACTTATAATAAATATATTTTTTCAATTGTCTTTGAAAAAGAGGAGTTGTTTGAAAAATAAGAGTTGAGATATATTTATATGAAATTACAAATTTTGATATACTTTTTTAAATATTATATTAATAGTGATGTTTAAATTATTATTTACATTATTATAAATTGATACTTTTAATCATTCTTTACTTATTACTTTTTGGAGACAATAATATATATAGGTAAATATAATTAAGTATAGGTTTTTCTTGAAAATTATTTCAATTTTAAATTGTAGATTTTATATATTTAAAAATTACACTATTATTTATAGAATTAAAATTTTATCAAAATTAATTGTAACTTATGTATGACTTTCTCTAATCTATTTTATTTTTTATTTTAGATAAGTTTTATTTTATTATTTCTTTATATTTTTAGAAAACCAAAAATAAATTTAATAACTTTTTTGGAGTTTTATTCTTAATATCCTTATAAATAATCAATCACTTTAAATATTGATTATTGATTTTTAGGAAAGAATAAACTTGTAAATTAAAATTCTTTTTTTTTAAATTTTTGTTAATAATTGTCTTCCTTAATTCTTTTACATTTACCTTAATGATAGATAAAAATGAATGGGGGAGTAAATAATTAGAAAATTTTCATATAAATACTTTATTATATTAGATATCAAATAATTATATTAAAATAATTAAAACTGAATTTTCATATGATGCATCTTACTTAAAAAATTCATAGGAAATTTAAGACTAATGAATTTTGAAAGTTTAACTTAAGAAAATATAGCTCAACCATTAATTAACATATACAATCACTAATTTATCTAAAAGAAATAAATCTAACTTGACCATTTATATAATTTAATCAACTATTTTTTATTATAATTATCAATTTTGAGCTCAATTCAAATTTTCAATTAAAATTTTTTAATTTTAATTTAATCAAAATTATTATTATAAATCAAATGTGATTGAGATAAAAAAATTATGAAAATGTAATAAATAAATGTAAGAAATCATGGAGATTCCTTTAGAGAAGAAGATAATGCATAAAATTATAAAATTTAGTAAATTAAAAAAATTACAGAGATTATGAAAATATAATAAATGAGAAAAAATTAAGGATTTTTTTCTCAATTTCATATAATTACCATATATAAATGAGAGATTCAATTCATTACACTAATAATGTAACTCACTACAATATAATATTTATTGAGAAGATATTAATTGTATGAGTCTAACTCATTGTAATATGATATTTATTAAGAAGAAATAACAATTTGACTTATGATAAGTTATGAAAGTAACACTTGTTATAATACAAGGAAAATAATATTATAGTTAATATATAATATAATAGAGATAACAAATTAATACGTAATAAGTTATTGGAATAGCATTTATCATAATAAGTGACAGAAAATATCATAATATTTAATATAAAGATTTGAAATATAATACTTGAATATTGATAAAATTTAAATAAATATATTTAATTTTAATTTTCAAATATTTTTATTAGAAAATATAATATGTAATTGATTCATTGAATTAATATATTTTATTAAAATTTTAACTTATACAAAAAATTATAATAAAAATAAAATATATCATATTATATTTATATTACTTAGTGGCATTTGTGTCTAATTCATATAAAACAACAATAGATATGAAAATACAAAAAATAAAAAATATACAATCAAATAAATAAAAAGAAAAGAAACAATGTGTCAATTGCAAAGTAATAAGAGTTAAAAACAAAATATATAATTAATTAATTCAATTCAATTAAAAATTAACTTTTTAAAAATATATTTATAATAATAAAATTGCGCAGGAATACAAAATTAAATAAGAACCATTGGCGCCTTTAAATTTGGGCAGAATGGTCTTTTTATCATTTAAGTTGAAGCCGTTTGATTTTGTTACTACCAGGGACTGTCAGTGTAATTTTTCAAAGTTGAGAAATCTGAGTGTAATTAAACCAAATCTAGGAGGAGGTTGAATTAAGTTACCCTCCTTTTAATTAACAAGGATGAAGATCCTAGTACATAAGGATAATTGCCATTAACTAACGTGGAATGTAAATTGATACCCAACGGGGGAAATGGCTTAATTTTCTTCTTTATTTTAAGTTTTAATAATTTTCTTTCTTACTTATGTCATTTCCTCATGGCAAAAACGCAAAGCATTCAGAATTATGCAACCTTTTTATATTTTCTTTTATTTCATTTTAATTATTTTAATTTTTATTAATAAAGATAATAATAACTTTAGCTTAAAAATAATTATTATGATTAATATTAAGAGAAGATTTGATTTTATTAAAAAAATATTCACATCGTTTAAATGATGATTATCTTTCTAATAAATTATTCGTTACAAATTATTATTGCTATAAAAATAATAAAAATATATTCTTATCTTTGGTTTATAATTTGATTTGTATTTATATAATGAATATCACATAATTAAAGTGATGCTTATCATTTCTAATAATTAAATTATTATAAAATAAATATTTAAATTGATGAAATAATTAAGTTGATTTCATTTTTTAAAACATAAAATAAATGATCACACAATTAGAAATGTGATTACTTTAATAAATTGATAAGTTATAAATTAAATATATAAATTAATAATACAACAAAGTGAATGAGATTTATTAGCTTTTATTTAATTTTTATATTTATTATATATAAAGTTATGTAAATGTATTATAAAGGGCCTAATTGTTCAAATTTTGATAAAAAATATGACCAATGTGGGACCCACAATTTTCATCAATTTTCCAACAATTCTGTTAGAAATTATCAGGCTAGGGGGAGTGGAGTGAAATATTATGTGCACTAAGTGAGGGAGGTAAGGCCAATTTCTCAAATAAGAGAGGAGCGGAGTATATATAATTAGATCAAATATCAGAGGAAGTTGTGACAATTTATCCTTAAGAAAAGGTCCCGCATGTAGGTTGCTTTTGTACCCAACTTCTAAAGCACTTTTGCCCTTAAAATGCATCAAGCACAGAGTGCATTTTTAACTATAATTATAAAATTTTATTATATCTATTTTATTTTATTTTATTTTAATTATTAAAATATTTTAAATTAAGAGAAAAAAGAAACAAAATAGAGGTTTAAAACATAGCATTACATTAATTCTAATTCTAATTTTAATTAGAATATAGTTTCCTTATATAAATTCTTCAAAATAGAATTACACTAATACTAATTTCATTAACAATATACATTTCTTACATAAACCCCCAAAAAATTTTAAAAAAAATTTACAACATATTATTACATTAATTCTAATTCTAATATCAATTAGATTACAGTTTCCTTACATGAACCTCCTCAATATTTACTGTTCAAATCTCAATCTTTCTTTCTTTCTTTCTTTCAGAAACCATTCCTGACATTTTACTTATTCTCTTTTTTCTTGCCTCAAATTCTCACATCATGTTTTTTGCCACTCCACCAAATAAAAGAGATATAGCAATTCAAACAACATTTAGAAGTTTGACTCTTTCAATCCCATCACAACATTATAAGCATTGGCAAAATTATTGACACCCATCAAGCAAAAGGATAAAAGTTAGAGCTTCACTTTCATTTATGGTAAAAGTCCGATGACATTGCCCCATATATACAATGTCTGAAATAGCCAAAGAAAATTAATCACACTTGTTGCAAACTACTTTGTACAAAAACTAAAAGGAAAATGACTGTAACTTTGCAGCTACAACGGCAACGAGATTGTTGGCTGTGATTGCTGGCTGGGCTTCTGCGTTTGGGTGGTAATGAACACGAACAACGATGGAGTTGGGAGGGTAGCCATGGAATTGAAATGGACGATGATAGAAGATGAAGAAGAAGGAAAAGTCTGCAGATGTGTGTTAGCCTATTGTTTATGAACCAGGAAGAAAAGGGCAACACTATGTGATGGCTAGTTTTCCTCTTACCCTGCAATAAAAATAATCGAGGGCAGAATGGTTTACTCAAATATTTTACTAAAGCCGTTTATGTCTATTAGCCACCGGGAGCTAGGGTCGTTTTCTCAAACAGGAGGAGGTTTATCTGTAATTAAATTAAATTTCATATGAGATTGCAATAATTTATTCTAAAAGATGTATACTAGTTTTTTTTAATATATATTTACCTCCTTTCTGTTTTATTTTAAAAATATATTCATCTTTTCTATTTTTTAAAAAATAAAAAAATTATTATTATTATCGTTGGGTCCCTGTTGCGCTCACCATTATTGTTGGGTACAATAGTTTGCGTCTTATATATATATATAAGACGCAAACTATTGTTGGGTCCTCACTAAATTTGAATATTTTGTACGAACATTAATGATTGTTGGTATGAGTAACTATAACCTCAACCTTCTTAAATAAAATCTTGAGTTCACATCTTATAAATTAAAAAAAAAATTATTGTGGGAAGAGTTTTGTTTCTTAAAGGAAATTTAATTTAATTTAACTTTGAATTAATTAAAAATTTAATATGACCTGTTAAATATTTAGAATTCTTTAAAAAAGAAAAGGAAAATATTTTATATGACTAAGAGTGACTAGCGGGTTAGCTCTCTCAGTTTTAAAAATATACATGATTGTAAGTTGATGTGACGTACAGTTGTAAATTAATTTTCATGAAAATTGAAAATTATTTTTGTAAATAAATTTAACATTCTAAAAGAAAATTATTATGGAAATAGAAAAGAAAAATGGATTTTTAAAAATATACATGACTGTAAGTTCATGCGATGTACAACTGTAAATTAATTTTCATGAAAATTGAATATTATTTCTATAAATAAATTTAATATTCTAAAATAAAAAATATTATGAAAATACAAAAGAAAAATATATTATATTTTTTTATATTGTGTTATATCCATATTATTTAATGACATTAACATTTGAGTTATAAATAATAGGAATGTATATGAAAAAAAAAAGGATAAGTATGTAATGAAGCAAAATAAAAAGAAGAGAGATATTATATTCGTTATAAAGTAATACAAGTTAACAAAATAAACTATGCAATCAATAATTTTAATTAAATAAAAATTTTAATTGATTTAAAATATTTTTATAATAAAAAATATATTATATTATATCAATACTATTCAATAGTATCTATGTTATACCTTCTCTAAAAGATAATAATTTAAAATTTAGTTTGGTGAAAGAATAATTGAAAGTAAGTTGATATACTTTTCTTTGAAATGGAATCTATGCACATATGAGAAAATATCCGGTAAATAATTGTGAATGAATTGCTTAATATATTTAATGTTATTAGTGAATTGTGAAATGGAAATTTTGTGAGAATTGGGTGAAAAATGTAGAATGCTAAGGCTTAAGGTTTAAGTCATGAGTAAATATGTAAGTATGAAAGAGATTGAGGGGAAAAATCCAAAAAGTGTCCTTTAGCACTATACCTCATTTTTATAGCTTAAAATTAGTCTCCTCTTCCTATTTCTCTCAAAATCTCTTAACCTTCATCCCCAAACTCTATTAACTTTTTCTTTTCCTCTCATCTCTTTAATTTAGCAAAGAAAAATGTTAATCTTTTTGAAATTCTTTATCCAATCTATGGGTGAAAACATCATCCTTGCTTGATAAATTTCTCATTTTATTTTGAGTTGAGAAAGATTTGGAGTTGATTTAATTTCAAAGGGAAATTCGGAAACCCTAACCAATAAATTGTTAATTTTAACACGATTAGGGTTGAAAGACACAAATCCAAATTCCTAGCATCATTCTCTATATTAGGTGAGTGAACATCTTAAACTTAATCTAAAATATTTAGTTAACTTGGTTAAGTTTAGGTTTTAGGTTGTAATGAAAAATCTTTAAAATAGGTCTATATGAGACGTTTAATATGTATTGATGATTGATAATGGATTGGTTAAGTAACAAATGAGTTTAAATGGAATTAGGGGTACTATGAATAGTATTTTTTTTAAGAACACTTTGCAAAATCCTAACAAAATGGCTAGCCTTTTAGCCACAATGATCAGTCGCTATGCTAGAACTTTAAACATGGTTAACTTAAATTGCGAATGACTACCTGTTTGGTCCAAAATGACTACCTGTTGGCCTTTTAGAAGGGCCACTCATTATGAATGAATGGTTGATCATTAGGTTACTAATAATCGATTGTTGGTTTCCTTGTTTCACCCCTTATTTTATAAATAATAACATATTTTAATAAGTATGAGTTGAGATAAATGAAATGGATATGACCTTAATGAAATGAAATAAAATACTTATTTTATATATTTATCCAATTGCTTTATGGTTAATGCAATCTACTTATTTTAAAATAAAGGCATGGAAGTACTATTATTTGCCATTATTATGATTGCAAATGAATCATTGTTTTGATTGTGGAATAAATGTAATGTGTGGCTCTGCATTAAGGCATGGTGTTAGTTGGTTATTGAGATATGTATGGATTATGCCATGATATGAAACATGAAAGCATTGTGCAAAATCAAAATTGAGAAATGCTGTGAATTGCAACATGTGATGGGTGAGAATTAGGTGATGGGGATATAAGATTAATTTAAGAGGAACGAGGATAGAACTTATGAAGAGTATAAGGCTAAGTGAAAGTTACAATGAGGTTTATTTGTTTTCTTTACCTTGGTATTATATTTATGATATGTTAAGATTGTGGTATAAGTAATTGTGTATATTTAAATTATAGCACTAATGAGTATAGATGATGTTAATACATATATTGATATCAATGAAATTAATTGTGATTTTCATATAATGGCTAATGAATTTTATCAAAGATAAGATTAATCTTTCCATGTACTCTTAATGTAGTAATTATTTAGAGGAACCTTAATTGAGGCTTAAGAAACATGCATGTATGGGTTATATCTTTCAATATATAGGTAAAACTACTATGAATTGCCTTTTTTCCTTTATTGGTGAAGGTATGAAAATATGATCCATCACTTGATTGTGAATTTAAAGTCCTCTCCTAGAATTTCAATTTCAGTACTTTACATATTTGTATTAGAATTTAAATTGGTTAATTTTTAACTTAATGCTTACTTTTTAAGTTCCAAGGAAACTTACTCTTCTCCCTTTTGTTTGTCTTTCTTGAGGAACTTGCTTCTTTAGGTGTCCAATTATTATTGGATGGAATGAAAATGGACTTGCTCGAGAACTTTGATATTAAGGTAAGCATTGGAATAATTAGAATAATTTTGCATTATAGTTTAACAATACAAATGCATTGAAAATTTGAAATTTCCACACTTTTGAAAGTATAACACATTTGCATATGAACCATGGCATTAAAAATGTAACAGGAAAAAATTGGTAGGTTGTCACCTATAACAACTTCTTATATTGCACCCTAAGGATAGGTTGTGATAGTTTGAGTTATAAATAATATAACTGAATTGGAAAAAAACATAAATTAGAGTACATAAAAGGAAGATAAACAAGGTGTGAGCTATAAAACTATAATAAGATCTTAATTATTGTATATTTAACATTAAATGTAGTATATGAAAATTGAACAATTGGAATAGGAATATTCCTTTATATGCAATTTGTGTTGTGTTGTTTTTCTTAATATGTATTACATATTAGGTTTATACATTTAATGTTGGACAAGTAAACCTTTTTTATTGTGTTAGTTATTTTTGGGTATTTTTAAAAACCAAAAGGGATTTTGTCAATATCTTAGTAGAATTTGATTAAGTAAACATTTTAGTTATTTAAGTTTAATTATGTTACATTATGTTATGTTGAGTTTACATCATTCATGAGTCATACTTGTTTGTAGGATGTCAATCAATGGCTATTTCTTACGTTGTCACTTATATGGAATTAGGCTCTAACAGATTATGACAATTTATTTATTTTTTATGATTGCTTTCTATACAAAGATTGTAATATTTTAAATAACTTTAAGAAATCTTAATTTCAATTACGAAGCATATAAGTGTCATATAATCTTTTCTATTATTTTTGTAGTTATTCCAATTTTAAAGTTCTTTTGAAATTAACATTTTTTTATATTTTATATTTAGATAATCTTATTTATATGCATAGATTCAATACTTTAAATTGTGTATTACTACTCTTAAAATGGTTAGGTTCCACATATACTTAAGCATAGTGGGTTTTAAAAAAAAATGAAACCTTCCCAACATTAATACATAGGAACATACATAAATAATTATGTCTACAAGGTTACCTCTTGAAGTATAGATCACGAATCATAAGCATAATTAAGCGATAGTGCCTCTATGGTATCCACATAGAGTGAATAATGATTTCTTTACCTATGCAAATATGCTAGGAAGAACTTTTGTTACAAGGGAATAAGGATTTTGGTGTGTCTCATGGCTATTTTGGTGGTAATATGTGTATTAAAACCATGCTCTTATTCTTTATTTTATTCAACTACTAATACCTTATTCTTATCAAGATAAGAGTGATGAGAGATAGGGCTTATCCGTTAGTTATCTAATATTAGCTTAATATTAATAACTAAATATTATTAAATAATAGTATTATTCTATAATATAATTATCTAATATCAAATAATATAATTATTTAATATTACTTTAATATCAGATAATATCACATAATATACTCTATATTATATGAATAATATATATTATTACTTTGATAATATATATACACATTCAATAAATAACAGGCCCAATTAATAGGATTTTAGTCTAACTAAATTCCAATTAATCACTACCTTATTCCTACTCCTTTTGTGTGATCCTGTAGACTTTTATTATTTTAGCAATAATCCATCTATGGACTATAGACAATGAATGACATCTAACAATATGTCATTGCCACCTAAGTAGTAAAAATATCTATGATTCAACATTTACCTAATATAATACTTTGTAATACAGTCCCTTTTTGTAATAATATCTAAATTAAATTAGAAGTATAAAATGTATCATTCTTATCAATATTTAATTCACATTTCTTAATACTGAGTAGACTAACTTAAATAAATTATGAATATCATATATTTATTTATTTGAGTATAACTATGCATTTTTTAGTCTCACTCAATTAAAGGGCTTAAGGATATCACTCCTTTTATATAAGAGGAATAAAATCTCATCTATATCACTCACATTCCTTTGTATAATTTGTAAAACACCTAATCAATGCCCTATGTGTCATCTCAATTAAAGCTGATAAAGGACAGTGTCAAAGTGTATAACTTCTCATGTAAGGAACCACAATGACTTCAGGTCAAAGGATTACGTGCATTATGGTCACATAAGAATAACTAATGACATATGACAATTTATGTAGTATTCTCATAACGGATTAGTCCAGTACATTTGTTCACTAACAATGTACCTATGTATTAACTTGATATCATATATCTATGATTTATAATTATCAATTACTATACATGTTAGTCTCAATGTACTATTGCTATCTCTTTCGCAATAATACTCGATTAGGGATATTTTAGGAATAATAAAACTATTCTAGGGTAATTATTATATTGGGTTATAAATTGTGCAAATATTAAAATGAAACAAAATATAATAATTATATCACCTAAAATAAAACACGATACATTATGTGTATTATAGTCGTCTTATGATTGGCTCTTAGGATACACACACACACTAATAAAAATATCAATTAATAACTTATTTTTTATCAAATAACATTTTTAAAAAATTATTTGAATTATCTATATATATTAAATTGTTATTGCATAATAGGTGTCCTTGATAGAAAATTACACATATATTTATGATTATTTTTTGTGTAACATTATCTAATGTTTTCTTTATTCATAGGATTTAGTCATATAATTAGAAAATACAATTATTGTTCATTGTTGAATTTTTCATTTATAAATGCTCCACAAAAATTTATACAAATAAGTTTAATTAATGATTGACTCATTGAAAGCTATGATGTTAGATGCACTATTTATATATTTAAAATAATTTAGCCTAGGTGTTCTATTATATTTTTTATAGTAAAATGATTTTCAATAACTCTTTTTCTATATCTCTCATTTAATATAAATATTTTTTATTTCATTTAATAAAGGGATCATAAAATATAATAATTATTATATATAATAATATTTACACTAAATTTTATTTTATTAAAATTTTCAAATATCTATTTAAATAGTTTTGTAATAATAATATTTTAAGATAAAATAAGTTAAATAACGATATTAGTATACAAAATATAATATAAAATAATAAATATAAAATTTTATATAATATTTTTTTGTGCATTGCATGGATTAAGGATCTTTCTATAATGCTCTTTACTATTTTAAAGCACTATACTATTAATTATATGACTCTCAATAATTAATTTTCTTAAGTTTAGTAAATAAGAAATTCTTAGTTGTGTAGTATAAATTGAGTATGCAATA
This sequence comes from Sindora glabra, assembly GCA_020226215.1. Lineage (NCBI taxonomy): Eukaryota > Viridiplantae > Streptophyta > Magnoliopsida > Fabales > Fabaceae > Sindora > Sindora glabra. Next base: position 144,467 of record CM035235.1, read on the forward strand.
TTAATAAAATCAAGAGAAATTTAAGAATGATTAATTGAGGAATTAATTATTATATTAATTTTTTAATGGGAATGAAGTCTTTTAATTTTTCATGGTAAACATTAACAAAACAAGCTAAAAGGCTTTAAAAAGTCATATTACTAATTCAAAACCTAACAATTAAGGGGAAAGGAACTAGCCTATCCAATGAACCTTTAAGTATCTTAAACTAAAACTTTATCTATCTTTGTATTGGAAATATCATTATTTAACATCACCATTATTCTCTTGGAAGATAAAAAACATTCAAGATGTCATGACCTAAATTAGCCATAAGTAATATAGGATTATTCTTAAATAATCATATCAGCCTAATTCACAATCATTAGTATGCATAATGAAGTAACCATTCATATTTTGTACTCATTCATTGAGGAAATACCAAGCATGCATTCATTTTTGAAATCTCCATTACATGATGAGTAATTTTTGAAAAGAATAGTTAGTTTAACTTATGAACTCTATAAGTAAGCATAAGTTATTCTAACCATGCAAAAGCAAATACTACTTTTCATATCTTAACAATGGTTTACTACATTGCTTAATTCTATTATTCAAGTTTACAAGTATACTAAATTTATATTTGCCACTAATCTACCAAATGATAAGATTGAAACTTTAAAGGAAGGAATTTATTTAATATGTTAGTAGAAGTGGAAGATATTACTATGTATCTAAAAAGTTAGACCTATAAAATAATAAGTATAAGACATAGTAAGAAATATCCTACCTAACAATATACTTGAACAATTTAAAGAAATTAAATAAAAATGTAAGAAACAATCATTAACATTCCAAGTTTTCATTTTATAAGGATTCTTGACATTCAATACTTAGTCATTTAACCTCAATATGGTCATTTGTATAACCAATCACCTATCAACTTAGAACAAGCGTGAATCTCAAAGGTATCAAAAAACAATTTCATTAAACATAAATATCAAACAAGTTTCCTCTTTGTACTTCCTAAGTCAACTTTATCTCCTTAAAAATCCACAGACAAATCCGAGGCATATAATCAAACCATATTATTATTCACCCTATCACACCATTTCATTATCATTTAAGTCACAACACATTCAATTTATTCATCATTTACATGGAATATAAGATCAAGCAATCATATTCATGATAAAATTATGTAAACAATAATAAACTAAGCCTTATATAATTTACTATAATTAAACAACATCTATTTTATGACTTTGTTAAGGTTCATGAGCTAATGAAATCATATTCAAACAATTTTGCTTCCTAAGAAGCACATTAGTCGGTTTACCACTCATGTTACTCATTATTATATGTGTTTAGGTCATTCATTCTTATCTTACATGTTTAAGATGGCTCATTACCTTACATTTTTATAAAAAAGTATGATTTTATAGTAAAATAGGGCCATTATTGATTATATACTTAATTGTTAGTTTCTCGAGGGTAACTTTGGCACTCATTGTCAACTACATAGTTGAGTTTAAAGTCTTAAAGATGAATATGGATGATTATAGTTGAATATATAGTTAATTACTATTATTTAGAAGGAAATCATAGGCTCGGTAATTAACTATGTGGTTAATTATGATGTCTTGTGGAGCAACCTAGGTACATATAATCAATTATTGGATGATGTTCTACAAATTTCTTTATGTGAATACTATTTTTCTATCATAAATCAGCTCCAAACATCATTTATTTCATGTTAAACTACAACCATACCATTAAATACGTTAAATACTACTTCTAAATAACAAGATCCATCATTTTATCAATCCATTTAATACATCAAATACCATTTTCATGTATGATTGTTAAATAAGTTTTAAAACATTAAAACTCAATAAAATAAAAGATTTGAGTTAAGACTTAGGCAAAATACTACTTAGGATTATAATGGAGAGTTAAGGTGTAGAATAAGATGATTGGTGTCTATTTTCTTTAAATAAGGAATGATTCATAGGGTAAGGTTATTGGTAGTTTCACTTCCATCAATAAATATAGTTTTAAAATTCAAGAATCTAAGAGGAAATATATGAGTATGGAGAAGATAAGTTGATAAAGAATTATTTATCGATGAGTAACTTACCTTAAGGAGAGGAGATGATGGAATATTGGATAGTTTCCTTTTAAGAATTCTAAAGTTCCTCTTGAAAAATTTAAAAATGATGGTAAGAAATGAAAATGAGGGACAAAAAGGAAGTGTTTGGGTATTTTAGGAATAAAAAGGTTAACGGCATTTTGAAAAAAGAGGTTAAGTTATAACTTTTATTCATTAGCTAGCCTTCCTAGGCTATGGTTAACTATGCTAAGCCAAAATGCAATTTAGAGGTCATAGTTAATTATATAGTTAACTATTGCCTTATTTTTCTAACATTAAATGCTTTACAAACCTTTTTTACTTTTGCCCGTTCTTAAATTCTCATATTTCCATCAAGCTTTTTATCATGCACATTGTTCTTATGCATTCACCGAATTTAAATTATAAATAAGGCTTAAAACATATACTTCAAACAAAAGAATCACATTCAATTTATAAGAAATTAATAATTTGGTAATTAAAAATTTAAATTCTTAGGGGTGTAATACAAGATGATAACTGCTAGAGGCATAAACTAAATTCAAAGTTAGCTAGTAAAAATTCATAATAAGCAATTTTGAGGATGAACTATGATAGCTCTAGATCTTCCATTGGTTGAGAAACATACTAAGATTTGTGTAATTGTTCGAAGCTTTGTGACTTTTCACTTTGTCATGCTTACACCATCACTTTTTTGGATTCATGGTTTTTAAATACTTATAAGTATTTTGATACAATAATTAATGAAAAGTTAATTCACATTGTTAATGTCCGGAATGTCAATGCTTTAAAGAAAATGGAAGGTATGCATTACAATTAGGGGTGGAATTCAGTCAAGTCAAATCAAGTTTTGACTTAATTGAACATGCTTAACAGAAAAATTTCATGCTCAGTTTAACTTGAAATAGTAAAGCTTGATAATCATCTCGATTAGCTTGATACTGATAAAAAATCATGTCAACTTATAAATAAAATATATGCTTGATTTAAGTTTGATTTATTAGTAAATTAGTTATCTAAGTATAAAATCAAATTAAACAATAAATACATAAACTTAAAACATAAATTAGTTAAAAATCAAACTAAAAGTCTATTAATATTTATAAAATAGTTAAAAGCAAAGTCATAATTTTGTTAACATTAATATGTAATAAGAAAATAAAGTAGGCTATTGATATTTTCTTAATATATATTTAAAAACTTTATATATATAAACAAGTTAAACAAGTTGAGCAAGAATAAACTATATTTAGCTTGAATTACTAAATGAGCTAAATTTTCTACTCGAGAAAAATGAGTTACAAGCTAAGTTGAGCTTAGCCATTATTGAATTTGGCTCATTAATTAATTAAGCAACTTAACTTAAATGCCAACTTTAAATACAATGAAATTATTACTTTTGAGAAATATTACCAAGTTGAGTATTGTTATAAACACATAAGTTTTACTTTATATGATGTTAAAGAATCCTTTAAAAAGGAAGAAGAAAACCATGATGCCTATTGTAAGCATAAGTGGTTAAAAGCTTATTGATAAAATCCCTTACTTGAACTAAAGGTCAAAATTAAGCCATTTTAACTTAAGCTAGTTCCATTACTAAATGCCCTTTTTAATATAAGAATATATTTCTTTAATACCAAAAATAGGTGTGGTGTCAAACCTTGGTGTAATAATTGCCCATCATTACCATTATCATTTGAAGTTTCTTCTTTGGCTAAAATCCTTTTGATAGCCCAAATAGCTAAATTTGAGAAACTTTATGGAATTTTAGGTATTTTTTATATTTTTTATATTTTTTATTTTGCATTTAACTTATGTTTAAATTTGATATTTCTCTTCAAGCAATGCTCTAGCCATTGAGATCTCAAGTATTACCTTTGATTCTACTAAATTTATTATTAAAGAGGCTAAATTGAAAAAATTCCATGATCAAGCTAACATAATGTTTGCCAAGGAGGATGATGTCCTTTTAGGAACAAGAAAGCAAAAGTATAATTGAAAAAGTCAATCAGAGGCAACTAACAACCATCCTACTAAAAAACCATTTAGGAAAAGTTATAAAAAGGTAACTGATTCAAACCTTCCATTGATAACCTTGCTTTCATCAACATTTCCAAGCCTTCTAATAAGTAAGGCAAATTATTTATTCAACCAATTGACACCATAGCAAACTTAAATGAAGAAATGACTACATTATAGGTAAAGATTGCGCATTTTTCATATTGTTAATTTAAATTTATATATAGATATTCTTTAATTGAAAACATTCTTTTAGGAAAAATGATTTGTCTACTAAAGTCAATTTACCTCACGATGTAACTCTAACAATTAGCCTGGGAAATGAGGAAGATGCATTCACAATTAACACCCATATCAATTCTATGGTACTTACTCTACAAGTTGCAAAGGAACATGTCAAAGAGCTAAATATGAATGACCAAGATATATATGCCTTAGTTGAAACTAGCGTGGCTAATTTCAATAGGGATAACAAAGATAAGAAAGACTTTTTTGCTATCTTATAATCCTTAATTTCAATTGATAAGAGTATGCTAACCTTAAATTAATGAACATGGAAAAGCATAGCCATCAAGTGACTGATGAAAAAAAGACTTCAAATTGCTTTATGTCAATTCAAGAATCACCATAATAAATCAACACTTGTTCCACAATTAAAATTATGGCACATGATTAAAATTTTTGTGGCTGTGTTATTTAGCCATGGAAACACCAATTGAATGGTCTTGTGGCAAAGGAGAGCATGGTAAGGAAATGGCCATGGGGAAAAAAGTCCTGTGACATAAATAATCTTTTTGTTTTGCCATAGGTTCACTTATGGCTAATAAGTTTTTTTAGTTATGAGTACAAATGTGGTAAAAAAGTTATCTTTATGGCTAGTTGCCACAAATAAAATCATGGTAAAAATAAAATAAAATAATTATAAAAACTATTACTAGTTAAAATGATTTTTATATATCTAAATTTAATCAATTATCTAGGCAATTCAACCAAATGTCATCCTATCATTTTGTTTACATATCTATTGAAACTTGTTAATATTTTTAACCCATATTAAGCTAGTGTAAATTGTTGAAACTCTATCTCTTTAGTAATTGCAAATTGCATTCATGGGGAATTGAACTTAAATCTCGAAGCTAAGGAATACAAAGCTTTACCATTGTACTAGTTTACTTCTTTAATATTATAATATAATATATTTTATATGAAGTTTTAATTGATTGATTAGCTTCAAGAAGAAAAGTACACTCGTATAATACTAATTATATAATAAAATATCACATAAATCTATATAATAAAAACACACTATTATTAAAATGTTATATGCTAAATTCCTATGTTCCTAAAATGTACACTCGAATAATACTAAAATGTTATATAATAAAAACACACTGTTATAAATCTATATAATAAAAATTATTTTTTATAGGCTAAATTCCTATTTATTTCATTACTAATTTTGCTTGTATCAAATTTGTCATTCACAAATATCTTATATTCATTTGATTCTTTTATTAATATTTTTCATTAATTATTATTGATTGAGTTAAAGTAAGATAAAAGTAAAATTTTTATATTTTTCAAGCAATTTTTTTTATTTTCTAAAAATTCTTTTGATAAAGGTTGAATTATATGAAACAAATATCCATACAAATTATAATTTTGAACTATTATGCATATTTAAATTTTAATTATAAATCATATTTAAATTATTACAAATTATTTTCTTTTAATTTTTTATTTATAATACATATTTTTATTATTCATATATTTAAGTTAAATTATTTGACCATTTACAACTTTTTAATATTAATTTCATTTATCATATGTTATTTATATTTATTTTCTATCTTTCTATTTATTAAGTCATTAATCTATCAATAAAATTAGAAATGAGTAGACTAAATTAATTAAATTATTATTTATAAAATAAGAAATTAATACAAAATATTTGTGAGAAATAAAATTAATACAATTCGAATTAATAAAAGATGAAAATAAAAATTTACACTACTTATATATATCACTCCCTTAAATATAATTTACTTAAAAATTTTTAATATAATAATTTAATTATTATTAAATTATACATAATTTTATATAATTATTATTTTTAATTTTTTAATAAAAGTTTCATTAATGTTACAGTGATGAATAGAAAATTTGTTAGTACATATTTCTATAATAAAACTTGTTATAACTTATGTCACAAATCATACTATTTATATATAATATAATAATTTTAGTATTTTCATTATGTATATATCTTTTTCATTAACACATTTTTAAGAGTAATGTGATGTGATAAAAAAATATTTTTTATAATATTTTATACCTTGAATGATCTATTTTTGTTTAAGTAATATTTTAAAAATTAAACTAAATAACAAGTTTAAAAAATTGTTGTATATGTATATATTATATATATGTATTTGTTAATCTTGTTAATTTTTAATTTTAGTATGCAAAAAAATTAAATTCATTGAATAATTATATGACACAACCTTTAATATATTATAATATTTATTTTATTGATGTATATTAATTTTATTTTGTAAATTGAATTGACGCAACCTTTAATAGATACTAAATTTGATATACATGTAAACAGAAATGGTTAGGAGCTTAATAATTAAGCTCTTTCTTATATATCTTAAGTTTTGAGATTTAACTCCTATTTTTATTATTTAAAAAAAATAATAAAAGTACATAATTATATAATTTATTAATAATTTTATTTGTTTATATATATTTTATGAATTAACTAATTAAAAATATTATATTCTACAACTTTTTTATTTTGATTGGTTGGAGGCTAATCAATTGATCAAATAAATCATTTACCAAATTCCTAAAATAATTGTTTGACTTAGTAAGTTAGTTAAAGGCTTTTAACTCAAGTAATGAATTAACTATTTGCTAAACACTCATAATACATAAATTTTTATATTTTGTTTATTGTTTATTTTATTGTAATATGTTGCACTTTTTATAAATAGCCTTTTTTATATGTATTGTTACCAAAATTGATATATTTGGCTATGATTTTATTCATAGAATTAATTCATAGTATAAGTAATACTTTGCTATAAATGAATTTTTCAAGCTTACATAATAGAATAAGTGATGCTTTGTTACAAGAAATATGTACTCGTAATTTATTTTTTAACACAAATGATGCTTTACCATAGAGAATGTGTTCTCATAACTTAGTTTATAACACAAGTAATATTTTACCATGAGTAAAATTTTTCCACAGCATAAGTGATATTTTACCATGAGGAATATATCCTCATAACTTAATTTTGTGGCACAAGTGATATTTTTCCACAGATAAATTTTTTCCATAGCACAAGTGATAGTTTGCCATAGAAAATGTGATCCTGTAACTTAGTTTGTAACACAAGCGATATTTTATTATAGGTAAAGTTTTCCTATAGCATATTTTTTTTAGTTTTTTTTGTATATTTGTTTGAATTTTTTGGTTCCTGTGGCAAAAGATAAAATTGTTACTTTTATGAATTTTGTGGCATAATTTATGGTACAAATATTAATTTGTTGTAATGAATTATACGAAATTAGAGTTGACTTTAAAAGTGCTTTAGGATACAAATGCCTTTAACTAGATTGTCACAATTGGTCTTAAAGCTTTTATTGACTCTTTAAGTGAGAACATGCTTATGATATTAGAAAAATTAAAGAAAACTTTGACCATAAAAGAAAACTTCCAAAACCTAGATGTCCTTTTCATGGAAGGCTTTGAAGTGCTTTGTGCTAACTTAAAGAACCATCAGAAATTAGAGTTAACATTACAAGTGCTTTAGGATATAAATGCCATCAATTGGATTGTCATGATTAATCTTAAAGCTTTTATTAACTCTTTAAGTGAGAAATTGCTCGTGATGCTAGAAAAATTAAAGAAAGCCTTAACCATAGAAGAAAACTTCCAAACCATTTATGTTAAAAGCAAAAGTTTAAATTCTTTTATAAAATTGGTGAGCAATAGAAAAAATCCCTTACATTATAGCCCAAGCAATATGCTGAGAAGATCAAGAAGCATAGGAAGCAAGTTTCAACCTTGCAAGCTAAGATTTTTGAACTTTAGAGGGAATTGAGGGAATTATAGGATACTTATCACACCCTTAAAAAATTTAAAAATATTTTATGTAACAAACAATTAATTATTATAACAAAAATTAGAATACAATTTTTGTGTGAAATAATTTAGAAAAGGATAAATGGGAATTATTTAAGAATCAAGTATGATTAAAAATGAATATGGAGAAGATGTAGAACACTTCTTCATTTTTACCTTTAGCCATATTCCTCTTTTATTTCCCTACTTTTCAGTATACATTTCATTTTCTATACCAAACACTTAAACTTCTTCTCTTCTTTCCTTTCAATCAAGGATTCTTCAATTTAAGTAAAGTAAGAACTTCATAAGCTTCCATTTTTACTAAGATTTCCTTTATTTTCTCCTTGGGTTAGGATTGATTTAGGGATTTTAGTTTAAAAAGGAAAACTTGAACCCTAACTTGAATTTTTAGGATTTTAAATGATTAAGAACAAACAATTTACAATTTCTTCCATGTAACAACTCTTCCATATAAGATGATTGAACATTCTAACCAAAAATTGGATGTTTGAATTAATTTAAAGTGGGTAACTTTTAGGTATTATTTATTTTGTTAAATCTTAGAAAAATAGGGTGATTAGATGTTTAAGGACTAGATTTCTTGTTAAATTTAGCTTGTATGATGCTATGATGACTAATATTAGTAAAATAATTAAGTAATTTAACCTTAGAGATCAATTAAGAATGATTTGCATGAATGAGTAATGTTTTAATCAAAGAAATTCTATAAGGCTATGAGATAATTGATTATACAATCATTATAGCCCTTGTGTTTTTTTATAATGATTATCATTAAATAATTAAAGTGTTTAATTGCTTGAAGATTATGATATAAGTTATTCTATGATGATGGTGAATGCATGATGTGAGGCCATGTAAGAGACATGATATTGTTATGTTATATAAAAATATGCATTGTGAAATAGTACATGTGAGATTTAAGTTTGAAATGTTTTGTTATGCATGGAAATTAAGATAAAGGCAGATTAATGATACTTGTGACTTGAAATTGAAATTTAAAAAATGTTCATGAAAGGATAATAGAGACTTTAAAGGAACAAAATTGAGTTTATAAAAGAATAAGGATAAATGGAAATTACAACGAGATTTACTTACTTGCCTTCCATGTGTGCTCTTAAAATGATACCAACTTGTTGATTTGGAACTAAATGAATTGTAAAATGCATTATTGTTTTATGATAATGTTATATTTATTAATATTTGAGTTACAAAAATGTGTCCTAAGTTATGAATAAAGGAAGGTAAATTTGGTTGATAAGTATTCAATTACTTTCTTATGATTTGATTACATTAGAATGTTTACTCACTTGACTTACTCTTCTATGTTTAATATTACAAATTCATATATTGAGGTGCCTTCACCACCACCACAGCAAGGGTAAGCCCCTTTAGGTGGTGATTAGATATTTTGTTTGTAAATAAGACTTTATAGGGTTGAATAATTGGATAAGGACTTTTTTGCCTTAAGGTTAAGTTTTATAAGTGGGTCCAACTTCCTTCATTTTGTAAAATTAATTTAATAAATATTGTAGATATTAAATTATTAGTATTTCATCATATCATTGGTTAAATATATATATACATAATCTTACATGTTATTGAAGTATACATGCTTAGGACAAGCTGATGGAAACTAATAGAATGGGTTCCATGTCAATCAAGACCCTCTTAGGCCGTGACAATGCTTGCCTTATTTTAGAGGTTGAACTTAAAATGGTGGAAGAGGAAGTTTAAGCTTTGTTTCATTGAGCAAAATTTGTTGTGAAGGATTTTCAATCTACTAATAACCAAATCACATAAATGTAGCTTAAACACAATGCCATAATGGAAGCTAAAGCCTAAACAATGATAAAATGGAAGGAATTCAAAAGCACCTTTGACTAATCTTTTAGAAAGCTCATAGATAATTAATCATTGTAAATGTTTTAACTATGAGACTTGTTTTGCCCATTTATTTGTATTTCACAAATGAAAGGCTTATGGCATTTCATATAATTTTAAATTTTTTATTAATATTTTAGCTTATTATTTAGGATGAATACTTTGTGAATGATTGGTTTGTATGGCTTTAAATACTTGTGAATAGTTTCCACCTTGTTTTCTTTAATATGTTTGATTTTATAATTATTTCCATTGAAACATTCAATAACCAACAATGATACATGCCAATAAAGCAATAATTTTCCAAAACTCGACTTTACTTGCATTGACAAAATGACTTTCCAAACTAATTAGCCTTGTTAAAATAGTTTCTTTTTAATATATTTATTATATCACTTAGCAAATTTCTCTTTACTACATACCAATGTATCTAATTGATAAAACTTATAGTCTAAGAAAGAATAAGTTGACTTTCAAATTTTTTTTACAATAATAACAAAAATAAATTTTCTTTGAATTATTTAGAATATCATGAGCTACACTTCAATAACAAAATGATATTTCTTTTAAAATTCCTTTTAAAAATCATGTAAGTATTTTCACCAAAATAAAATGTTTAAAAATGTATGAGAACCAAAATGCTTGTTAAAAACAAGATTTGAAAATATAATAGAGTATGAAAGAAGAAAAAACACATAAAATTTTTGTAGAAGTTTGATAGTCTAAAAGAAATTTCTTTTAGATCTACTCTTCTCTTCTTAAATTTCCAAATATCACTTGAGATATTTCATTAGTCATGAATAAGTTATAACTACTTATCCTTATAACCTTTCACCCTTTTACATCAACTATACTTGTTCTTCTTACACAAACTTTTTCCAAGCCCTTTCCTAAAGCTTAATATAAGCTATTAATATTTTTACAAGAAAAAATATATATTTTATTAATATCTAGCTCATAAATATAAGAAGTAATTTCTCACTATCTCATAAGGATATTTACAACAAGGTTCAAACACTTAAGAATATAGATTTGTAAGTGTAGGAACAAGAAGCATGAAGAGAGCTTTTAGAACTTTAGGAATTATAAGAGAGATTTTGGAAAATAAAAAGCAATTCAAGATATGTGTTCCTCTAGTGACTTAAAGCCTATGTATAGAAAAAATTTAAATGAAAACTACTTACTCTTTAGGTTATCTTATTTGTCCCATGTGTTAATTTTGCTTGAATAAGTGTACTTATACCATAGGAGACATTGTTCTATGATGTGATTAGTATTTTATTAATATTTTTCCTTATATTTAGGTCCCTTAGGAGGTGATGATACTTAATTGAATCAATTTTGCATCAATTTGAAACTAATTGCATTAATTTGGGCTTAATTGAATTTTGAGCTTAATGCTGAATTTTTTATGTTGTTTCAGTGTTTTAATCATAACTTGAGTTTCGGATGTCAGATTTAGACAATCTATACACTTTTGGAAATATAAGAAAAAAAGATACAATTTTCATGTTGACTAGAAAACCCAGTTCTACCATCTTGGAGGTCAAAGATTAGCTTAAAGTGGAAATAGAGTTGCTGTCCAAGCCTAGATTCGACCTAGTTGCAATGATTAATTCATATCTTGACCTCCAAGTATCTAATTGATGCAAGGCCAAGTTCAATTATTCCCTAAGATCCATATCTAATCATTCATGAAGCCCTTTTGAAGAAACTGAGTCATTTTAAAGGCCAAAGAAGACGGATTGATGGCTCATTACTTCTATTCTTCTATGGTTGTAAATAAATTGAGGACGGAATGAGAATGTGAGGAGGTTAGAGACAGACAGACAACAATTTTCTATTTTTCTTGGGATTTTTCTCTCTAATGGAAGGCTAATTTTTTGAGTTAATTCAAGGAAGTTTAAGGTTCTTATTCTTTGCAATTCTGATATCTTGATTTCTATAGTGGTAACTACAATTGATTTTCCTTTTTTCTCATCTATCTCTTCTAATTTGCATGATCTACTTGATTTGAATGTTAATTTGATTTAATCTTTGTTCAATTCTATAAGTTATGTCTTAATTCTGAATTGGTAGTAAATTTTGGTTGATTGATCAGAATTTTTTCGGGAGAGAACATGGGATAAATGGATGATTTAGGATTCTAAATTAATTCATTTAATTTGGTTGAATTCTATCTTTAAATTAGTTTTGATCTAGCTTAGGAGTTATGCTGATTGTCTAACTTAGCTAATCTTAATCAATCAAATCTTAGATGATTATCTAGCTTAGGATTCATGAATTATTTTAGGGATTCCAAATAATTCAAGGTTGAATAATCAATTATAAAATCCAATTTATAGTGATTTGTGATTAATCTTCTAAAGAAACCTTGAATTCCTTGGATTGGCTGTCTTTGTTCATTATTATTCTCAATTTCGTTGTTACTATTTTATTGCATTATTGATTTTTTGTTATTTTAAATTCAAAACCCCCTAAATTCTGCATTCTGTTCTTATTTTTATTTCTGCACAGTATTCTATTTCATTACGTTATCAATCTGATTGCATTATTTTTCTTTGTTTTCATTGCATCAATAATTCAATAATTGTGCATATATTATTGGAAATATACTTAGGAAGGATAAAATCAAGGGATTGCTAGGGATACGACTTAGTTGTGCCACTATATTACATTATTATTTTCACAATCAGTTTTAAATTTAATTTTGGTGCATTGCGGTGTGCACGTCATTCTACCACTTCTTCCCCTAATCTTTAACTCTATCCAAAATAGCAAGCATCTTGTATTTCACTGAATGCAAAGGCCTTGGTCATGGTCTTAATCAAAAGTGATGAATAGTAGCCATATTTTTTTTGAAGGCTTTCCAGTTATTATAAGGTACACATTATAGATAGTAGATCAAACAAAATCCTTTATCGATATATCTTAATAGAGAACATGTTATAAAAATATTATTTAAAGATTTTTATCATTATCTCTCTTCAAACTATTAATGGATAAAAGAGTTTAGAAAGGATATAGAGGGCATTTGACAAATAGTTTTTTAATAAACTTATAGCTTATTTGAGTATTTTTAAATATTTGACTAAGTCAATCAGCTGATTTGAGTGCTTGATAAATAGTTATGTTAATTAATTTATTGGCCCTTAAATAGCTAGTTTGAAGACGTTAAAAATAATAGCCTTCTCAAATAATTGATTTACATTTAATATAAAAAAAGACATTCTTGCCCATAATTATACAACTTTTTGCATTTCTATTCTTGATACATAAGAAAATGGTAGATTAAAATTATTCATTTCTTACAGAAAAATGTAATATATAAAATATATTATAATTATTTATTTTGTAAATAAAAGCTAAATAAGTATCATAAATTATATTAAAATATTTATATAATAATAACATATTACATTAATATAATCATATCTTTTCTAGTAAATTGTATAAAAAAAAAGAGAATATATGTTTCATATCATAAAGAATAATAGAAAATATATTGAGAAAATGATTAATCTTTTGTTAAATAATATATTTTGAATTAAAAAATAATGAAATGATATTATTTATGAAAGATATATTTTTATACTTAAAATATGTAATTTATCAATATTTTTAATAATGAACATATGTATTTTAAGTTTAATATAAAAAATAGTTACAAAATTAACTATAATAGTTACCAAATCTACTAAAATATTATATATATATATATATATATATACATCTTAACTAGAAAATTATAATAAATTATAATGATATAATTTTTAAAAAATTAATATAATAAATAATATATTATAATATAAATCTAAAATATTATTAAAGTAAAAGAATACTCAAATAAATTATAAAATATATATTTGTTTTTTTATATTATTTTACATACAAATAGCTAATACCAAATAATTAATTTTGTAAAATATCTTTATATAAATAACTAATATTATCAAATAATCAAATTAATTAATATAATCAGCTCGTTAATTCAACTAATTAATCGCTAATATAATTAACTAATTATCAAATAAGATCATTATCCATTAATTTTTTATTCAAAGTAGTTGAACATATTCAAATTTAAAAATATAGTTAATAAAATAATTATAACTTGGATTGCAAGATTTGAAATTATTCAAAACATTTAAATAGGAGGAGGTTTTTGGCCAGTGCACATTTTATCAAATGGGAAAATAAAATTAATGGGACGATTTTAGGATTTATTAGGGAAAAGTGATGATATAATATTTTTTTTGAAGAAATTTGATAGGATTTAATTTATTTAACTTAAATTTTATTCTTAAAAAAGTTAGATTTAAATAAAACTAATAAGTCTAAATACTCTAACTTATATTTTGTAGGCATTTTTATATAAAATCATTTAATAATACAAAGCCAAAAATACACCATCTTATTTCCTATTTGGTTTCTAATTCTGCTCCTTTTTGGTAATGATGAACCTTACAAAGTTTGTAAATTTAAATTTGGTACAAGAGCAAGGGAAAATGATTTAGGTAAAAAAGCATGTTTTGATTTATGCAGTTTGAGCTTCCTTAAAATCATGAATTTCTTTTAAAATAGCTCTACTTGGGTTTATAGATGAAAAATTCTGCAAAATGTGTCTTACTCCATTTTTTTAACATTATCAAACCAATAAAATATGCTAAATTATTTTCCCGGGTAATACAAAATGAATAGAAAATAATGACAAGCATATGTTGCATAATGGAATACATAAAATATTTAACTAAATATAGAATGAAATAAGCATGCATTAACAAAGCTAGTGGATAAAAGTAGAAACATAATAGAACGTCAAGGAATAAAACAAAATAGAAGATGTAGGGAATGGAACAAGATAGATAAGCAGTAATAAAATTGAATTTCAAGGAATATATATGTATTTGCATAGAAAAACAATTAGAATGATAAAGTACTTAAGACCATGCTGAAATTTTTTTTGGAAAAATGGATAAGGCAGGTAGTCTTCCTTAAAATATTTCAAATTTTCCATTAGAGATGGAAATCGAAACATAAAAGAATAGAAAACATTAAAAAGTTTTGTCAATCAAAGTTAGAAATTAAAAACAATAGTAGTTGAATAAAGGAATAAACAACTAAGGTTTAAATAATGGCTTCATGCAGAGAGTATATGAGTGAATTTTTTTAACTATTTAAGGATGGCCCAATAAATATATTGTATATACCTCCATAAATATAGAAATATAAGTGCTGTTAATATAAATTTATAATAATGAATTTCAAATTAAAAAAAATTCAAACATCTATTTTTTAGTTAAAAAATGTTGCAATGATGAGATTTGAACTTGTGATCTCGAGATTATGAGCATTGCAAGCTACCAAGCTACTTTACCCTACAATAAAGCATAAAATTGAAAATTAATGGACAAACAAGGATTGAATGCATCCCATTCCTATATTTGTACCAAAAAAACCTATTTATAAAGACTGTAAAAGGACCCTCGTATGATTGTTGATCACAAAAAAAAAAAAATAATAATAATAAATTTTCTTCCTTACCAACTTAATCTTATTGTATTAGGCAACAAACATGCATGAACCATTTCATGAAGTATGTATCCATATAATCCAAAGTATTGATGGTTAATTCTTAATCTTTCGTTAAAACACAACATCGATGAAAACATGTAGGTGCACTATTATGCCATGGCAATTATAACTTTCCATGAATTTCCCATTTATCTCTTAATGATGAAACTTTACTTATTTCTTCTTTTAAGGACCTATGAAACAAATGAAATTTTTATTCTAATTTTGGCCTCTTCTTCTCCCTTTAAATCAAACTTTTACTTGCCATAATGGTTCATTTCTCTTATTAGTATCAATGATACAATACAAATCAAATCCTAGATGTAGAAATAGAAGAGAGCACATTTTGTTCTCTATAGAAAGAAATAAGATTTTTATAGGTACAATTAAAGAATTAATCAAATTTGCCTAATGTAGAGGCAATTAAGAAAGCCACATAAGTAAATATATACCTATAGAAAAGTGGGATAATCCAACTAACCTTGCTTGTACAATGGAAGTAACCATTAATTTATCTCTCTATTGAATCAAATTACCTAAAGGTGTGTATTCATGAGCCCATGCAAAAGTTTTAATCAATTCCTGTTGGTATCCATGCCAAGAGATTGAAAACATAAACCTATTAGCCCAAATAAGATGTTTAAATAAGAACATCCATACTTCTACTTATAAATTATTCATACTAAAGGGTTTATATCCATTAATAAGTTGTGAAGAGTTTAACCGTAGATAATCTCTTAACCATTCTATCAAATAGGTGGGAGATTCATTAAATTATGAAACATTACTTTGCTATAATGTTATGTGTTTCCAATGCCAATAAAATCTAATCCATCCAATGGTATTTAACATCCAAAAACTACTAAATAAAATGCATCCTAAGTTAAAATATCACAAGTACCACCTTATTCTGAACTATCATAAGGAAAACTATAACTAAAATCTTTTTTATTTAGCGTTAATTTGGAATCACATGCATCCAAAGCACCTTTCACTAAAATCAATGTAGTTGTATGTAAACCTAGAGTAATACCATGATGAATCAAGAAGTCTTCAAGCCTTATTATTAAGAATAGAGAATTACTATTTTTGTTAAAAGCATTTAACCAATCGAGCAACCATATGCTTCAACCCATAATGAAAATTAGATTATTAGTTAAATATAAAAGTACATCTAGCCTATATGCAATTTTCCCATGAGCAGATTGGATCCATTAAGCAAATATAGGTTCAATTTAGATTTATTTCTATAAAGTAGCAAAAGCAACCATGACATCATTATAGACATGGAGTCCCAAAATATGGAACCCTAAAAAAAGACTAGCTTAGTTTAAATGGGTTATAATAGCTTCTTTATGGCCTAACATTCTTGCTAATGCATTATCCTCATTCTATTTTAGATTGTAATCTCTAATAAAAAGGATAGCTCTATGAGCAAAAGCTCCTATCATGATGAATCCTATGATATATTGATGATAAGTATATAACATAGCTTGAGTAGTAAAGTCATAAGTAAATAGTACATATGTTGAGCTACCAAGGAAGTAATAACCCTTAAAAAGGCTAAAGCAAAGCATATTGAAAATGAATTAAATTATTAATTGTGTCATTAAAAACTTTATGTCCACACCTTAATCTACTTTCTAAAGAATATATGTTTCTAAAAGATCTTTTATACTATGACCTATCTTAAAGTTAGTTCTATACATATGACTAGTAATGAGAAAAATAAATGCAATAGTGAAATAATCATGAACAATATCAATCAGACATGAACTTTGCATTTATGGACGGAATCCCTTTAGAAGTGTTAGAATGTAGTTCCTATTTCTTGGGAGGTACCAAATTAATGACTACTAGAATTAGGGTTTTGAGCATAAAGATTCCACTAACCTATAAAAAATGGGCCTAATCCTTAAGGGTGCAACAATACATTAAAGAAAGTTTTCCATTAAATGTATTCCCTTCTATATCTAGGAATAACGACATGGACTAAATGTCTTACCCAAGTTAAGGAACTCACTCCAAATAGTCCTGACAAATGATGATTGAGGTGGGAATTAGCATTTTTAAACCATGTGATGCTCGATTTCCATTCCAGTTATAAGTGTAACTAACTCACTATTAAGGATATAGAAAAAATAATAATAATAAAAGCTCTAATATAAAGGTCCCTATTTTTGTGTCAACTAATTATATACCACCATTGATAAACACTAAAATAAGCAATATTCATTAGGCTAAGAGCACCCCTTGAGTAAACGCTTTCATAGTTGATTGACAAAAATGAGGATCCCAAATTATAAAAGTGTATAATGTTTTTTATCATTTCTTCACATGTACCTACAACAACATTCAGGTAATACCCTTTAATTTCACCTATTTTGGCTTGTCCTTTATAAATTGCTTTGGCACAAAATAAAAAATGATCTCTCCAATGCAAAAGTGGTGGTAAATTCACATTCTCATCATCTTTGGTAAAATGAAGTCCATTACTGATACATTCATAGACCATTTTATTATAATTCTTAATGGATAACCCCAATTTAGCCTTAATAGTAAATCCTAATAGAGGATGACTATACTTTTTCACTTTAACTTTTTTAACTTGGATACCATAAAGTAGACGCTAGAAAGTTTTAATATAAGTGGTAAAGATTTGTAAATCCTTAAGATATAGAAGGCACAAGGCCTTGAACCTAAAGAAATTACCCATAATGGAAACAAACATGTTAATAACAGAACCTTCTTTAAAAAAGCCTAAGAGATAAGCTATATAAGTAATATATTGATTTTTTTCTAGTAATGGACTCGATGTGTTAGTATTGTCCTTTACAATGATTAAGGACAGTAAGCCTATTAGTCCACATAGTTGTCCATGTACTAGTAGAATATTTAGCAACTAATATGGCACTTGCTTCTTTGGGTAGAACTACAAGTTAAAAAGTTACTCAAATTGCTACCAAGATATCAATTTACTTGGTTTGATAGTCAAAATTATAATAAGCTAAATTATAATCTTTAATAACATATTTGAACCTAACACTGGTTTTAGTTTTTATTTGTGGTGGCATAAACCCCTTCCTACAACCCATGAATTAAGAATTTAAGCAACAATAAGGTTAACTCAACATGATTTAGGAGTTAATGAAACTTTTCACATGAATCTTTTAAAAAATTATCAACTAATATTATTAACGAATCTAGATGGTTTGTTATTAAACTAAACCATAGTATTTAATTTTCTAAATACATCATTATTGTATACTTTTTCATATGTATAGCATAACCTAATCCTTCTTTTTTTCAAGCTTCCTCCTATCCTTTTTTTATAATCTAAATATATAAATAACAAATAAGTCACTCTCACACTTGATAGTGATATATATTGTATATATAAATCCTAGAAAATATGTGAAATTCACCTATATAAAAAAGAGGTAAAATAAATAGGCTAGATATAAATTGTATGCCAAAATAAAGAACAATAAGATAGAAAAATGGAATAAGTTTAGGTTCGAATTTCATTCATATATTTATATCATATATATACATAATAGATGGTATTGTCTATATATCTATAAGTCAAAATGTAATACTTTTAAAAGATTTTACCCACTTAATATTTTGAAAATGAGTTATTTCAAACTTTACTCATTGAAATTGAATAAGTGAACAATTGAATTGTATTGGTGGCATGGTATTAAAAAAATCTAGTACTAACTTCCATTTCTTATTGAATTAATTGATTAACTTGCTTTACTATTAAACATTTCTTGTTGGATTCTAGAAATTTAAAAAATTATATATTTTATTATGAGAATAAATCCTAACACTAATTCTAGTTTTGAAGTTTATGCACTTGTAAAAAAAAAATTAGGATATATCACTCTAATAATTGGTCTAATCTTGGATATAACTTTTTTGCTAAGGAAAATGCTTATTATTTACAATGCTCTAATGGTTAAAGGTCAAGATATTGTCATGTGACTTGTGAGGTATAGTAATTATTAGGAAATAATTAAGTTCAAGCTATAGATATAAGTGTTATAGATGGTCTAATGAAAGGAATAGAAGTGACTGACATGAGAGCTCCTCTAAGTTTTCTAATCCATCGGGCAACTCTAGGATGAATTTTCAATGTATCGAAGAAACTATTGATAATTTAGGTATTATAGATACTTGTGCAACACTCTTATTCAAGATCCACACCTACCTTTATATAGTTGACACAAAATTATTCATATTTGAACTAGGAATTAAAGTAGTAAATATTTTAGCTCATTGCTAGAGAGGAAAAATAGGACTTTTCAATGGAGTTAAAGTGGGTAAAACAGCATGCATGATGGAATTGAATCAACAACATTACCAAAGCTTATGGAGGTGTATCTATATTCGGCAGTGCAAGTGAACATACTCACGATGGAAATGATCTTTACATGAAAATGAAATAATCTAGAGTAATTAATAAATAAAATATTGCAAAATCAAAAGTGGTTTTAGTTAACGATTAGATGAATGAACCACCTGGAGCTCATATAGAGTTAGTTTAATTGCCTTAACTATGGTAAAATATTTTTGAAATGTTAATGAGCAAGTTGTACTTCTACTTCATTTAAGCAAGATTTAAATTATTCATATTTTAGGAGAATACTTAAATATATGTCAACTAAAAATAAAAAATGCCAAAAAATATTATTATTAAAAATACAAAGGATTATCTACAAATATAAAGGATTATCCATGCCTTGAAATTTCTTGAATCTTCAAAAAAGAAAAAAGAAAGAAAGACTTTGTAAGTTTTATATTTAGTATGAGTAATGATATATATTTTTAATCATTTTAATAAGGATATTTATTGCTTAAATATAAAATATTCATTTCATTTGTATGTTTACCAAATATAAAAGATTCAAAATTTTTACAAGTATCTTATTAATTACTTTCCATATTCCACATATTCTAAAACTTATGATAAGAATATGACAAAAAACAAGTAAGAAATTTTTTTTATTCAGATTGGTTTGTGAAAGAATATGAAGAATAACAAACATAAGGAGTTTGGAACCACTAAAAAAATAAAGAATATATAATAAAAAATTAAAGAATTAAAGAAGCCTTTTGGGGATAGAAGGACTTAAACCTTCACAATTTCTAAATTCGATGGATTTTCCTATTACTATAAGTTTTATTGTTATTGGTATTGGCATGTGGTGCGGGACTCTATCTTTATTTTTGTTCAATTAATTATTAAAGAGCTATTATACTAGAATGGCATGAATGATTTGATCAATTAATATCATTTCTTCAATGTTAAATCGATTCATATATTTCATTTGTCATAGATATTAATAAAAAAGGAATAAACAATTTTCATCTATTAGTGTATGTAAATTAATAAAAAAAAATAAATTCATTATTAATTATTTGAGATAATATTTCAGTACTGATATAGAGATAGATAGGTTTATCCTTAATCCTTTCTTTTCTAGAGTTTCAATAGAAGTATTCCTTTTCAAACAAAACAAAATGTTGTTAACTCCATTTGTTAAAATAGCTTCCTTTGAGTCTTTATATCTATCCTTTGATTTTTCTCACTTTTTGAACTTTTCTTTGTTTTCAAAAAACAAGGTTTGGTTCAGGATTGCCCATTGTTAATTTCAAAGTTTCTTTGAATTTGAAAGTTCTCACTTGGGAAGTTTGTTCATACCAAGGCTCAATCTAATTAAGTCCATAGGGTCTATCAATTTTTGCCATTCCTTTTTTTATCTTAATTATGAAAATTATGTTGAAACTGTTAAATTCATTAGATAATAATTCCTATAACAAAAAATGTTTTCTTTTAATTAATTTTTCTTATAATTTTTTTAATCCCACTGGTCCAATCCAAAATAATTATACCATTTTTATATTCATAATTCAATATAGATGGTATACCATATGTGTAATGTATTATAATCCTTTTTGTCTATCATTTTTCTCATACATTTTGAAATACGTGAATGGTTAATTCTTTTTGTTTTTTCATCTTAGTTTTCACCTTTCCGAGCAAAGGAATGTTTCATTATGATTAGTATTGGACCTTTCTCTTTCTTTTATTTTTATTTTGATCTTTTTTCCTTAAGGAAAATGATTAAACATAACAGAAATGGAAATTTTTTATTTTATTTTTATTTTATATATTTTTTAATTTTTTATAGATATCTATGATTTTATTTTTATTATATTATTTTATTTTCTATTTATATTAAAATTTTTAATATTTTTATTATTTATTATTTTAATATTCATATTCAATTGAATATTGCAATTTTCTAATTTTTTTATACTTTTTATTCATTATTCAATATCAATATAAGTATTTTATAGAATTACTATGCATGCACGATTGATGTTAAGTATCGCATTTGTAATACAATGGTCATCGATTCAATTTTGATAGTTGGCTTTTCTTTTTCCTTATTTGGATATTTTTCATAGTTGATAATGTCTTTTGGAAATGAAAAAAATATCAAAAGGAAAAGACTTTTTCCAAGACCAAAAGTCACTAATCTATTATATTATATTGTAGGAACTTTCAATTTTAAATAAAAAATGAAGTAGTTTTGATCTCTTTAAATCAAATGAAGAAAAGAATTTTTTATTTTTAATTAAAATCTATTTTTAATATATATTTATTTTTATATATTTCTATATATTATATTAATTGTATATATATATATATATATATATATATATATATATATATATATATATATATATATATATATATATATATATATATATATGTTATATGCATATATACACACATACACATATATATACAATATAAAAAAATTAAGGTTTGGATGGGTATTAATATAATTTATCTAATTATAGCATAATACTTTGTTTAGTTTTGATTTAAATTTATGAAATTAAACAAGGGAATCTTTATGTCATGTTACAAAGGGCTTATTTCAAAAAAAAAAAAAAAACATTGTCTAGGGGTTTTGCATAGACTAACTACTAAAAGTTCTAGAGTCAAAAGCAATCTTAGAAACTAATCACGCTCTAGTAAAAAAACCTCAATATCATATTCATTTAGAAAAAAGAACAAGAATTGCATTTTCATTATGATTTTATAGAATGACAATTGCTTAAATATATACATATAACTAAAAAAGTGAAAAAGTCAATCGGTCAAGTTTTACTATGATTACTTGAAATCCGATTGGATAACATACTTTTTTAATTAGGTATAGCTTTAACTATTCCTTAAACCCACCAATTTGTTAGCCATAGTCATGTCTTAGTTAATGATTATATAGTAGATATACCAAGTTATTGCTATAAACCCCAAGATATTATTAAAGCAAGGGATGAACAAAAGTTAAAAACTTTGATTATTCACCCTTATAAGGATTTGCCAAAATATTTAACTCTTCACCCATTTCGGTATAAAAGATTAGTCAATCAAATAGTATATAGTAAATGGATTGGTTTGAAAATAAATGAATTGCTTTTTGTAGAAAATTATTCTCATCAGACTTAATAACTAAAATAACAAAGTTTCAAAAAAAGTTTATTTTGTACTAACTATTTCTAGTATTTTCTATATAACAAAATTAAAAATAGAATGGAGAATTCATATAAAGTTGGAATAATGGCATCTATTGTTATTTATGTTATTTGATACATTCTAGTCAATAACAATGGTGAATTAGGTAAAGAAAGGTATTGTGAAAAAAGAAATATTCGAACCTTTAGTAAACAAAAGCTATAGAGCAATTCCAATGCTACATCTTGAACCATAATCATCTCTCCAACATAATGATTATGGCCTAAAAATTGAGTTATGAGTTATTCATATTCAATTTTTTTTATATGCATATAGAATCACTTCTAAATGGAAAAACTTTTTATCATGAAAAACTCCCTTTAAGGTTGGATGATGCGAATAAACTTGCTCATCATGCAAGAGAACTAATTAAACTATCTTGAAAATAGGTAAAGAAGGAACTTGACCCTAATCGCGACCTATCAGTAGAACTGAAGTTATCAAGTGAAGCGTGACCTTAACCACAACCTGTCGATAGAACTAACACTGTAAGATTTAGTTCTTAACCTAAGAACAAAAGGGAAGCTCTCAAAATGGAGAAGCACTTAAATTTTCATTATTCATTCAAGTTTGCTTGGTATAAGGAACAAGACTCCTTATATAACTTTTTAAAACCCTAATTGAGAATCCTAAAACTAATTCACTAACCTAAATCCAATAAAAGGCCTTCTAAATGACTCTAAGTAAACATAATAAATTACTTATAGTAACATGGTAAATATTTTAAAATAAAAATAAGCCTAAACATATTTATCCTAAATTAAAGCCCAAAATGCTCTAAATAACCCAATACATTAAATAACAAAAACAAAGGTCATTTGAAAAATTCAGCTTATAAATACCTACGAAAATTCAAATAAAAATAAGAAATTGGACTGATTTATTATCCAATCAAGTCCAAACAAAAAATAGCCTAATAAACTAAATAATTGTAGCCCATAAGTGCAAATTATTCATGCAAATTGGGCTCTCTAAATTGTTGTTTTCAAGTTGGGCTCATATCATCCTCAAGTTGTAAGTGACCTATCTTAGTGCAGCCTCTATTTCATGTTGATCTTTTTTTTCTTTGATCTCCATAATTAGGCCTCATAAAGCTTGCTTCATCCTCTCAGTCTTATCTCTAATCATGGAACCTCCAATTCCATGCAAAAGATCTTCAGGTTAGCTAGTTGAATCTATATCATTCCCTCCTTTTTGGAAAGGATTTGTCTTTGAATCAAATCCATCACCTACATCAAATAAAGATAAATCAACAACATTAAATGTAGCATTTAGATTACCATATTCACTTGGCAAATCTAGCTTGTAAGCATTGTCATTAATTCTCTCTAGAACTTGAAATAGCTTATCTTCTTTAGGTTGTAACTTCGATTTTCTTTGTGTCGAAAACCTCTCCTTTAGCATATAAACCTAAATCTAATCTCTGGGTTCAAAATAACTTTGTTGCACCCTTTATTGGCTTGTTTTGAGTATTGCTCATTCTTTTTCTCAATGTTTGTTCCAACTCTTGCATGTAACTCTCTAACAAAATCTGCCTTATAATTACTATCCAAATTATCATGTCATTAATAGGTAAAGGTAAGATATCCAATAGAGCTAAGGAATTAAAGCTATACACAACTTCAAATGGAGAATAAAAAGTAGTAGAATGAATAATTCTATTACAAGCAAACTCAACATATGATAAATTTCTCTTTTAAATTTTTAGATTCTTTTGAATGATAGCACTTAGCAAAGTAGTAAATGTTATATTAACTACTTCAATTTGTCCATCCATTTAAGGATGTGCAATAGTAGAAAACAAGAGCTTAGTTCCTAACTTACCCTATAAAGTATGCCAAAAGTGACTTAGGAACCCAATATTTTTATCACTAACTATTGTTTGTAGTAAACCATGCAAGCGTACTACTTTTTTAAAGAATAAATCAATAATATATGCTACATCATTGGTTTTAGAACATGCAATCAAATGTGTCATTTTGCTAAACTTATTAATAATAAAAAATATGTTATCTTTTCCACCTTGAGTTCTAGGCAATCTTAATACAAAATCTATGAAGATATCAATATAAGGTTGATTAGATACAGGCAAAGGTGAATAGAAATCATGTAGCATAACTTTAGACTTTACTTGTTTACATGTTATGCATCTGTTATAAACAAATTGCACATCACATTTCATGTCATGCCAATAGAAATGATTAAACAAAATTCTTAAGTCTTTTACACACCAAAATGTACCACAATAAGTTTTTCTATATAGCATTTCATGCAAGGAATATATAGGCATACACAATTTATTTTTCTTAAACAAGAAACCATCATGCCTATAATAGCCATAAGCATGCTTAGAAAAAGAATGCCACACTTGGCCAAAATCAAAGTTATTAATGTACAAGTCCTTAATATATTCAAAACCAAGTAATTTAATTTGCAAAGAAGTAAGCAATGCGTTCCTCCTGGACAATGCATCAGCCATAATGTTTTCCTTACTATTCTTGTGTTTGATTACATAAGGAAACATTTTAATATACTCCAACCAATTAGCATGTCTCTTTTGAAGCTTATCTTGGGATTTCAAAAGCTTTAAGCTTTGATGATCTGAATGAATGATGAACTCCCTTGACTATAAGTAATGCTGCCAAGTTTACAATGTTCTTACTAAGGTGTGGAGCTCCTTGTCATAAGTAGAATAATTCAATGTTGCCCTACTAAGCTTTTCACTAAAATATGCAACCAGTTTGGAGTCTTGCATCAGTACAACTCTTATTCCAATACCAAAAGCATCACATTCAACTTTAAAAGCTTTATCAAAATTAGGCAAACATAACATAGAGCATTGGTCAATTTTTCTTTCAAGGTATTAAAAGCCTTTTCATGCACATTATCTCATTTGAACATAATATTCTTTTTAACAAGTTCATTTAAAAATGCTACAATAGAACTGAAGTCCTTTACCAATCTCTTACAAAAACTTGCTAAACCATGAAAGCTTCTTACCTCACTTGCATTCTTAAGTTTAGGCCAATCTCTAATTACCTTAACCTTCTTTTCATTAACACTTATTCCTCTTGAACTAACAACAAAACCTAGAAACACAATAAATCCTATGTAAAATGAACATTTCTTAAGATTTGTATACAGTTTATTTTCCCTTAAAACTCTAAACATAGAATGCAAATGTTTAACATGTTCATATAAATTTTTATTGTAAACTAAAATGTTATCAAAATAAATCATAACAAATTTTCTAATGAAAGAATGTAAGACATGAAAGTACTAGGTGCATTAGTTAAACCAAATGGCATCACTAATCACTTATATAAACCATATTTTATCCTAAAATTAGTTTTCCATTTATCACCTTCTTTCATGTGAATTTGATAGTAGCCATTTTTTAAATTAATTTTAGAAAACATTCATAAACCATGCAATTCATCAAGCATATCATCTAGTTTAGGGATAGGGTATCTATATTTTACAATGATTTTATTGATATCTCAACAATTAACACACATGCACCATGTCTTATCTTTCTTTGGAACAAGGATCACAACTACAAAACATGGGCAAAGATTCTCCCTTATGAATCCCTTTTGTAATAATTCATCCACTTACCTTTAAATTTTCATTGTCTCCTTAAGATTTCTTCTATACGCTGGCCTATTTAGGATGGAAGAACTAAGAATGAAGTTTATTTGATGCTTAATACCTCTTAAAGGAGGTAATCCATATGGTATTTCTTTTAGAAAAATATCATTAAATTCTTGTAACAAAGAATCAAACACACTAACCAAAGAAAAATTAAGATCATTAATGAAATAAATATCCTTGGACATAAGTACAAGTAGCTGCTCTCTTGCTATTAAAGCACTCTTAACCTCACTTTTTCTTGCAAATGTACTAACTCTCTTATTTTTCTTCTTACTACTCACTATTTAATTTTTTTTCTTTTAGCTTAAACTCAATTTTCTTATCTTTCTTCTCTTTCTTTTGAATGCTTAATTGTTCTTCTCTCATTTTACACTATCTTGCAATTCTAATTTCATTAGCATATGCCTTAGCAAGTTTGAAAGGTGTTGATACAATAATGCTGTTATTCATGGCAAAGGTATATCTATTTTTGTACCCATCATGAGTAACTTTTCTATTAAATTATCATGGATGTTGAAGACGTAGATGTCCATCATGCATAGGTGCCATATCACAAAGAACCTCATCTTTATATTTGCCAATTGAAAATGAAACCAAAATTTACTTAATCACCCTTATGTCTCCACATTCATTCAATCACTATAGTTTATATGGATTAGGATGCTTTGATGTAGGCAAATTCAATTTCTTAACCAACAAGGTGCTAGCAACATTAGTATAGTTTCCACTATCAATAATCATATTGCATACCTTCTCATTTACATGGCATCTAGTATGAAAAATATGCTTATGTTGCTCCTCATCACCATCTTGTTTAAGTTGTATGTTAAAAGTATGCCTAGTAATCAATATGTTTCCATTCATAGGATCTACAATATTAACATCACCATAATATTTCATTAGTGGCATTTCATCATCACTTGAGCTCACATGCTTTATGTTTCTATTATCTAGCACAATCATAACTCTTCGATTTGAACATTAAAAAGCAATATGTCTAACTCTTTGACACATGAAACATTTAATATCACGTGATCTAAAAGATGAATTAATTTTAATTTTACTTTTAGGAGCAGTAATCGAATGTTTAGCCTTTATATTTTATTTTAGCTTTGAAACAACTTTATTGTTCTTCCAATTTAACCTCTATAAAAAGATAGAAGCTAAAGTAAATTTGGAAATGTTCTTAGCCTTTAATTGTCTCTCTACCTGGATAGCTTTATGTAAAAAATCCTCCATCTCCATATAATGTTGCAATTCTACCACATTAGTTATCTTTTTCTTTAGACCCCTAATAAATCTAGCCATAGTAGCCTTATAGTCTTCCTCTATATTAGCCCTAATTATGGTTATCTCCATTTTCTTATAACAATCTTCTGTACTCATGGATCCTTGAGATAGGCTTTATAATTTACGATACAATCTCTATAGTAATGGCTGGATACAATTCTTTTTCTCATTATTGCCTTTATCTCTTCCTATGTACAAATAGGTCTTTCACTATTCCTATGCCTACTAATGACAAATTGATCCCACTAAATACTAGTATAATTAGTAAACTAAACTCCACCACCGCTAGTTTAACTTTTTTTTCTCAAAATAGTCATAACAATCAAATACATGCTCTACTTTTCTCTCCCATTCTAAATACAATTCAAGATCATTTTTTCCTTGGAATGTTGGAATTTTCACCTTAATACTACCCAAATGACTAGCCCTCCTTAATTCACCTCTTATTCTTCCCTTCCTAGTACTACCATCAGAATCTTCTTTTTCCTTTTCAAAAGTAGGTTGTTTAGGAGTTCTAGATCTGGATGGTGATTCTAGATTATCCAACCTTAGGTTTATAGCTTACATTTATTGTTAAATAGTTTTCACAAATAACCTCATATCAACTTCTTTATTTTCCTGATCTTTACTTATGATTAAATGTTATAGAAAAGATGTTAGGGCAATTTACTAATGGATAAAAAATATAGTATGTCTATGTTTGTAACTTAGATTCCTCATACACACTCTCAAAATTATGAGTTATTCACTCATTTTTCACTTAACTTGACTTTTTTCTTATAATAGTCTCATCGCTATTTCCTTTTACTACTTAATTTTACCTTGTGAGCTCTTAAGTAATAACCTTTATTATTGATTCTACACATTCAAGAAGTAGTAAGGAATTAGTGATAACTCGAGTGAGCAAGAACTAACAAGAATATTAATTGGAATAGAAAATAATAGAGGATGTGAAACAAGAACTAGATCAATGAAAAGGATTGCCAAATCTAACAATGTAGGAGTATTGAGTCCTTTCATATCATAATATTTTTTTAGATTGCATAATATATATTTTGATGCAAAATCTTGCTATTGCCTAAAACTTTTTTGGCACGAATTTTCACTATTTTTTAGGCTTTTTTTTGCATAAATTTGTTTTAGAATTTTTTTTGTGTTTTCAATTAGAACTTTTTTTTAAAGTTTTATGCATAATTTTTTTTTCAAACTAGGACTTAAACTAAAATAAGAGATCTAAAATTAGGGTAAACAACCATAAATTAAAATAATAAGACACCAAATAGCAACACATAAGATAAATGGAACTATATCAATTCAATATGGAAATAAGAACACAAAAAGATAATAATACAAGATATGAAGGAAGATAACTCAAGAACAGCGATAGGAGGGAAACAACAATAGAACAGAATTTTTTTATGAATAAAATGAAAACAAACAATAAGTTAAGGATAAATATCAATTGATTTTAAGAGCCGAAACCCTAATACCAAATAAGTTGAATGAACCTACTCATAATATAAAAGAACTAATTAGACCATCTTGAAAATAGGCAAAAGAAAGAACTTCACCCTAACCGTGACTTGTCTGTAAAACCAAAGTTATCAAATGAAGTATGACCCTAACTACAACCTATTGATAGAACTAACACTATAAAATTAGTTCTTAACTTAAGAACAAAGAAGAAACTCTCACAATGGAGAAACACTCAAATTTTCATTAATTATTTAAGTCTGCTTGGTATAAGGAACATACCTATTTATATAGATTACTAAAAACCCTAATTGAGAATGGGCCTAATGACACCATATTAGCTTAAAACTAATTACTAACCTAAACCTAATAAAAGGCCCTTTAAATGACTCTAAGTAACTATAATAAATTACTTATAGTAACATGGTCAATATTTTAAACTAAAAATGGGTCTAAATACATTTATTCTAAATTAAAGCCTAAAATACTCTAAAATAACTCAATACATTAAATAACAAAAACAAAGGTCATCTAAAAAATTCATCTTATAAATACGTACGAAAATTCAAATAAAAATAAGAAATTAGGCTTATTTATTATCCAATTAGGTCCAAACAAAAAATATCCTAATAAATTAAACACTTGTAATAAATTGAACTATTGTAGCCTATAAGTGCAAATTGGGCTCTCCAAATTGTTGTCTTCAAGTTAGGCTTATAACATTCTTAAATTGTAAGAAAATAACCTATCTTGGTGCAACCTCTATTTCATGTTAATCTTCTTTTCCTTTAATCTACATAATTAGGCCTTGCAAAGCTTGCTTCATCCTCTTAGTCTTGGCTCTAATCATAGGACCTCTAATTCCATGCAAAGGATCTTTAGGTTGGCTAGCTAGATCTTTATCATTAGAGGACAAAGAAAATTTTAATGTGTTTATTTTTACTTTGTTTCATACTTCTTTTACAATTTTCCCCTATTTACAAGATTCTTTTCTTTTCTTATCTCATGAGAGGTAATTAAATTATACAATTCATCTATACACCTATATCTAAATCTTAAATAAATGGAAATTCTATTAATAAAATATTTTCAATCGCAGCCAATATCTTATTACAAATAATTTAAACAACTTTAGGAAAAAAGATGCATTCATTTTTTTATAGATATGGTGTGATTTGATTATTTTTTATTTATTATTTATTGCTCTTAGTCTTAAGAGAAAGACGCATTCTTAGAATCAACAAGTGAAAAAATCTATACTTACTGAAGGTGAAGTTTAAAATAATTAATTGTTTTTATTATTTATCCCCAATTAATACAACCTCATATTCTTTAATTTTCAATTTTTAATATTGAGCAAAAGGTTCTACCTATACTTGTAGCTTAGGTCAACCCTACTTCATTAGTACTAATAGGTAGCATGATGGAATAGGCACAACACCTACGAATTAATAATATGAAAAGTTTGTTAAAAATTATTCCCTTCCTTATCAAAGGTTAAGGCTAACAAAAATCGTTAAGACAAACAAACATCCATCTAATTTGTATTTTAGATATCTATATAATCATTGAAGATTGTTAAAGTTCCTACTTCTTAGAAATTAAGTGATATTGAGGATAAAAAAATTATTAAAGTTATGATTTTTTTATCCAATACTAATATACTTAAGAAAAGACTTTTTACAAGAAGGTTGGTTAGAGATTTCACGTAAAAACACTAGCCTTACTTAGTCAATAATGAGAATATAACAATCTTTTATGATTTTATGTATTTTTATCATTATGCATATAAAGAAGAAGCCATATAAGATGAAAATTTACTTGCAGTTCTAAGTAGAGATTCTTGAAACTAAATGACAATCGTTACAAATATAAGCTCAATCTGAAAGAAATTATGTGAAAGCTTTAGAGAATTATTATGAAGATATGAGACTAGAAATTGATCCTTAGGATTGAAGTTATATACTTTATAACATTGGCCTTATCCGCACAAACAATGGAGAACATATAAAAGCTTTGGAATATTATTTTTGGGCATTAGAATGGAACCTATTTTTATTATGAGCTTTCAATAATATGGTCATGATTTGTCATTATGTATGATTATCTCCACTATAGAAAGAAAAGAAAAAAAAAGAAAGAGCAAATCCACTAAGAAATATTATAATTACAAGTTATAAAATTATAGCTATAATATAAGTATAAAAGGGCTTTATAGAAATTTAAATATGAAGAAACAAATATGAATAAATACTTTATTGTATGGATAAAGGATCTAATTGATAGATGAAGCATTGTAAAGATCAATTATAGAGGTTTTAGGCTAATAAAATAAGAACTGCTTAATTAATATTATGATAGAAAAGTATTATGATATACTATGATATACAAAGTTAGGAATCTACTCATATAATAAAGTTGATCCCTTAAAATCTTGAGTAATAATGTAGTATTAGATCTTAAAGATAGTAATTCTTTCTTTCTTTCTTTCTTATGAAGAGAAAAGACCTTTTTCAAAGATTCTATAGATTTCTATGTCATGTATGGAAAGTATATAATATATGAAATCAAGATAGTTACTTTTCAAAAAGCTCGAATTCAAATAAAAGTGGAAATGCTAATGCTTTATTCTTTGGAAGGTAGGAGAAAAGATAAAACTAGAAAATAGACTCGATTTTGTATTAATAAAAATTCAAGTTTGAGGTGCTTCATTTTTATTTTTCCATTGAGGCTGAACCTAAACCTATGCTTGAGAGATACGAAGGATAGGACCCTTTCAGAGAATGATTGAAACTCATGGGATTTAAAACCTTTTTTCTTTTGGTTAAATTGTAAAAAAATGGAATAAATTAAATCTATTCTATAAGAAATCTCATTTAATTAGATATGTTCTATGGTTTATTATAAATATAGGACACCAAAAGTATTGAGTGGTAAGCCATATGAGGGAAGAAACTTTCAAGTATGGTTCTAAGGGAAAAAGTCTACTCACCTATTCTATGGAGAACAAGCCATTCAGTGAGGAGATTCTAAAATTGTGAAGGCTTAGTTTGATCAAGTCGCCAGGTATTAGAAACAAGCTATAGACCTTATGCTTTGTAATTATATTAAAGCACCAAATTGGTTAAAGATCATAAGACATTTTGAATAAGAACATTTTGTTTATTTTTATTTTTATTTTATTTTATTCAAATTTTTATTGTGATATTTTATTTCATTTTTTGAATATTATTATATTAGTATTATTCAGTTTGGATTTTTTATTTCTATTTTTTTTTATTTGTTATAATTAATTATTTTTTATGCATATCCAATAAAAAAACATATTATTACTTTAGGAACAACCAATCAAAAATTTTCATTTTATCCCTTCTAAGATTACTTTCAATTTCATTTGGTATTTCGTCGGTATAAACAATAAAGGGATACAATAGAGAATTCAATTTTTTCCTTCTATTTAAACTAATGAAATTTGAATGACTAAATTAATTAAATATAAATACTAGTATATCTTTTAGTAATGCTAACAAATGCTCATGTGGTTTGAAATAAAGAACATATTCATATCTTTTGACATAAAATGAAAGTGTTTCCATCTAGGAATTTTTAATATTGATAAGAATACATTATTTTGCACAAAAAAAATTGTTCCACTTTAATTTAAAGTATAAAAAAGGTCTTATAAGATATTTGAAAGGTTTATTGAGCATCTAATTGCTATATCATAATAAATTTAAACATTTACCTTAAATTGACTTCTAGATCATAATTCTTCTAATGAATAACTAAAGGAAATAAATAAGTGGAAAATTGAAGAGAAAGAAAGTAAATATAAACATCTCTTATAAGTTCATAATTTTTTTAAAATATTAGTAGCTCCCTTTTTATATTTATCCAGAAAGAAGAGGACTCAATGATTATTCATTTTTTGGAATCAAAAGCAAAAATTTTGGTAAATAGGGATCCCATAAAAATTTATTTTGAGGAATGGACCAAACCTAATCATTTTTCAAGAATAATAACCAAAGGACCTATTACTATTACTTGGACCTAGAACCTACATATTAATGCTTATAATTTTCACAACCATACTATTGATTTGGATGAAATTTCCTAAATAGTATATAATGCCCATTTCATCTAATTCTTCATCATTTTTCTTTAGCTAAGTGGCATTATATCTATAGCTCTTGTTTTCCAATTATGAAGCATGACTAAGCAATCTTACTCATATTAAACCTAGTGCTCTTATGGTTTGGTCAATAATGGGCCAAGAGATATTAAATAGTGATATAGGTAGGGGTTTCTAAGTAATACAAATAACCTCTCACTTTTTTCAGATTTAGTAAGCATTTGGAATAACTAATGAATTACAA
Organism: Sindora glabra; assembly: GCA_020226215.1. Classification (NCBI taxonomy): domain Eukaryota; kingdom Viridiplantae; phylum Streptophyta; class Magnoliopsida; order Fabales; family Fabaceae; genus Sindora; species Sindora glabra. The sequence continues at coordinate 178,603 of CM035235.1, forward strand.
CTTAATGTACCATAATTAGTGTATTGGTCTTTATAGCCTTAATGCTTTTTGCTAACAAATTTCATTATTAAAAAGCTACTTCAAAATGGCTTGGTTCTAAGATATAGAATCCATGTTAAATCACCATTTAGTAGGGCTACTTGGAGTTAGGTCTTTTTCTTAAGTGGGGCTTTAAGTACATGCACCTTTATCGAGAAATAAATTTCTAAATGCTAGAGTAGATCCTAAAAAGATCTCACTTGCTTATGAATTCTCTTGAATTAGGATTTTTTAGCTTAACTTCATCTAAAATTTTCTAAGGGAGTAACCCTTTTTTTTAACCATGAATTGGTCAAAATATGCAGAATTTCTTACTTTCCATAAAGGATGAAATCTAGTAATTTATGGTTTATGGCTAATTGATATTGCTTATCATTACTATTATAATTCTTTTCCTAATAAAGGGTCATATGTGTAAAAACCAATTAAAGTATCAGTCATGGTATAAAAGATATTTTAGAGGCCTATAAAGGTCCGTCTACTAGTTAGGGCCATAAAGGCCTATATAAAATACTAACAATGTCATGACATTCTTAATTATCTATTAACCTAGCTATGTTAGGTTTTTTAATCATTGTTGTAGCTTACCATATGTATTTTGTGTCTCCTCATCCATGCCTAGCTATAGATTATAGTACACAATTATCATTGTTCATATATCATATATGGATTAGTGGATTTCTCATAACCGGTGTTATTGTGCACGCAAGCATTTTTATGGTAAGAGACTATGATCTAACTACATGATATAATAGTTTATTAAATTATGTCCTTCGATATTGAGATGCAATTATATCACTTCTAAATTGAGTATGTATATTTTCAGGCTTTCATAGTTTTGGTTTGTATATTCATAGTGATACCATCAGTGCTTTAAGGCACCTTCAAGATATTTTTTTAGATATTACTATATGATTACAACTTATCTTTGCTCAATGGATACAAAACACCTTTGCTTTAACACTTGATGTAACAACCCCTAATGCAATAAGAAGCACTAGTTTGAATTAGGGTGGTGATTAAATAGCAAAGGGTAGCAAGGTTGTTTTATTACCTATTCCATTAAGAACTATGGATTTTTTTATTCATCATATTCATGCATTTACGATTCATATGATGGTATTGATACTTCTTAAAGGTGTTTTATTTGCTCATAGTTCACGATTAATATCAAATAAAGCAAATCTTAATTTTTATTTCCGTTGTGATGGACCTAAAAAAAAAGGACATACTAAGTCTCTGCTTAGGATCATATCTTCTTAGGATTATTCTAGATATACAATGGAATTTTAGTAGTAATATTCCATTTTAGTTAGAAAATACAATTAGATGTTTAGGTTAGTATAAATGATTAAGGTATGGTAACTCATAGTATAGGAGGAAACTTTGCGTAGAGTTACATAACCATTAATGGGTGGTTTCATCATTTCTTATGGGCACAGGTATCCCAAGTAATTCAATCTTATGGTTCTTCATTATTTGCATATGATATTTTTTTTCGAGGTGCCCATTTTGTATAGGCTTTTAGTTTAATATTTCTATTTAGTGGGTGTGGTTATCATCAAGAACTTATTAAGTCCATCATTTAGACTCATAATAAATTAAAATTTGCTCCTATTACTCAGCCTAGAGCCTTAAGCATCATACAGAGACATGCTATAAAAGTAACCTATTACTTTCTAGGTGGAATTGCCTTAACATAGGCATTCTTTTTAGCAAGAATTATTGTAGTATGATAATGATAATGGCAGAAAGTCTTGAAAAGCATTATGGCATTAAGATTTCTAAGGTTTAGCCAACGCATAGTTTAAAACCATACTACTTATCATATTTGGTTTGGTACTACCACTTAACTTCGAAAATCATGATGATATTATTGAAGAATGTCTTTATTAGAATATTTTTTTCTTTTCATTTCAAACAATTAACAATATTTTTTCTATGGATTTTTAGAAATATATTTCATGTAACTTGGCAAGGATGAGGCATGTGTATAGGATCTTTTACATGTAAGACTTAATGCTCATGCAATTTGGGATCCTTAATTTGGTCAACTAGTTATGGAATCTTTTACTTAAGAGGATGCTCTTAGCCTAGTGAATATCACTTATTTTGGTGTTTATCGGTGGTATGCAACTAATTTATGTATTAATAGGGATCTTTATACTAGAGCTCTTTTTGTTTCAAATCCTTAATAATGGGCTAGTTATATTTATAACCAAAATAAAAACTAAGCATTTCATGGTTTAAAAATGTTGAATCCTGCCTCAATCATCATTTGTAAGATTATTTAGAATAAGTTCTTTGGTTTGGATAGGACATTTAATCCATGTCACTGTTCTTAGATCTAGAGGGTAATATGCTGGATGGGATAATTTCTTCAGTGTATTATCATACCCCTAAGGATTAGGCTCACTTTTTGCAAGTTAATGCAATCTTTATGCTCAAAGCCCTAATTTCAATACTCATTTATTTGGTACTTCCCAAGGTGTAGCGATTACCAATCTAAGGACTCGTTTGGTTCGCAGCAATAACGTGGGAAACTGGACTTCCCAGGAAATAAACGACCCCAGAGTTGTTTGGTTGCCCAAATGGGAGGAAAAACAACTTTCCGGGAACTTGTATTTCCCATAAAACGCAGGAGGTCACTTACCCACCCCCCCTCGGTAAGTTTTATTGGCTGCGTTTTCAACTAATTTATAGACAAGAATGACCCTGCTAAAATTACTTAATACCAATTTTGCCCTTTTAATTAAAGGATTCACTTCTTCCTGTATGCCTTTTTGTTTGTCGAGCATCTCCCGTCGCCTCTCAACCCTAGCAGCAGTCTCTGGCAAAGGTAGTAGCGATTTCTGGTTCTCGAGCTTCTGCCATCTCCCCTAAACCCTAGCAACAGTTCCGGGCAACGGCACTAGCGATTCAAGGTAAGCCTTGACGACAGTGCTCGTTATATTTCCTCTTGTTGTGGAATTTGACAAAGAAGGGTGTGCTTATGGTTTAGCAAATTGGTATGTTTAATCCAACCACGACGGCAGAGCTTCTAAGAGGTTCTGGATATAATATCGTTGTTGTTTGCCTGTTGACTACCTTGAAAAAGATGAATAGAGTTTGTTGCATTCAAATTTCTCAGAGTGGCTGACTATATTTTTATTGCTCTTCTAACTTATAACATTCTTGCATGTAATTTGCCTATGTCATACAGTTATGGCTCACTTACCGTTGAGTAAAAGGAAGAAGATTGCTACTACATGTATTGCATTATACACACAGATGATGCTCATGATTTTGGAGGCTATTTCTGAATTCTTGTATCTTTTGGCCTTTTTGGACATTAGATTGCCTCAGCCTATGTCCTATATATTTGACAGCTGTGCTGAAGAAAGATATTATGCTAGGATTTTGAATCTCAGGCCAATGATTCAAGAAAGTGACTTAGCATGCTTGGACAACCTTAGGATGAATAGAGCCTGTTTTTCTAAGTTATGTGATATGCTTAGAGATGTCGGTAAGTTACAAGGAAATAGGAATACTAGTTTAGAGGAGATGGTTGCTTTATTTCTATTCACACTTTCTCATGACACAAAAAATCGAAGAACTCAATTGTACTTTAGGAGAAGTGGTGAGACAATATCTAGGCACTTCAATTCAGTTCTCCTCGCTGTCCTTAGATGCCATGATATTCTACTAAAGAAACCTGAGCCAGTGACTGAGAATTGCCAAGATGAGAGGTGGAAATGGTTTAAGGTAAGTTAGAATTTCTAGGAAGATTAGGTGAATGCGTAAATATTTATAAATATATACAGTATCTATTAACAAGTTATATATATACACACTGCAGAATTGCTTAGGTGCTTTGGATGGAACTCATGTTAAGGTTCGTGTTGGGGATAAAGATAAAGCTAGATTCAGGAATAGAAAAGGAGAACTCACTACTAATGTGTTAGCTGCTTGCACGCGGGATTTGCAATTTATTTATATATTGCCTGGTTGGGAGGGGTCCGCACATGACAATAGAGTGCTTCGAGATGCACTTTCTAGAAAAAATGCTTTGCAAGTTCCACAAGGTAACACCATAGGTACCTTGACATTGCTCAATCTGAACCAAGGAGCTTATTTGAGATGACAGTACCTAACACTTATGTTGGTTAATTATAGGCAACTACTATTTGTGTGATGCCGGATACATGAATTGTGAGGGTTTTCTAACACCATTTAGAGGCCAGAGATATCATCTCAGTGTGTGGAAGAGTGGTGCGCAACCTGTATCTGCTGAGGAATATTTTAATATGAAGCATTCGCAAGCAAGGAATGTTATCGAGAGGTGCTTTGGATTGTTAAAAATGAGATGGGGTATTCTAAGATGTACAACTTGGTACCCTAGGAAAACCGTGGGTAGAATTATCCTGGCTTGCGCATTGATGCATAATTTCATTCGAACATTCATGGGTGTGGATCCCATGGAGCCCTTGCTTGTGGATGGTGAGGAAGAAGACAATGGTGAACTTAATATTGGAATTATGGAATCTAGTGCTGCATGGACTACCTTCAGACATGATCTTGCCAATGAGATGTACAATGCATGGTTACATGACACCACGTCATTGAATAGGGTTTAGCTAAAACTATGTAGCGTATTTCACTTGTATTGCATTTATGGATTGGTAGATAATATACACTTTATTCTTATAATATTCTTATCTGAATTTGTAATAAGATGGGAGTAATGACTTCGCTTTTTATTGAACTGGTAGTATGACCATCCTAAATTGCTAAATCATGAGCAGAATGCCGCTCTAACGAATTCCTATGTTTCCTGTCTTTCCATCTTTCGTTCTTAACAGATGAGTCAACCAAAAGCTCAGAGAAATGCCAACCAAGGTGGTGAGGGTGCGAACCCATCTAGAGGATGCACAAGATGGGGAAGCGCTGAGGATCGTGCACTAATTGGTGCAATGATGGATCTTGTGGAGTTGGGTGGCTGGAAAACGGATAATGGCCAGTTCAAGAATGGAGCTTATAACAGGTTGGAATAACTTATGGATCAGAAGATTCCTGGGTGTGGTATGAAGGCTAAGCCACACAACGAGTCCCGTATCAAGTATTTGAGGAATCAATATAATGCTATTGCGGAGATGCTTGGTCCAGCTGCTAGCGGCTTTGGATGGAATGATGAAGAGAAGTACGTAACTTGCTCAAAGCCAGTGTGGGATGAATGGGTGAAGGTAATATTTTATATTATGCCTTTTCTTCTATGCACATAAGTTGATATGTGTATAATTCTATTTATTGGTGACAGCTTTTAAAGTTTTACCTTCTCTCATTATGTTTTCCCTTCTTTTATGCTAGAGCCACAAAAATGCCGTGGGTTTAAGAAACAAGCCATTTCCTTTTTTTGATGATTTAGCCAAAATATTTGGGAAGGATAGAGCCATTGGAGACGAGGCTGTAAATCCCCAAGATGCATTAGAGGGGATAGAAGACGAAGTAAGGGACAGAGAGGAAGAAGAGCAAGAAGAAAATGTTCCTGCCTTTTCCGCGGAGGACACTTACCCAGTCCCTCCATGTGCCCCAATGGGAACTTCTTCCTCAACCATCCCAGTAAACCGTAGGTCAAAGAAGGCAAAGATAGAAAATTCAGAAGTTCTGAGAGAATTCTCTTCTAGATTTGCACGAATGAGTGATGTGATGGAGGATGCAAGTAAACATATAGGCCGCTTGGCGTCTTGTTTCCAACATGAATCTGATTCTGCAGGGAGAAGGATGCAAGTGACAAGTGAGATTATGAAGATTGACGGGTTAACTCCTACCCAAGTTATGACTGCGGCTAGGAAGATTGCTCTCAACCCCCTAGAAGTTGATTTCTTTTTTAGCCTTCCAGAGGAGTACAGATCTGCTTATGTGCATGGTTTGTTACTTCCAGATCAGTGAAGTTCTAGAAAAGTAGTAGTCAATAGGAACCAAGACACTGACTAAATTCATATTATGTTGTTGAACTTCTGTATGTGCGCCTATTTTTTGGGCACTGACATCGGATCCTAATTAATGTATTAGATGATGTGGCTGAATATAACAATACATTCCATTATTTTTTCTCATGGCAATTCCATTGATACTCCTAATTAATGTATTAGATGATGTTACTGTTTTGGACGAAAACAGTAACATCGCCTAGACTGATGGGTTTTGAGTCCTGGAGGTTATGATGGGCTGGAGGGCGGGTGCGGGTGGTCATTCACGTCGCTTGAAAAGTTCATCTCCTCAGTGTGTCCAAGAAACGTGTTCTTGTGGGATGTTGCTGTTTTGGGATAAAACAGCAACATCGCCCTGGCTGCTGGGAATTGCTCCCTGGAGGTTAAGGTTGGCTGGGGGGCGGGTCTAGGTTGTCATTCACGTCGCTTGAAAAGTTCCTCTCCTCAGTGTGTCCAAGAAACGTGTTCGTGTGGGATGTTGCTGTTTTGGGATAAAACAGCAACATCGCCCTGGCTGCTGGGAATTGCTCCCTGGAGGTTAAGGTTGGCTGGGGGGCGGGTCTAGGTTGTCATTCACGTCGCTTGAAAAGTTCCTCTCCTCAGTGTGTCCAAGAAACGTGTTCTTGTGGGATGTTGCTGTTTTGGGATAAAACAGCAACATCGCCCTGGCTGCTGGGAATTGCTCCCTGGAGGTTAAGGTTGGCTGGGGGGCGGGTCTAGGTTGTCATTCACGTCGCTTGAAAAGTTCCTCTCCTCAGTGTGTCCAAGAAACGTGTTCGTGTGGGATGTTGTTGTTTTGGGATAAAACAGCAACATCGCCCTGGCTGCTGGGAATTGCTCCCTGGAGGTTAAGGTTGGCTGGGGGGCGGGTCTAGGTTGTCATTCACGTCGCTTGAAAAGTTCCTCTCCTCAGTGTGTCCAAGAAACGTGTTCGTGTGGGATGTTGCTGTTTTGGGATAAAACAGCAACATCGCCCTGGCTGCTGGGAATTGCTCCCTGGAGATTAAGGTTGGCTGGGGAGCGGGTCTAGGTTGTCATTCACGTCGCTTGAAAAGTTCCTCTCCTCAGTGTGTCCAAGAAACGTGTTCGTGTGGGATGTTGCTGTTTTGGGATAAAACAGCAACATCGCCCTGGCTGCTGGGAATTGCTCCATGGAGGTTAAGGTTGGTTGGGGGGCGGGTCTAGGTTGTCATTCACGTCGCTTGAAAAGTTCCTCTCCTCAGTGTGTCCAAGAAACGTGTTCGTGTGGGATGTTGCTGTTTTGGGATAAAACAGCAACATCGCCCTGGCTGTTGGGAATTGCTCCCTGATGGCTGTGCCCACCTGATTGTCCTTCATTCATACAAACATTGGTGGTAGGTTTCAATAATAGTATCGCACAACTGGATGTGTGGGGTATCCGTTAAAAAATAGTAGCATCAACACGTGTGCGAGTAATTCACATGGCAACCTGATGTCTGGGTGCTAACATTAACTGGATATAAGATTAATCTGTACAGAAGAATTATATTTACAATTGAGTTATACATACACTTGAATTTTAAATATTAAGACTTTGGGATAAAACATGAATTTAGTTTTACATATGTGCATAATAACCAACTTTATTGTTATATATGTGCATGTTAAACAACTTCAGCTGGGAAGAGTGAAATCCTGGAGGAATTTATTAACTAAGTTTGCTCTGTATCGTCTCACTTCTTCCAAGGGAAATTGTTCCTGAAACTCTTTATTGTTGAATACATTCTCTATATAGAAGCACACGATTATCCCGCAGTCTTGCCTGGAAAATAGTAACGAGTTAGTTTGGTACCCACTAGCCATGTTAACATTCGATAAGAAAGGACCTTGCTACTTACGATGCTTCTGCCTGTTGAGGTGACCGTTCGTATGATATTATATCAAACGGTGGACCTGAGGTGGCTCACCCTACCCTCTTATCCATTCCACCCCGTGCGAGGATTTCATTCATCCTTTTCTCGTAGTAGTCCTTCTGTTGTTATCAAACTAACAAAAATGAAAGGTTAAAACTCCATGCAACTGTCTACAATGATGTTACTGTGTCTGATGGAGAGAGTGACGTCAATAAAATAACAATGTAGTTAGTATCACTCACCACCATCGTGGCATCACAAAAATATGGATCCGGTGTCCCCTCTCTTCTCGGCCGCATCGAGTTATAGTGCGTCCACCTGTGCGCTTTATTATCCAGGACGAGAAGAGTGAAGTGGTTGGGGTTGCTGAAGTCATTGACGCCCGTGGAGTTCAGTGGGAAGATAACAACATCGGCAGCCATTGCCTCCTCCATGTGTGCATCGAATTTGTATTGCCTGGCTTCCTGGAGAAACTTGAGGTCGCTGACAATGTAAGACTGTCAACATAGTTTTAACCTACGTCAGAATCAATGATACCTTCTGTGATTCGTATAAGCGAGATGGATTCAGAATCTTACCCAGCAACAGCTGTCGAAGGCAAATACCTTCCTTTCACTGTTCCTGGAAGCCAAGCTCAGAGTGTAGGCATGGGCATCTATGATCTGCATTGAGTGTTTAGGAAAGAAACAGTAACAGGAACAGAGGTGTGATTAATGACAAAACAACAATGCATGAACAACGACCAAATAATACATACGTTGTTCGTGATTGATTCCTCCTTCATAACTCCCACCAATTCCTCAAATGTGATGAACAAATCCTGCTGGGGGATTGACCAGACAAAAATACTGCATGTGGTGATTGGGCAAGGGGATTAGATGAGGCGACGGATAAAACTTCCTAGTAAATGCAAAGCATCCACAACAAAATAGAACATGACTTACTGTGGATCGCCTGCCAGTTTTAATCGCATCATCTTACTCCTGGCATCCTTGGTCAGGTATTTTGAAGTTGGAAACTTTGGACTGTGGGATGGCTTCTGAGACTGCTTTTTAATGTTTTTTTCTATGGGTGTTTCATCCTCAATTACAACGGGGGCCTCTTGGGTCTGCCCGTAGACGTACTCAGCGGTTGTTAGCTCCTCAGCGGTTGTTATCTGCTGACGTGCGTATGCTTGTCTCGTTCGTTTTTTCAAAGGACCCGAGTACGTGAACTCCTCGTCCCGTTTTATTTTTCTTGGTTTTTTCTTTATGTTCGCTATCATTGATCGCTGTTTTGCCTCGCATGTAACTTGGTCTTCATCTCTGGTGGTTTCTACCTCAGCTTGTTCAACCACCTGCACAATCTATTCTGACAGCTGTGCATTGAGCTGTTTATTAATCATTTCCAAAGTAATGTTGACCGCCCTGAGGTTTTCTGCCTCACTTGTTGCTATGGACAGTTCCTCCTGTAGCAGTGCGTTATCGTGTTTAAGTTTCGATATTGTCCCGGCGTTTTCTTCTTTCTGTTGTTCTAACCAATGAAGTTTCTCAGTGAGGGACGTCAACTCATCCTTCAGTCTGAGTAACTCTGTGTTTGCACTGGTGAGTTGATCCCTAAGCCGCAGAACTTCATCGTTGTTTTGTTGCTGTTGATCCTTCTGGGACAGCGCAATATCGGCGAATTGGTCCAGCTTTGTTGGCCGGGGTTGGATCACGTACTGGGCCGATGCTGTCTCATTATCGCCCTCCGAGTCCTCCGACTCGGAGGGTGTGTCGCGCGATTTTGTTCTGTCAGCGAATTCAATCAACCGCAGATTTGTCTCATCTGTGTACAGGAGATCGTATTCATGTGCAGTGGGCTCAATCTCCCTGTTTACGACCTGAAGCATAACATTATTGAAACTGTTAGTGTGGGAATTCGGCATGTTACTGTTTTTAGATAAAACAGCAACATGTTGCATTGTGACTACGGCATGCTTGTGTCTGTTATGAAAACAGCAACACCACGCATAAAACAAAGTAAACTGCTGCAATGGGTATCAATACAGTAACATGCTTTCCTGCACTGACATGTATCGGGCATCGTAATAAGTTGATATTTCATACTGTTACCTGAAGCTGGCTGATAAGTTGATCCCTCAGTTGGCGTGTGAGGAGCTTCAGGTCCCATTTGAGGCACCTTGGGACTCTTTCGATGTGGTGCCCGCCCAGCACGTTGGTAATCTCACACAGCCAATACTGCGGGCAATAAAACAGCAACATGAGCCAAGCCAGTGCAAGAAACATACAACAGGGATGAAGAACTCACGAATAACTGTCTGGTGAGATCAAATTAACAATAGAGACGCCATAACACTTGGGGCAACCACTCAGAGACAAAGTTGGCTCATGTTACTGTTTTAGGCTAAAACAGCAACATGAGCCAAGCCTTGCGACAAACACACAACAGAGATGAAGAACTCACGAATAACTGTCTAATGAGATCACATTAACAATAGAGACGCCATAAAACTTGAGTAAACCACTCAGAGACAAAGGAGGGTCATGTTACTGTTTTAGTCTAAAACAGCAACATGAGCCAAGCCTTGCGACAAACACACAACAGAGATGAAGAACTCACGAATAACTGTCTAATGAGATCATATTAACAATAGAGACGCCATAAAACTTGGGGCAACCACTCAGAGACAAAGGAGGGTCATGTTACTGTTTTAGCCTAAAACAGCAACATGAGCCAAGCCTTGCGACAAACACACAACAGAGATGAAGAACTCACGAATAACTGTCTAATGAGATCACATTAACAATAGAGACGCCATAAAACTTGAGTAAACCACTCAGAGACAAAGGAGGGTCATGTTACTGTTTTAGCCTAAAACAGCAACATGAGCCAAGCCTTGCGACAAACACACAACAGAGATGAAGAACTCATGAATAACTGTCTAATGAGATCACATTAACAATAGAGACGCCATAAAACTTGAGTAAACCACTCAGAGACAAAGGAGGGTCATGTTACTGTTTTAGCCTAAAACAGCAACATGAGCCAAGCCTTGCGACAAACATACAACAGAGATGAAGAACTCACGAATAACTGTCTGGTAAGATCAAATTAACAATAGAGACGCCATAAAACTTGGGGCAACCACTCAGAGACAAAGGAGGCTCATGTTACTGTTTTAGCCTAAAACAGCAACATGAGCCAAGCCTTACGACAAACATACAACAGAGATGAAGAACTCACGAATAACTGTCTGGTAAGATCAAATTACATGGCATGTTGTGGTCCTACTAACTGCTAGGGTTTCACTTCAACTCACGTAGGAACACAAGTCCAAGCAAGCAACTCCACATTTTCGTTGCACTTATAACTGAAGTATGATGCCTGTATTAGAGTTAATGCTAAAGAGGAGGTGGGTTTACCTGTGGACGACCCATTTGTTCGGAGTTGCTGTTTGATCTTGCTTTCAGCGTCCGATGTGGATAAATGAGGTTATCCGGTTGTTCAGAGTCGTTTGGTATCTTCTCTTGGTGTATTCGGCGATGATAACCACAGTGTCTTCCTGCGTCTTGAGATCACTGGTTCTGGTGAGCTTTGAGATGGAATGCGAAGTGTTGTTACTATTACTGTTTCGGCCTTTTTGTCCCCGCCGAAACGCCCTTCGCGTGCGTCGTTTCGTATTCAGGCCATTGCGTTTTGTCGCTTCGATGTCGTGTCCTTTCATTTTCCCGCCTCGAAGAACAGTGTTTTCCACATAAAAAATAACTCACAATCAATTAATATCTGTTAATGTTTATTTCTATGGGTATTTTCGTCATTTCATTGTTATATCGTAGGAAATACAAAGTTGAACCAAACAAAAACGTAGGAACTTCTGCTGCGGAAAATGGAACTTGCTCCCTGTCAACCAAACAAAAATTCAGATATCCCAGGAAGTTCATACGGGAAATCAACTTCCTGTGAAGTTCCATTTCCCATGGGAACTTATTTCCCGTATGAACCAAACGAGTCCTAACATTTCTCAGGGGATTCTATCTTTAAGTGCAAATTTTATGATTGACTAATATTGCTCATTATCATTTGCATTTATTTTTCTTATTACTGATCATATGTATAGAACTAATTTCGGGATTGGATGCAGTATAAAAGATCTTTTAGAAGTACATATTCCTTCAAAAGGTAGATAGGGCATGGATATAAGGGTCCTTATGACACAATCAATAATTTGATTCATTTTCAATTAGACCTTGTTTTAGCCTTTTTAGGAGGTTATTACTTCCTTGATAACTTAACACATATACTCTTTACTTACTTATGCATTCATAGCATAAGACTTCACTACTCAGGTTGCATTATATACTTATCATTAATATATTATAGGATTCATCATGATAGGAGCTTTTTCTCATGAAGTTACCTTTTTTATTGGAGATTACAATTTGGAATACAACGAGAATAATATATTGGCAAGAATGTTACACAATAAAAAAGCTATCATATCCCATTTAAACTGAGGTAGTCTCTTTTTAGGGTTCTATATTTTAAGATTTTATGTCCATAATGATGTTGTGATTGCTTTTAGTACTCCAGAGAAATAAACCTTGATTAAACCTATATTTGCTCAATGGATATAATTTGCTCATCGAAAAACTACATATAGGTTTGATGTACTTTTATCTTCAATAAATAGTCTAGCGTTTATTATAGGGCAAAGTATATGGTTGCTTGGTTAGTTGAATGCTATTAACAAGAATAGTAATTCATTATTCTTAATAATAAGACCTAGAGACTTCTTGGTTCATCATATTATTACTTTAGGTTTACATATAACTACATTGATTATAGTAAAAGTGCTTTGGATGCATGTTATTGTAAGTTAATGCTAGATGAAAAGGATTTTGGTGATAGTTTTCCTTACAATGGTCCAAGATGAGGTAATACATGTGATATTTCAGCTTAGGATGCATTTAATTTAGCAGTTTTCTAGATGTTAAATACCATTAGATAGGTTTCTTTTTATTAGTACTAGAAGAACATTACATTATAACATGGTAATATTTCATAGTTTAATGAGTTTTCCACCTATTTAATAGGATGGTTAAAAGATTATGTATATTTAAAGTCTTCATAACTTATTAATAGATATAACTTTTTTAGTACAAATAGTTTATCAATCTAGGCATGAATGTTCTTATTCGGACATCTTGTTTAGGTTATTAGGTTTATATTCTTAATTTCTAGGTGTGAATATTAGCAAAAATTGGTTGAAACCTTAGCATGGGCTCATGAACACACATATTTGGCAAATTTGATTCATGGATATATAAACTAGTGACTCTTTCCATTATACAAGTAAGGCTAGTTGGATTAGCTCACTTTTTTCTTAAGGATATATTTATGCATATAGCTTTCTTGTATTGTATCATTGATACTAATAGGAGAAATGAACCGTTATGGCAAGTAAAAGTTTGATTTAAAGGGAGAAATAGAGGCAAAAATTAGAACAAAAATTTTGATTGGATTCGTGGATCTTCAAAAAATGAAATAAGCGAAGTTTTATCATTAGGTGATAAATGGGAAATTTATGGAAAGTTACAATCACCATTACATAATAGTGCATCTACGCATCTTCATTGATGTTATGTTTTAATTGAAAGACCAAAAGCTAATTATCAAGACTTTAGATTATTTGGACACATACTCAGTAAAATGGTTCATGCATTTTATTGCATGGTGCAATAATATCAGGTTGATCATGATGAAAATTTCTTATCATTTTTCTATTTAGTTCTATGATCATCGTTCATTAGAGGGTCCTTTTACCATTATGTATAAATAGGTTATTCTATTTGTATAGATATAGTAAAAGGGCACATTTAATCCTTGTTTGTGCACTAGTTTTCAATTTTGCACTTTATTATGAGGCAGAGCAACTTGGTAGCTTGCAAGGCTCATAACCTTAAGTTCACGAGTTCAAATCTTATTTTTGCTACATTTTTAACAAAAAATAGAAGTTTGATTTTTTTAAAATTTGAAATTCATTATTATAAATTTAAATTAGTATATTACTAGAAATTATAAGTATTTTGAATACATTAAAATAATTTAAACATATTAATAATATATAAAAATTATAAATATATTAAATTAAATATTATTATATTATTAGTAATATAATAATATTATTAAATAAAAATAAAAAATTATACTAAATAAAATTTAATTAAAATAAAAAATAAATGAGGGTGGATATCAATAATTAAGCTTGCATATTTTCCCTAGTAAAGAGAAATTTTACCATTTGACTATATTGATATTTTTTTATCATTATTCATATGCAATATATATACTTATGTAGAACTAGGTTTGATACTCTTACTTTATTAAAGGAAATTTGAAATAACAAAAAATATAAAAATTATAAATATTACTGATTATTATTATTATAAGTAAAGTAAAAGAAATTAATGAAAAAAAAACACCTACTAAGCCACTTAGGACTTTCTTTCATGAAAGCTTAAAGAGACTTCAATTGTTTAAAGCTTAGAATAAATTCAATCAATTAAAGCTTAATTGAATGGAGACTTAGCTCAATAGAAGCTTAAAGAGATTGTTAGGTTTGGAGAAAGAGTTTAGGAGGATGATAATTGTTTTAGGTTGAGATAATACTTTGAGTACTTTAAATGGTGGAAGCCTTTAGACTTCAATTTGTCAAAGCTTACTACAAATTCCATTAGTTGGAGCTTAATGGACAATGGAAACTCAATGAATATGCACTTAGTTTGGAAGGCATTGTTTCTAATGAGTTTCCAAACTTAATTATTATTTCACTGAAACTTTAAGTGCTTAAAAATTTTTGTTTAGCAAGTAAAACCTTTTTCATTTACTAGTGGTTATGTATAGCTACCATGAAAATTTTCTTATAACTATGAATATTTGTAGTCAATAAACCTTTTGCTAATATAGTCAAATAGTGTTAATTACTTACACCTGCTGCCATTTTCTATAATGATGATTTTGCTAAAAAAATATGATAATTTTAATGTTTTGTTTGTTTAATAGCATACAAATATATAAAGTTAATAGTTTAAAAATATTCTTGAACATGAATGGAAATATTGTGAAAAAATGGAAAATACTTCATAGATTTCATAATGAAATCATGAGTTTATATGAATGATTAATGCATAAATGGTATTGTGAATTATCTTATGAAATGTATATAAAGCAATTTATTTGTAAGCAAGTGTACTTGTGAATAAAGCTATAAAAATGACTTAATGTCAATAAGCTCTTGTGTGAGAATGCAATCTAGTAACCTAGCATATGGAATGGAAGTACTAATGCTTACTATGGTCATTAGAAAGTAATAAGATAAACGTAAATTCTTTCTACTAGATTATACTCTGTGTTGTATTTTGGCTATGGCAAATGGATGTCATTTTAACCTTACTCTATTATAGGTGAAAAATGGACCAATGAGTACACTATGGGAAAAATGAGCCAATAAAAGCTATATGTGAAAAGGCTTGAATGCCATATGTGATAATGTGACACTATTATGATTATGAAATTATGAAACCTTTATGGAAAGTTTAGGAGATTGGTTTGGTGCCCTATATTTCAAGTCACATAGAATTACACATAAGATAAGGTTAGCCTAGATAATCAAGGTTGGGATACACATGGGATAAGGTTGGTTCAAAGTAATAAGGATGAACCTTTGATGCCTTTATGTCATCTAAACAGTTAGTTAAATAGTTATATTATGATTATGATCAAATTATGTGATTAAATTATACTCTATCTAAATTTTTAATAGTGCAATAAATAGAATTGTCTAAGGAGAAATATTTTCTGGTAAGAAAAGGAGTTTTAATATATATCTTATTTATAAATGATTTTCTTAAGCAAAACTAACTAGAAAATTTATGTGATAACTATCTCATTAAGTAATTTATTGCTCACTTTATATGTGGATATATTTTTTAAATGTTTTTCTTAGTGATGGCAATAGTGATTATAGGTGTATGTTGGCATGTGTGTCACACCTAGTACAACTCTTTTAAACTAAAGTTCCACTTCTTTGCAATGATTAATGAGGTTAGTATTTAGTAATAGGCTAGGTTGTTAGCTATGAAGGTTGAAACTCTAACATTTGATCTCATTCAACAATACCTTGATATTCACTCTACTAATAATGGCTTTATAATAGCTTCTAAGGATTATATGCCTAATGATCCTATCATCAAGGCCGGATAGGCAAAAGTGCTAGAGTATGATTACATACACTATGATCCTTTAGTATTAGTTCTGGCATCTGTCACACTATTAGTTTTACCACTAATAGCACTATCGATAATACCATTAGTTATACTAACTAACCCGTCAAATCTTTCATTATCCTACAATCCATTTTCTAAGGACTTAAATGACTAGGGAGTCGATTCTGAGAAGATTTTAAACAATTAGTTTGAATAATGACTATTCACTCTTTTTGGTTTTCATATATTGATGCTCTAAATTTTTGCAAGAAACTATATATATAACTCCAACATGATTAAGAATTGGGGTATGGTTTTAAAAACTACTTGTATAAAAGGAATTGTCTATATAAATGTGTTTATGTATATATAAGATGCATAGTTATGTATACACTATAAGCATGATATTATCTAATATTTCTACTCATATATGTATAAATGGCTACTTGAAATCACAAAGGAATATTGCAACTTTACAAAGGAAATGAAACAAGAAAACTATTTTTATCATCAAAGGTAAAAAAGCATCTAAT
Source organism: Sindora glabra (assembly GCA_020226215.1). NCBI lineage: Eukaryota > Viridiplantae > Streptophyta > Magnoliopsida > Fabales > Fabaceae > Sindora > Sindora glabra. Next base: position 195,264 of record CM035235.1, read on the forward strand.
AGAATTATATTATTTAACTATTTTCAAAATGAATGTTTGAAAAGTATATTAAATATTTTGCAAGATGAATAGGATTTACTAAATTACAGAGTTTTGTTTGTTAGTGTATATGCCCTAAAACCAATTATATTGGTGATTGTAATTTTGAATCATGTTATTTTAATGGCAATTCCAATTATTATATTTAATTATAATAATAACCTTAGAATAATTGTATTCTTAAATGTCCCTAGTCATATATCATTGTGGATTAGGTTGCTTTGATATGTTAAGACTAGCATGTGTGAAGACTTATATGGGATATTAAGTTTACACATGAGTACAAGTTAGAGAACTTGTATACTGGACTGACCCATATTAAGAACACTACATGGATCGTTATATGAGTGTCATAAGTGGTTCTTAGTGATCATTATTAATATGGTCCTTTGACTTGAGATTACCAAGGTTCCCTACATGTGAGTTTCATATTTTGATACTATTCTATGTCACTAATGGTTAAGTGAATGCAAGGGTAGATATTGGATATGTCACATATCATGCGGAGGGGTTTGTGTGATCAAGATGGGATTTGTCCCTCCTATATAACAGGAGTAACATCTATGGGCCCCTTGATTAAGTAAAGCTGAGAAAATGCATGGCCATGCTCAGATGAATTGACATGAGATGTCGATTACATTTGTTTCAGTCAGCTTACTTAGGAATCAAGAAACCTCAAGATTGGGCTATACGGGAATGACACGATCCATGTCTCGTGCTCAATCTAGATGTATAGGACAAAAGGACATAAATGATGATCACGTGTAAAGGTTTAGTCAAATCACCGACTTTCTCATTACTTGGGTAACAATGATATGTTGCTAGACACCAATCTTTGTTTATGATCATTAATATGATTAATGGTCATTGCCAACGTAATGAGAGCCTGTAGGGTCGCACACTTAGAGCTTAGTGAATTTGGAATTAATGGACCAAATTGTTTGGGCTTAATATTTGGGAATTCATGTTATAATTATAAGGCCCAATAGTAAGCCTATAATTATACATGGAATAAGGCCCAAATAGGTTAGGTTTTTCTATGCACCTATTTAAATAGGCTTATTGGGTAATAATAGGATTACTATTATTCTTCACGCACCCCAAGTAAAAGCATAGAAAAACCCTAGCCACTCTCCTTGACTAAAATCTCTGAAGAGGCATAGCTAGCACTACGAGGTCTAAGGAGATCAATTCCAACCGGTGTGTGTAGCAGACATTCATCGGTGATTCACGGGTTCGTGTGGATACCACAAAGGTGCAGCCACAAAACGTTGTACTGATGATCTGATTTACTGGTTTCCATTCCGGTTCGTGATTTGGAAGCAGATCAGATTTGCTACAGCGGTCAGAAGAATTTTGCCGAAAGGTATAAACCCTAATCCCTGATCTATGGCGTTCTAAATTCGCATGGATCCTTGGTGGAAATCGTGCAAAAATTTTATTCCGCTGTGCATGTATGATGCGCGATTTCCAGCATTGTTAACCTAGTCTTATTCAACTATTTTAAAGTTTGAACTTTTAAAGTAAACTTAAATACCTAATTTATTGGAAAGAATCATAAAAAATCTTCTAAGCTATCCTTTATAGCTACTTGAGGAAATACAAAGAAGAAATATTTCTAAATCAAAATAAAGGTATGTTACAATTATTTTAAGAGAAAAAAAAACTATTTTGGAAAGAATAATTTATATTTGCATTTCTGAACTCTTTATTTTAATTCAAAGGTAATCCTTTAAAAACATTATTTTATAAAGAAATATAACTATTTTCTTAAACAAATGGACTTTAATATGTCTTATGATATACTTTAGTATAAGGTTACTTTCTTACTTCCACTAAAAGGAGAAAAAGTTTTTCTGAATCATTACTAAAAGATGAGATTTTATCCATTAGAGTTATTAATTATATATATAAGATAGAACCTCATTTGATTTTGAAAAGCTATTTTCTAATTTGATTTGGAAACAATACATATGTGTATATATAATACAAGATGAAAATTTGTAATGAAAATTCTAAACTTGGACTTTCTACAGATTGTACATTTTCTAAAAAAAACTACTACTAGCTTTATTTGGAAAGACTCGTAAAAATGTCTTGATAACATTTTTACACTGATCATGATGTCTAAAATTGGGTCATGGCAATAATACTATAAAATTTTTAGGTCAAGCTTTATATCAAGCCTACAACAATCAATTGTTGTAACCCAATGGTTGACTATTGGCATGGGGTCTTGAAACTTTTGGTCTAGTACTTAGCAATCAACCATTAGGGATCTAATAGTTAATCATTAGCTCTCTTGCTAGTTCAAAATGTCGCAAGCCCGTAGATATAGCTAATGTTCTTTAATTTTTGTAGTCTTTACTCAATTTTTATGCAAAGTATAATGGAATTTATGAGGGAGCAAATCTTTCTCATCATTAAATTATAAATACAGGAATAAGTTTACCAAGTTATATAAGAAAAATAAATAATTTGTACTATAAACTAAAGTAAAATGCTCACTCACTTATGAAAACATCAATAAATTTCCAAAAGAGTTTGATAACCTATTTCGCCTCTTAACATTAACAATTCCTATTAGCTAATTTGTTAGGATCGAGAGTCAAACAATGCAGCAGAAATTAACTGATCTCAACCAAAGGATCCATGTTATATTAGAATAAGGATTTGCTCAATACCTTTTTGATGATTCAGGGACTCGATCATTAATCACCTTTTTTACTTTATTTTTTCTGAAAATTCCGAGGTATCCACACGAACTAGTAGATCACCAGTGAATGTCCACAACCACTGATTGGAATTCTCCTTTTTTGCCTCGTACTGCTAGTTATGCCTTTTCAAGGGTTATAGTCAAGGAAGGCTACTAGGTTTTTTTATGCTTTGAGATACGTGAATAATCTATATTATTATCTAACAAACTTATTTAAATAGGTGCATAGAAAATCCTAACTAATTGGGCTTTGTTCCATGTGTAATTATAAGCTTATTATTGGGTTTTATAATTATAACATAGAATTCTCAAATATTAGACCCAAACAATTTGATCCATCAATTTCAAATCCACTAGGTTATAAGTGTGCGGTCCTACAGGCTCACATTACATTGGTAATAATCATAAATAATGAGCAATGTCTAGTAACACATCATTATTACCTAAGTAATGAGAAAGTTAGTGATTCGACTGAACCTTTACATGTGATCATCATCTATGTCCTTTTGTTATAGACATCTAGATTGAGCATGAAACATGGACCATGTCATTCCTATATAGCCCAATCTAAAGGTTTCTTAATTCCTAAGTAAGCTTACTGAAGTATATGTAATTGACATCCCATAGCAATTCATATGAGCTTGGCCATGCATTTTCTTAACTTTACTAAATCAATGGGCCCATAGATATCAATCCTATTATATAGGAAGGACAAATTCTGTCTTGATCACACAAATCCCTCCGCATAATATGTGATATATCCAATAACTATCCTTGCAATCACTTTACCATGAGTGACATAAAGTAGTATCAAAATATAAAATTCACATATACGGAACCTTGGTGATCTTAGGTCAAAGGATTATATTAATAATGATCACTAAAAATCACTCATGACACTCATATAACAATCTGTGTAGCGTCTTTAAGGTGGGTCATTTCAGTATACAAGTTCTCTAACTTGTACTCATGTGTAGACTTAATATCTCATATAAGTCACTATACATGCTAGTCTTAACATATCAAACTAATCCAATCCACAATGATATATGACTAGGGATATTTAAAAATACAATTATTCTAAGGTTATGAGCATAATTAAATATATTACACAGACAATATATATATATATATATATATATATATATATATAAATATGATAATTGGAATTACCATTAAAATAACATGATTCAAATTTACAATCATTAATATGATTGGTTTTAGGACATATGCACTAACATGATTAACTAATTTATCATATAAAGACATTGTTTGCTTAACATAAACCTTTATTAACTCCTATTTATAGTACACACATGGCTAATAATTCATGCAACCAATAACATATAAACACTTGTACTAGAATAGTTCTCCTATTGCACCATATTTGAACTTATCCACAATGTTTTAATAGTAAAATTCAAGTGTAACTTGCAATCTCCCTTTTATACCACTTTATTTTTCTTTCACAAAATATAAAATTTTGATAAGTCATTTAACTTCCTTAACTAATTAAGGCACAACTATTTGTTCAAGATACATAGATATATAGATAAATACATGTATAAATATGTATTTACATATATAAATTCAATTTAAATTTGATTACTACTCCATCAACTAGTTTCATTCCTACAAAACAATTCACCACAATCTAAATACCATAGGTTTCATGTTAATAACAGCAATTTTCATGCTATCATGCTAATGAACATTTTCCAATTCACAACTTGCTACATAAAATTTGTAACTCAATAAGAGACGCTTCGATTGCTTTTTCCTTTATTACATTGACTACTCTAAGCTTACAAGCTTATAAATGATTCTTAATCACTAAGTTCATTAGCTTGCATTAATTTATAGGATTTGACCATTACTAAATTCATTAAATTTTCTAAATAATCGAACAATAATTAGGATGATCATCAAAATAATCTATCTCAAGCAAGCTTTACCACTAACATCAATAGTCATTATAAGATTTATCAAAATGGTATTAGTGGTATGTGATCTTAGGTACATATATACCAATGGTATAATTTTGGTTAACACCTATTTGGACAGCATATAGATATAGCTCAAAGGCCTTATTACATTCAAAATTTAAACCATGCTCTGATACCAATTTTATCATAACTTAACCTTAGTTGTGATCAGTATGGGACCCACTTCCTAGTTTTCACTAACCTAAATGGCTTCTTTACTCTAAGCTAGTAAAGCCTACATAGGAATTTTGAAAATCTTTTATATGTTAATAGCAAAAGATGATACTATCATTTAGCAAAATATAATTCAAATTCACAAGGAGTTAGGTTTGCTTATATCCATCAAGTTTGGGGGTAGACTACTCTGACTAGTCTTAGAAGATACAAATTGGCAAATTGCTACCTTTTTACCCTATAGAGATGAAAGGCCAAACACATCTATAATAGAATGTTTAATACTGCCTAAACTAATATTGACTAAAAGCTTAGTTTTGTGGTGGTAAAAGGATAAATCCAGGGCTTAGTGAATGACCATTCAAGCATAATTAATTATAAACAACAACAATAAATAACTTGCCAATTAGATTTACCTTTTTCCAAACCCAAATACTTAAGCATACTTATCACAATGCCACTTTTATTAGTATTGTTATAATCATATATAATTATTCAGACTCTTTAATGCTATTTCTTAATGCATGCTTTCATGTGTGTCATAATTTCAACATTTATAATCACTCATGCTCATCCATGTCAATATCTAATTTACATATTTACTCATGCTATAGCATTTTTGCATATTGCATAAATAGTAAATAATGAAAGCAGTTAAGTTTGCTTATAACTCCCAGGTCTGGCTTATCCTTTTATAACTTTTTATTGGATCCAATGTTTACTTATATCACATTTTTCATGATCTCAATGTATTCATCCTTATCATGTATACATATATCAATTCATAATTATCCTGTACCTTTTTTATGTGGCCATATATTTCATTTTTCACAAGCAGTAATACCAATTACCTCAAGTTGCATAAGCAATGCAAATATACAATATAATAGTATTTGTCAACAATACCACGCCTTCATTGTATGGCTTCCAGTAAATTAACATTTACATCACTTTCTTTTTGAGTATCCTTTCATGACACATTAGCCAATCTAATATTCAACTTAAATTCAAACCAATGGCAATATAATCATAATTAAATCATGTTCATATACATCCATGAACACAAATCAAACCTTGCATGGATTATATATCTTAATTAATAATAATGATTTTAGTTACTATCATCTTTCAATAAATTTAATATATCATAATTATATATATGAGACAAAAATCACTATTTTTGGTTAATAATTGCTTTCATATATGAACATGCATTACCATGAACACTTACATCTAATTTAGAAAAAATAAATCATCAATTTATAGTACTAAGTTTTAACAATGATGAGACAACAATTGATCATTAGCTTTTAAAAGGGGACCTTGCCGAATCGCCAAACTAATAGTTAACTGTTAGACTAGGTTTCTGGATATGTCTTGGTATAATATTATTATTGATAAAGCCATAAATGCCATCCAACCTATCTATTACCGTATAACTCTCAACCAATTCAATGCTATATCTCATTCATATCATTTTCATCATCTATCACACTTCAATAGCATTAAATCATTATATTCCTATAATATCAAAAAACTTAGAGTTCAAACTTGATACAATCCAATCCAATCAAACCATAAAAGCATAGTTAAAATATTCATTCATCTAGTGTAGAGGAAGATTTGGAGAGGTTAGTTTAACAACTTGTGGCCTTAACATCCAAAGATTTTAACTTAGGGTTTATTCTTTTCCTTTAAACCAATTGTTCAAATTCCCTCAAATTCAAAGAAAACAATTGAGATCTTTATTGTATCGAAGACTTTATATTGTTTATATGGAAGAATTGATCAAGAATTGCTACCTAGACACTTGATTGAAGAAGGACATGAAAAGGGAAAAGAAAGAGAAGAAAAGAAAGTTAGGAGGTGGAGTTTTAGAGTTTATGAGATAATAGGAAAATCAATTATTGGGAGTTAAAGTTAGGCTTATAAAAGGGATAGGGGCATTTTCATTATTTGCTTAAAAAAATCTGATTCATACTCATATACTTATTATTAATCATTTATAACCTTTAATTTCTTTACTCCATACACTTTTCCTTAAATAAATCATACAACTTCCTTATTTTAAGCTTACTTAAACAATTTATTTCTATTTGTCTAAATTTTTTATTAGAAATTCATTTAGTTAATTAATTTTCTCTCTCTCAATATCATATTTATCTTTTGTTCATCAAAATTTATTTTTCTCTTTGTAAGATCTTAATTTTAAGTATTACTGCTCAAATAAGCTAATTATCTCTATTAAAATCAATTAATTATTTTCCCTCATGGAATAGAATTTTAAAATTCTAAGTTGGATGTAACATTAATTAAGGAAAAGTGATGGCCTAGTATTTTTTTGGAAGACACTTGATGGGCTTTAATTTATTTAACTCATATGTTATGCCTAAATAAGTTGGATTTAAATGAAACTAATAAGTTTAAATACTTTAACTTATATTTATAGGTATTTTTCCATACAAGATTATTTAGTAATACAAAGCTTAAAATACACCATTATTAATTGTCCATTTGGTTCCTCACTAATGAACTCTATCATAATTTGTTTAAACTTTCTAACTAGTCAAGTATTAGATTTTAATAATCTCCTTACAATAATTTATTCCATCTTTGTACTTTTAATGCTTACATAATGACTTTAATTAATAACACTACATCATGTCCAAACACTAGCTTATAAGACGTCACCTCAATTGACTCCCTTTGAGAACTTCATATTGTGTAAAATGTCTTTTTAAGCATTTAGTTCCTATTTCTTAAGGATAAGTCAATATACCTTTTGATTAAATGGATGATAAGCTTGTTGGTTACTTGTACTTAGCCATTTACTTATACATAATAAGGAGTAGATGTGGAACAAAAGACCCAATGTGGATGGAATAAAAAAAAACCTAATAAAGGGCCCAGTCTAAGATACAATCTAGTCCAGAACTAGAAGAGCATTCTAGAACTCTTTAGCCTAAGGAAGAATGAGAATAATTCTAAAGAATTCTTAAGTACAAAATATCTCATTAAATAAGGAGAGATTTTTGTAATTTTTTAGGAGAAATTTGCCCCTATAGATAGCTATAAAACCCCTTTAAGTTGTAGTATGGATCATCAAGTGAATAAGAAATCAATTTTCTTATTGAAGAGTTACTCTCTTCCTCTCCTCCAATTTGGCTCCTAAGTCTTTTTGGTATCAGAGTTGATTTTTTCAATTCCCTACACAACTGTTTGAGTCAAAAGTGGACAAAATTCTTCTTGGGTTCATTGTTTTACAATTGCTAGTGTCCAAATCCCCTTTTCTAGTTAGTTTCTTGACAGAATAACACCCTAGATGTGCTTGACGGGATAAAAAATGTTAAAGTACAAAATTTTGCAGTGATCAAACACCGCACGCACCCTTATGCGCCATGTTAGAGAGTCACTTGCTAGTCATATGCCCAAGCACCTGCCAGAGGTAGAAGACCACATTAGCACTACATAAGCCACTCTACATGTGCGGCATGTCAGTAGTGGCCACATTATCATACCTAATCAGCCATTTAACATTAACTACTAAGTTAGCTTTTAATTGCATAGTTAGCACCATGTCAGCCAATACGGTTGTGCCACATGTTAGGTAAGCCACGTTAGTAATCCCATCAACCAAATTTTCTTATAATTTCATAATTATCCCTCATCTTCCTTATATTTCCATTTCACCCCCTAATATTCCCTAAAATTACAAGATAATCCTAAATCTTCCATAAATTTTATTTTGACCTTAAAACTTTTCGAAAGTTCCTATAAGTTCCATATCTTCCTAAATTTACCAAAACACCTATAAACCTTGCCATAATTCAATTTTACCCCCAATCTTTATTTGATTATTATAATTAACCCTAAAAATTTTCAAATACTTTACTTTAACCCTATAACTTACCATAAAGTACCAAAATGCCCCTAAGAAGACAAAATAAAAGAAATGCTTAAGAGATTAAGATGGAAGTAATGCGGAGATAAATTTAGTAACTACAAGAAATTATTAATGCCTAACAAGCTTAATTGAATCACAAAAGAGATTCAGAACATGACTCTGATAGTAGCTCCCCTCATCAACAAGTAGCCATCGACCTTGAAGACAACTAACCCGACGGAATGACATTAAAGTAGACATTCTAAATTTCGAAGAAAGACTCTAGTTAGATGAATTTGTAAATTAGCTTCAAATAGTTGAAAAGGCATTCGAATTGAAAGATATACTAGATGAGCAGAAGGTTAAAATTGTTACTATCAAGCTAAAAAAACATGCCTCCATCTGGTGGTAAAATTTGAAGAAGAAATGAGAATGCAAAGAATGAAGTAAGATTAAGACACAGGAGAAAATGTGATGAGTACTTATATGTAAGTTTTTACCTGATCATTATTATTAAAATAATTTTATTCAATTGTAGAATCTTCGTAAAAAATCCCTGTCTGTAGAAGAATACACTAGAGAATTTGAAAAATTAATGATGAAGTGTGATGTTTAAGAGAAGGAAGAGCAAACTACTACTTGTTGTCTTAGAGGTTTGAACTTCGAGATTGCCTAACTAGTCTAGCTTTAACAAATACTAAATCCTAGATGATGTCATTTAGCTTGCCATTTGAATTGAGAAACAGCTACCTAAAAAATCCATATTCTAACCTTCCTTTTAAAAAAGCTCTACCAATACTTGTAAAATTCATACCATACAATCTAATACCTTAAACAAAACCTAACCAAAACCTACTAAAGAAGCCAACCTTATACCAACCATTCAACCTAGACCACCAAAATGCTTTAAATGTCAAGGATTTGGCCATATAGCATTTGATTGTCCAAATCACAAAATTATTACTACCATAGAGGGAGAAATTCAAGGAGTATTAAAAGAAAAAGAGCTTGAACAAACACAAGATGAATTCTTTGATCCACCAGTATTTGATGAAGAACTTATCTCTATTGATCATGAAGAATCACTGATAATTAGATAAAGCTTACACACTATAGTTAAGAAGGAACAACCTTAGTTAAGATATAACATTTTCCACGATGCATGGCCCAAGATAAAGTCTATGATGTCATCATGGATAGTAGAAGTTCTAAGAACATTGTATCAAGATATATGATGGAAAAACTCAAATGACTTACCCAGAGGCATCCACACTCTTACAAGTTGCAATAGCTCAACAAAAATAGCAAGGTAACAATTATGAAATGTTATCTTGTTACTTTTTCCATAGGTAAAAAGTATTAAGATGAGGTATAGTGTGATGTCATCCCTATAAAAGCTTGTCACCTTTTCTTAGGAAAACTTTGGCAACATGACCATCATCTTATATACAATGGTTATACAAACTTCTATTCTTTCGTAAAGGATGGAATAAAGATCAAGCTGGCCCTACTATTACTCGAAGAATTCAATCAAGCAAAAAATGAAGCTAAACCATTAATGTCTTTAGTATCCAAATCTTAATTCAAGGTGACATTAGTAGAAGCCCAATTTATGTGCCTAATATTATTGCTAGAATAAAATGATGAAGTAACCCTTCCACTAAAAGTTAAGTAACTACTTGCTAAATTTCTGGATGTTACACCAAAAGAGACTCCTTCTGGTTGGCCACCAATGTGAGACATTTAGTGCGTTATTGATTTCATCCCTAGAGCAATCATTCTAAATAAACTAGTTTATAGGATAAGTCTCCAAGAACATGTTGAGATCCAATGCCAAGTCAAAGAGTTAGAAAAGAAAGGACTGATTAGAGAAAGTGTTAGTCCTTATGCTATACTAGCATTTTTGGTGTCAAAGAAGGATGAAAGCTAAAGAATGTGCATTAATAGTTAAGCTATAAATAAGATCACCATTAAGTATCACTTCCCAATACTTAGACTTGATGACATGCTTGACCAATTACATGGTGCCGTTATCTTTTCAAAAATTAACTTTTGTAATGGATATCACCAAACTAAAGTATGGCTTAGAGATGAATGGAAGACTAAATTCAAGATTAGAAATGGCTTGTACGAATGGACAGTAATACCTTTTGGATTATCAAATGCTCTAGTACCTTTATGTGCTTGATAAACTAAATACTTTGACCTTTTATTGGGAAATTTGTAGTTGTATACTTTGATGATATCCTAATCTACATCAAGAGAAAAGAAGGACATGTAAGGCACATTCAACAAGTTTTAGAGATCCCTAGGGAGTAAAAAGTGTTCCTTCTTAATAAATAAAGTTATCTTTCTTAGGTATATCATCATTACAAAAGGCATCCGAGATGACCCCAGCAAGATAAAAGCCATCAACAATTGGCCAACTCCTAAGTCTGTCTATGATGTTAGGAGTTTCCATAGGTTAGCTTTTTTTTATCACAGATTCACAAAAAATTTTAGTTCCATTGCTCCTCTACTCATAAATTGTACCGAAGTAGATAAATTCCCATGGTCAGAACAAGCCTAGAAAAGTTTTAAAGAACTAAAGAAATAATTAATTGAAGCCCTAATATTAGCCCTTTTAAATTTTGACTAAGTCTTCAAAGTCTACTGTGATGCTTCTAACACTGGAATTTGCATCATTCTAAGCCAAGAAGGACATCCAATTACCTTTTTTAGTGAAAAACTTAACAATGCCAAACTCAAGTATTCCACTTATGACAAGAAGTTCTATGTAGTTGTTTGTACTTTACAACATTGGAACCACTATTTATTGCCTAAAGATTTTATCCTTTACTCTAATCATGAAGCCTTTAAACATTTAAACTCTTAACAAAAGGTCAGTTATAGGTATGCTACTTAGAGCAAATTCTTATGGGGTTACGACATCTTAAAAAGGAACAAAGCTAGAAGTTACTGTAGCATATGCTCTCAATAGAAGACATGCTTTGCTTTCTACTTTCCAGATAATGATTACCGAATTTGAAATTATTAAAGAACTATACCAAGATGACCTAGATTTTAGAAAAGTCTAGAGTGCCACTAAAACACAACCATTCTAGCAATACTATAGGCATCAAGGATTCCTATTCAAAAATAAGGATTTGTGCATTTCCTAATGTTTGTACAAGAAGCCATATCTGGGAAGCCCGTAATGAAGGAATAGTCAGTCACTTCAGGTGAGATAAAACTATAACTTTAGTTAAAGAAAATTTTTATTAGCCTAAGCTCGAAAGAGATATCAACAAGTATATCTAAAGATGCAAAATTTGTCACATAGCTAAGACCAAGAGTCATAATACAAGGATGTACATGCCTTTATTGGTTCTAGAAGCACCATAGGAAGATATTAGTATGGATTTTATCCTCGAACTTAAAGATAGAAAGATTCCATAATGGTGTTATGGACAGATTCTCAAAAATGGTTCATTTCATCTCATGTCAAAGGACAAGTGATGCTATCCAAATTATAGACTTATACTTCAAAAAAATTGTCTGACTTCATGGCATTCCAAAAACCATTACCTCTAATCGAGATGTTAAGTTCTTAAGTCATTTTTAGAGGACTTTATAGAATAAAATAAGTATCAAGCTTCAACCTAGCGGTGCCAATCACCCTCAAATAAATGGACATATAATTACAATTAACAGACTTTTAGGTAACTTACTTCATAACTTTGTTAGGAAGAATATAAAATAATAGGACCTTATACTTGCCCATATCGAATCACCTGCATTAACTCTACTAACCAACCCATTAGAAGATACTTATTTGAGGTGGTGTATGGTACTCATTCCTTTAGTCCACTTGACTTAGCCCCATCTTCTATTAGCTATAAGTATAATATAGACGTAAAGCAAAGAGCAAAGGAGATCAAGAAGCTCTACAAACAAGTTCGTGCAAGGATTCAGAAACATAATACAAAATATAAAGCCTAGTGAGACAAACATCGATAATAGTATACTTTCAAAGAAGAAGACTTGATATGGATATATTTGTGGAAAGAGAGGTTCCTAAATCAACATAATCCCAAGTTATTTGCAAAGGTAGATGGACTATTTTAAGTTGTTCAAAAGATCAATGATAATGCCTACAAGATAAAGTTACTAAGCTCCTATGGTATCTCTATTACCTTCAACATTGCTAATCTTTCACCATACTATGAAGATGATAACTAGATTCGAGGGCAAGTTTCATCCAACTCAAGGAGGATAGAACAAAAGATCCAATATGGATGGAACAAAAAAAAGTCTAATGAAAAGCCCAGTCTAAGACATAATCTAATCCAAAACCAAAAGATAATTTTAGAACACTTTAGCCTAAGGAAGAATAAGGATAATTCTAGAGAATTCTTGATTACAAAATATCTCATTAAATAGGGAGAGATTTTTGTAATTTTTTGGGATAAATTTGACCCTGTGAATAGCTATAAAACCCCTTTCAAGTTGTAGTATGGATTATTAAGTGAATAAAAAATCCTTTTTTCTATTGAAGAGTTACTCTTTTCTTCTTCTCTAATTTGGCTCCTGAGCCAAAATGTCTTCATATTGACAAGTAAAGACAATTCTATAGTTTATTATTATAATCTTTAGTAAGCAGAATCTATAAATAATCTTGTTCTTAATAAAATTAATGACATTAACTATTTGATTCCTTTAAACATCATAACTTTAACCTATTTAATAAAATAATTTATAACCACTAGAAAGAAATTATGTCCTTTAGTTAAAGGAGGATAAATATTTCCAATAGTATCTAATGCCTATCCTTTAAATGGCTAATGTTTGATTTTATCTTTTAATTTGTTTGGCAACTAGTACCTTTTAAATTAACAAATATCTTTGGCACTTTTGACAACTTTTAACAAAATGTAGAAGCCTCTTTTCATAAAGACCTATCTTATTTTAACTCTAACTTGATGAGTTCTACATATTCCATCTTGAACTTTTGTAATAGGCATAACTACTTTAGTTTCACCCAAGCATTTCAATAATTGTTATTTAAATATTTCATTATACAACATACCATCCAAAAGCATTAACTTCAAAGCTTTTACTTAGCTTATATTTTTTAATAGGTTATCTAAGTATTCAACTAAAGGTTTCTTCCAATTAGTTAAGTTATTGACTTGTTCACCTAAACTTGTGCACATTATTTCTCTAGTTTTAGCCTATGTTAAATAAGTTTTATTTTGAATTATTTTAGCAAATTTTCATTTATGTAATTTATGCCCTGATATGATTTAGGCTAATTTGTTGGCCTTTTCATTTATACTTTGGGGTATATGTTTAATTGGCATATCAACAAATGTGCAAAGTAACATTGCCAAACTTACGAAATATTTCACCATGTTTGGATTCACACATCAATACTCTTGTATGATTTGTTTAATTATCGATTGTGAATTCTTATAGATCTTAACATTAGGTGCTCAATGTTTAAGTAATATTTCTAAGTTAATTATTAATATCTTATATTTGGTCTTAATATCTATAATGACTTAACTTTTAGACCATCGTCACCAACATAAAGATATCAACTAGATATCATTATAAGTCTTTCCATTTCAACTTATTTATAAAATTAATTATTTTTCTTAAATATGTATGATGCAAAAATACAAGATTAAAAAATTCACTAAAAATTATTTATATGCATCATCAAATCAAAAAATAGTATTCTATAATTAATAAGGATCAATATTTTACATACATTTTTCTTGAAAACAATAAGCATAGCTATTGAATAAAACCTCATTTTTTCTAATTAGAAATGTAAAATAAATCTTTTTCCCTTTTTCTTTATAAAGGATTTCCAAAATTAGTTATATGATAATTTCTTTTAGAGTCAAAATCCAAGTCTAACATAAGAAGTTTACCTTTCCAATTAGAAAATAGTTGAACATTATAAATTTACAAAAATGTAAAACACTAGTGAAATGATTTTAGAAAAATATCATTTCATTAGAAAGTATTTTAAACAAATAGTTATCTAGAAAAATTTTTTTATAGAAAATAATTTATTAAGCAAAAACATGGAAGACTTAAAAACATACTTATAAAACTTTTATGAATTACCTTTTTCTTGAAAATTTCCTAAGAAACTAGAAAGATAATTTTAAAGATAAGTTTTTGAAAATGAATATACTTACTTTAAAAGTTTAAACCATAACACTAACATAATAGAATAGAACCAGGTTACAAAAATTCAAAAAGTAAATGATCAAATTAATAGAATGTTTAAAAAAAGTTCAAAAATCAAATTTCCTTTCTTTTCTTAATGAGATAATAACTTATTACTTTTGAAATTTTCATTATAAAATGACTCTTCATCATTCAATTAAGGTTTTCAAAACTTAAAAGTAAATAAAAATTTTCTATAATTTAAATACCTTTATAAAATATGTTGAAAACCATTTCCATTCTCCTTTTTCTTAAGAAAACCCTGAGCTAACTTGTTATACATCTTAAAATCACACTTTTAATAAAAATAGAATACCTAGGCTCACATAGTAAACCCATTTGTTATTAGAGTCAAGTTATGAATTAATTATAAAGAAAAATCAGTATATAATTATTTAGAATAAAGTTTGAAAATAGATATTTTCAACTAATAGTTACCTATTAAACTGATTGTCAATACAATTATTAGAATCAAACATAATGTGGTTCTTGGGTGAGGATCATAAAAAAAATGCTACTAATGCTAGTATGATCTATACATATGCTACAATGAATTCTAGCCTAAACCATCCCTAAGCAATTTCATATATATGCCACTATTTATCAACAATTCCTGCGAGCACCATTGAGAAGTGGAGTACCTAAAAAATATATTCATAATTAGAGTGAGTAATGACTTACTCAATAAGATGGCTATCACACCAATTTTCTTGTGGGCTTTAGCTAAGAAAATCAAATATATATACTAGCATAACTTCTCTTACCAAAAATCCCTATTTTCCAAACATTTCACATATTTAATATTTCTATATGCTACACTTAAAAAAAGTAATTTCAAGGATAATTACAAGCATATATTTCATTATAATCACACAATAAGAAATAGTAGGAGGTATGTAGGGTTACAACCTTGTTACTCCAAAACTAACCTTATCCTATCTCACATTTTTATATAGTGAAGATAACCTATTTGGCTTTTGACACTTTTCATATGGGTCATTATGAAGAAGATAACCCTTTAAGCATCCAACATTAATTTATGCATATCATTATAGCAAAGATAATATTTCAAGCTTTTGATACTTTTCATTTTAGTGAATACAAACTCATGTAGTCTTCATACGCTTTTTTAATTTAATGAATTTAGACTCATGGTCTTCTGACACATCTACTAATGAAGACAAACTCATAGTTTTCAAAAGCTTTTTCACAATTTAACAATAATATTAGGGTAGGGTCAAAATACCTTCCATGCTATAATCATCACATAAACAATAATATCATATTCATAATATTGTAATCTAGCAAGTTTAATACTTATTTTTAATTTTTCACATTTAATGTGACCAAAATAAGCATTCTTGTTTTCATTTCAACATGTTAGATATCATTTTGTGCAAGAAATATATTTCACTTTCATTTTTGCACAATAATTCATTCATTTATTTATAATTTCATAATGTACTAAAAATATCATATAGTCTATAGTTTCTTTATAAAACTTATGAGATACCATATACTTTCTTTCAATTCTTATTCAAGCATCATCTTATGTCAATAACTCAATATATTTTTATATTATAATGATAACATTCTCATTGAGAAACACTAAAATATTTTTCAAGTTTTTTAGCAAGAAAAACTAAAACACATTACTTGGATTTTCAAAGTTCCAACATTATTAACTTCTGCAATTTGAAACCTATGATTTGATTACTATTTTAACAAGAAGATTATTTCAACTCACTAATTCAAGCATCTTAGTACACCAACTAGTAGCCAAAAAATTGAATATTTTTATCATACATGCTCATCAAAATCATATGTGAACAAGCATACATCTTCCTTCGATTTTATCAAGCAACCTATAATTCAAAGTCTTATTTTAGATATCAAACTTTATTATTTTTCTTTGAATTTTTGGATCTATAATATGGTTAATAAACTTCATTTTTCAACAATTTTCAAGATCAAAATAAGTTACACAATTTACTCACATATTAAACTTTCAAAACACCTGGAAAAGGACACTTTTAACTTTTGAAATCCTATTTTAATATGAAAATTTGTGAATTGTTTTCCTAAAATTTCTACCTAAAAAATATAGGTTTTGAACATCATTTCTTAAGCACTTTCATACCCAAAACATGATCCATTAATTAACTAAATCAATTTGCTTGAAAACCACTTCGTGGGAAGTCATTTCTAGTTTGAAATATAGAAAAATTTAATACAAATTTATAATAACATATAAAAAAATGTGCTTGGATCATGATGTAACAAGTTTTTGTGAAAAAAATAGAATTCTTTCCTATTATGATATATGAAACCCGAGAGCTTCTCTATCAATTCCAAAATGGATTTTTGCTTTAAAATTTTAATGAAAAAATTGTATAATAATTGTAAGATACTCTAAAATAATGTATACTACATTTTTCTATAAAAACCAAATATTTTCTCTAAGGATACATAGGTACCTAAGAGTTTTTTTTTTTTTGCCATAAAACCTAAAAGTTATTCATGCTTTCTTCAAATGGGAATTTTGTCTCACATGAAAACATGTTGAGTAGTATCTTAGAAAATGATTTTTATGTCTCTTTTAAGATCTCTTTTATTTCAAATTTCTTTACAAAAAAAAATTCTTGTTGTTACATAAAGAAAACTTTTCAAAGATTTTCTTTTTCCATAAATGGAAATTGATAACTATTTTCTAAAAACTAATATCTTTTTTCATTTTAAATCTTTTCAAGAAGACTTTTTTCACTAAGACACCATGATAGGTCATGGCTTTCACATAACAACAATCACAAAATATATGCATATCACATATAAAAATTTTCTTAAAAGAAATCTATGAAGAAAAAGGGTAAATCTCTTCTCATCTTTAATGTGTTGGCTTAATTTTTCCTACAATCCATGGATTCAAGTTCACCATCTACAAAATACCATAATGTTAGTATAAGATCTAAGAGAGCACTATGAAAAACAAAGCTAAACTTACTAGGTGTTGGGAAATTCATGATTGCATCACATGCAAACACACACAAAAGCTTAAAAATTTTAATTAATTTAATTTTTTTCCAAAGACCATTTAAGCAATTAATTCGATTCATGAATATGTAATCAAGAAAATGATTTTACCTTTTTTATGGTTGTATTTATTTTGCAACTTCAATTAAGAGACCTAAGTATGCCTCTTTTAAGGTCAGTCCACACAATCAGCTTTCGCTCCATCACACCTTGGTGTTAGCAACAGTGAGTGGTAATTTTAGAAGGAAAAGGAAAAGAAAAATAAATTTTCATGATTAGCTCAATATATCAGCACACATGTGTTAGTGGTAGACATATTATTCTTAAGATTCTTTACAACTTTTCAAGACCTCCTTTCATAGTCATCTAATAACTTGCCTATTAGAATCCCTGAAAAGATTTTAAGAATTCTAATAAAGATAAATAACATCTAAAAAATTATCTAATAAATAGGCAAATAAACTTATTTATACTTATTTATTTTTCTCCCATCAATTATCTTATAATTGAATTATTAATTATCTCATAATTAATTTATTCTCTATAAATAAACAAATATGGATGTATCTGATTATATGTGTATGACCCTTAAGGTTCACCATTAAACTAATGATAGGCTATGATTAAATTAAACTCTTTTAATTTAATATTTAGAATCGATTTCATCGATTCTAAATCCTAAAATTCATGATTAACATCCAATAACATATCATGAACTAGTTAACGTGAATTGTAAAAAATAAAGCTTTTCAAGTTACAATTACCATATAGTACAACCTTTTCATTATGCAATGTCTCGATTTAACTTAAGGTGTGGTAATTAGTTAAAGCCTTTGTCATTCAACAATGATGTATCCAATCCAGAATTCATGATTTATTATGTGAAACTTAGAAAACTCTTTTTTTAATTTCATTTCACCTTGGCTAACAATATTCTAAGTCATAATTTATAAGATAATATAGCATATTCTCTTCTCTTTATAAGAAGAGATGAATTCCTTGTAGACATTCACAAATGTTCATATGTAGTAAAGGCATATCTAATAAATTTTTATTAGATGAAACCTAAGAATAAAAATATTATTAAAGTATATTGTACAATATATAAGATTACTATGATGTCTCGAGTCAAACGATTAATTCTACATCATTACAAGGTAAGAGTTTCAGTTCGACATATCCATATAGGAATTTTTAAATGGGTTAGCTAAATGGACTTACTCATTTAATGAGAACCTATGCATATGCATTATTATCACCACACCAATATCTATGAAATAAGACATCTTCCCACTTGAGCATGTATTATATATACTAGAGTATTTGAGTCATTACCATTCATTGCCAATAAATCTATGATTATAAACATTTTAAGATCTAGATTATAAGGAATATATTTCATGATCATCATCTTTATGCATAACTATATTTCATAAGCTATATTGATCTTTAAACTTTATTAAATATAAATAATAATTAAATGATTGGTAATGAAAAATAAATTCCTTTTTATTAATAATTGATCGAATGAAAAGTTATAAGAAATGTCCTATTATATCATATGTAATTGGCTTGAAGGGCACAACTTTAATACTAGGATATAAGAATTCCTACCTTCTTTGAAGAACATAAGAGTTTATCCTAGCAATTTCTTTCATAATTTCTCAAGAAATTTTTAAGAAATTTGAAAAACAATGAAGAATTCTTTCTTTAAAAACTCAAAAACTCTTTCTTGCTTCTCTCTCACACACATTTCTTTCTATCTCTCACACTTGAAGAATGTAAGAAAATAAACTAAAAGTTGTCACAAATATAGTAAAGTTCAAAGGCTTTTATGTCATTGCATCATCTCCTATTTTCCACTTAGAAACCACAATCTTACTTCTTAAAAGGGAGTAAAAATATTTTCACAATCTTTCAAATTTTCCTTTCATTAATGTTATAGCTTTGTTCTCTAAATACTTAATTCCTTATTGAGATAATTTATGTGACATTCTTAATTTCTTCATAAAATCTTAGAAAAATCAATGTAATATTCCTTCATTAAATACTTTCCAATATTAATGTTTCCTTCTTATGCAGATGATATAACAAAGTCTTATTAGTTCTCTAATTTAAACATGTGTTTCTAAGCCATATAAATTAATATTCCTTAATCTGTATCATTTCTTCTAGATGCATTACTTAGGAAAATGCTAAAATTATTTTGTTACTTTTGAAAAATACCACTAATTCCCTAAATTAGGTTAATTCTACAATGACATTCCTTGAAGAATGATATTAAAGTACATAATCCATATACTAAAAATTCTCTTTTGCATTTCTACAATAAAATTGATAAATACTTAAATTCATAATACTAATTAACGTTTAAGTCTAATAAAGCAATACTAATGAGTGCTACACTTTTTTCTTCATTTAATTAAGTAAATCAAAATTTTCTTTCTAATAAAACACCAATGAAGCATATTTTAAGAAGAATCATAAATTTAGGCTTTTCATTCATAAAATCATTTTATTTTGAAAAATTAAATATTTTAATTTTGGTTCCAAGGTATAACTGTGCATATCACTTTCATTTTGCCAAATTTTTCATAATTTTGGTTAGTTATGTTTTCATAAGATGTGTTTAAGTAAAAACTTTAGGTTATTTCAAGATACTATCAACCTTGAATCTTGAATATTATTAAAACAATCAAGTTTTTTGAAATATATTCTAATGAATTTTCTATCTATTAAAATTAATGGATACTTCCACTAACTACCTACTAATAAACATTTCCTAATTTAGTTCTAATGATTTTATCCTATTAGGTTTCTATTAGCATTATATTATCTAAGCACCTAGTGTTTAATATAAATAAAAAATCAATTGGCTTGTTTTGCAGCATTATTATA
This sequence comes from Sindora glabra, assembly GCA_020226215.1. Classification (NCBI taxonomy): domain Eukaryota; kingdom Viridiplantae; phylum Streptophyta; class Magnoliopsida; order Fabales; family Fabaceae; genus Sindora; species Sindora glabra. The sequence goes on from CM035235.1 coordinate 216,214, forward strand.
ATAAAATAACACTAACACTGCTTCTATGATATATGTCATCAAAATACAATTTCTTAAATTTGATACTAATGAAATTTATTTGCTTTTCATGAGGTTTAACTGCAAAATTAGCTATAACTTGTCCTTTTATTACCTTCAAAGGGTAATAATATAGTGTAAATTCTATCATACCTAAGGCTTATTTTCTAACTCAGCCATGTATTAGTAACCATGATAATATATACTTTATAATGTCAGTTTTTTGCAAGAACCAAAATAATAGTTAACAATTAATAATATCCTAATTTGTTACATGAGAAATACAAAGAAAGAAATAATATTTCATTGTGAAATATCTTTATTTGATTACATTTAACATCCTAAATAAATAATAAATTTCCTTTTTTTTCCTTTATCATTTTTTGAGCAAGAAAACATCCAATTACATCATTACAGGTTGAAACATACAATTTTAAAGGTCAAATAAGAATCGGAGAAGACATGATTAGTGGATTAATTAAATATATTTTCATGTTATTGAATGCTAACTAATAATTGTCCTACTAAATGAATTCCTCATTGTCTTTTAGCTTTAACAATGGTGAAAATAACAAAGTTTGACTAGATAAATTAGAGATGAATATCCTTAAAAAATTAACTTTCTCATGGAAACTTTTTAGTTCCTTTTTGTTACTTAGTGCTAAGTTTTCATAATAACATTTGCTTTATTCTTGTCAACTTCAATTCCCTTTTAATGAACTAAGAAATTTAAGAAATAGCTTACCAAGATGCTAGATGCATATTTTAAGGGATTCATTTTCAAGATATCTCTGTGCATTCAATTGAAAGCTTATCTCAAATTCTTCAAATATTCATCATGTGAGTAAACTTTTACTACCATATTATCAATATAAAATTCCATTGATTTTCTAGTCATATTATAAAAGATGGTGTTCATTACTCTTTGATTGATGACTTTATCATTTTTCAACTAAAATGGCATGACTATCCATTCAAAGGTTTTAGTCTTCCTTAAACACCAAAATATGTCATTTTTTATGTATCTTCTTTGGCTATATACCTTATTGTACCTTACATTTTCATCCAATTGGCTAACCATAACATGGGGTGAAGCTAAATTAGTTAACACATCTGTGATTGATATTAGGTACTCATCCTTCAAATTACATCATTCAATTCAAGAAACTTTATGCATACTTACAATTTATCATTTTTCTTCATTACATGATATTTCAAATCTATTTAGCATATTTAGTATTTATTATAAATTTATCTTTCAATAGACATTCTATTTCCATTTTTATCTTCAATACAACTTCCAATATAAATTGTAAATGTGGTTGTTCATATGGTTGAAATGCCTCATTGATTGGTAATTTATGTTCAACTAGTTCTTTGCTCAGGCTTGGCATCTCATCATAACTCTATGCAAAATAATCTTTGTATTCCTTTACAATGTTTGTAATTTACTATTTTATGTCCTTTAATAAGGTAATATTGAAAAGGTTGGCCTTTTTTCCTTTTTAATCCTAAATTTATTGATTGTACAAGGTTTTATGCTTCAATTTTCTTAATATCCTCCTTGATTAGTGATTCATAAAATCCTTATAAATGTAATTAAAGAGTTTTAGTTTTGATTGCTTAGCTACATAAATCAATAACTAAGTAAGATGTTTTTGAATTTCATTTATGAGGATTACAAGTTAATCCCATAATTTTGACCTTAGGGATTACCTTGAACTTGGAGCTATCAAGGATACACATGTTGATAAAGGCATGATCAAATGTGTCCTTAACATTTAAGGGTTAAAGATTAAGGTTATAGATCTTGAACTTAACATTACATTGTTACTTGTAACATAGATTATCATCTACTTATATCTATTTAATTATCCCATCTTTTTTCCACATTATTAATTTTTAAGGTAGAATAGAAAAAAATCAAACTGATTGTATGTATTTAATCTTAAGCAAGTAGTAAATTATAATTAGCCTTTGAAGGTATAACCATGAATAATATTTTTCTCATGAATGTACAACCTTCAAATTGAGTAATACCATCCCTCATGTGAATACATTTTAGTGTTAAAGTCAATTATGATAATATTTGATAGTATTGGGTCTTTTGGTTGCTTTCTAAGCCAAACAGAAGTTGATCTAAGCATTAAAATGACAAGTACTCCCCTATCAATCAAAACCTTATTCAAAGATGAACCATTAGTGTTAGCCTTTATGTGTAAAGGTCTAAAATAGTTCTTCATTTACTAAATTTGACCATTGCTACAAAGGTTTTTATCATTGAAGTATTCTTCGGTACTAGCCTAATTAGTTATTGAAAATAAAGGCAATAAGATTTTTATGACATCTATGTCAAGGTCCATTTTCTAACTTTGAATCTTTAACTAATACGATATATCTCTTATCTTCTTCTTTGGTTCTCTAGTTTCTCCTAGCTTAGATGTTAATTTTGCTTAGCAACCTTGCTTTTCTTTCTTTAGTTTGCTTTTGTTTTCTTCCCTTCTAGGATCTTATGGGTGGTGACCACTCATAATAAGGATTAAATTAGTTATTTTTTTCCTTCCTCATATCTTGGCTTTCAAATTTCTTTCCCTTTATCTTGACTTGGTTCATTTATGATCTAGCGTCCTTCAAGGTGGTTACTTATTAATGTTTTTGTGCTGATTTAAAACCCTATTTCTATTCTCAGTTAACCAAAGTTCAATCAATTAAACACAATCTTCTCCTTTTCTTTTTCTTTCTTGGACTCTTTGACCTTTTGTAAGGCTTTTTTATATCATTTGTTAATTTTTAGACTTCAAGGTCAATTACATCTTTTGACTATGTACTACATAATACCACCATGAGTTCATTATAATACTTATCACATCTTGAGCACATTTTCAACATGCCACCTTTGACTTAAATCCATTTATAAATTCAAAACAAAATTGTCTTTATTTGGATATGCTTTAGGAAAGAATAAGGCATATAAGAGATCATCATATTCATAGTAGCAAATGACATTTACACCTATGTCGAAATCTTTAATTGCTTCAACATAATTTGAACCTATTAGAAAGGGATCCTTATCCACTAGCATCTTTTTGAACTTGTCAACAAACTTCAAGCATCCTTATATGATTACTTTCATAATCATTTCCCTAAAATGGACACAACTATTGCCGATATGGTTGAACATATTATGATATTTACAATATTTTTTATCTTTTATCTTTTTTTTTGATAAAATTCTATAGAAATCAAATAATTTTATCTACTTATCTTTCAATAATAAATTAAAATTTCCATCGGCCTTATTAATGTTCAAGGAATAAACTTTCTTGCTTATATTTATTTCATCCTTTCTTTTAAAATTTTTCAATGAAGAACTCATATGCAAAGGGTTAAGTTTAACTTTAAGCAAATGGATCTCATTTTCAATTTCATCATCTAAATCTTCATCTTTGACATGGGTGACTTTTCTTTTATATAATGAGATCATCTTAATTTTTTTATCTTTTTCTTGTTATAGCTATTCTATCTACCTAACTTTTTTAGCTAATTGAGACATATCAATAATATTGTGATTTATGATTCCATTAAGCTTTTTCTAATATTTATTAATTTGGTTAGTCCTATTCTCATCTCCTTTTGGTAAAATTAGTCATGGGATATTCATTCCATTTGGGCTTGAGAGTCTAGAAAGTTTAGGGAAAGGCTAGAATACCACAAAAGGATAATTTTTATCAAAGACAAAGGAAAGTATCTCTTCTTAAGAAATTCATTACTAGCTAACTTCTTGCATTTAGGTATGAATTATGCAATGTAATCTATCATGGATTGGTTGTCTTCACAAAAAAAAATTAGTAAAATTGAACATTTTAAACCTTTTAGGCATTTCTATTTGGTTGATCTATTCAAGGAAAGCACTCTTATAGTTTGGGTATTTATTTTGTTTGCCTAGTTAGTTTAACGATCTTTTATCTAAATATTGTAAATTTAGTCTTGTCCTTGATTTATATCCAAACAAGGGAAGGAAAAATCATGACTTAGCCATCCATTTTCTTCCATTCTTTTCTCATCAATTTTGTTTCATTTTCTTCTCTTGTCTTCTTTCCCTAACTCTTAGACATATCATTAATGAGTAGGTAAAGGTATTTTTACCAAAAAATGTTAATTTTTCCTATATTTTTATATAAATATGTTGTCACAACCTAATTCGATCATAACTAACATGGATCTCAATACTCGATTTTCACAAATATTAACACTATTTGCTTTAATTTATCCAATGAAATTTTCATATTTTTAAAGGGACTCGAAATTCACTTTAAATTTTGTTGAAAAATGAACAACGTTTCCCTTGTTTTTGGACACTTTACAAGGGCTACACGCCTTAAAATATAAAACTTGTATATATTCTCATATATGATAGCATCATATACACACAATACTACATAATCTTAGGATATAGATATAGATAAACAATTCAATACATTAAACAAATTAGTGAAATCTTTATCATTAATTTGATCCTAATCCCAATTGTCAATTTTTTTAATAAGGCAATTTTGATCCTCTATAGATGTAACAAGGCACAAAGGCACTTATCTTAACCTAAAAATATTTAAAATAAAATAAAGTGAGTTACAAGAACTTAGTGAGCATATATCTACCATTATTTGTATACATATATAACAATCACAGGCTCACCATTTATCAAATTAGAAAATAATAGCAAACCCATTTCTTGAATTTTTGAAATATTCATAATCAAGTCTTGAATTAGCAATTCACCTGCATGCAACTTGGATTCCATATCTCACATCATAAATCATAGTAATATTAACTATTCATTATTAGATGATTTCATTATTATTTCACACATAACCTACTTTAGGTGATCATTACATTCATAAACAACTATTAAGGCTTAGACACAAATGAATCATCACCATCACATTAAGTTCTTGCAATTACATCAAAGGGCAATATCCAATCATAAACAAGGCTCTAATATCACATAACTAGTCATAATAAACATACATATAATCATATTTTGACTTCCAAGTTAGTCTTATATCCTTCATAAATGTTCACAAAAAATTTCTTATCTGGCTTTTATATCATTGCCACATTATAGTTCATAGTTTCTAATGCCACTTTCAGTATGATTCATAGATAATATACACATGAGAGCTTAGCTTTTTATATCATAATTGTTTATAGAAACTATGATGTAAGTAACTTATTCATTATAGGCCAATATCAGAGCACATGACTGTATATATATATATATATATATATATAACAATATCATTATATTCACTTACATAACCATAACATATAGATATTAATGAAGCTTATTCATAGTCAATTGATAGTTAGAAACACCATCACCATTTTTTCTAAGAAGGGCCATATAACATTTATTCAAATAGATAATTGCATTTATATCACAAATATTAGTTCTGCATTACTTACCTGATCATGAAGACAAATTAGTTCTAAACTATATTACATGATTGTGCCTTTAAGAGATTACACATAAATATATATATATATATATATATATATATATATATATATATATATATATATATATATATATATATATATATATGTAACTTGTATTATAAATAAGAAAATATAAATTATAACATTTAATAATCCTTTGTTAAAATATTAGCCTATAGTAAGACATATACTCATTTGATAATGTTGATCCACCCTTAGAATTCTGAAGCATCCATATTTATCTTTTCATATTTTCCTCATAATATCATGATTCACAAGAGTAGTTTATAAGTACTCAAATTTATTCCTTTTCTTCCTTAGTTACTATTCTGGGAATTATTCCTACTATTTTAATTTTCTATATTGTAATCTTATTAGCTCTTTCTTGAATTAATTGTAAGAAATAGAAAATGAATTATTATAAAGTGATTTGAAATTAGACTCACATATGTAAAAATATTAAGGTTCCATCTCTAAAAAGCTCATTTGATGCTACTAATGCATCTTACACTATCATGTCCTTTATTCAAATTTATGGATGAAAACAAATCAAGAATTCCCGTATATTACAACTTTTCTAGTCCAATATAAAATTATCAAAATATTAAATTCAAATGATATAGATATACTCTAAATGTAATTGTCCAACACTTTTAAGTATAAAATCCTTATTTTATTAATGTTATATCAAGTATCCACAATAAGGTGATAAAGTAAGGGTTTTTCTAAATCAAGTTTAAATTCTTAAAATATTGAGATGTAATACTTCAAGAACAATTGAATCATATTATTTCAACATCTTATATCATAAAACTTTTATTTTTCAAAGCCATCATTATATATTTGAATTTACTCAAAACATGGGTTTTTTTCTAAAATATATAACCACTGTTAAAAATATTATAGTATAATGCTCTATAGTGGTTTTGCTTTTATTATCGAAACACTTTATAATATAAAATATACATGTATAGATACATTTTCATACATGCCATTATGGACTCAAAATACCTATAAATGGTTTTCTTTCTAAATCATGCACGATTCTTTGAAAGTAATAGAATATAATGCTCCATATATATTTTAATCATCTTAGTTTAACATTTTCCATCATAAAGATTATATTTTTATTTCATGTAAACAATAATATATAACACACATATATGGATTTATCTTGAGATTAACCCCTAAATAGGAGAGATTAGGGAGTTCAATTATATAAAAATGTCTTACTGCCTCCTGAGGGACTACTAGCAACTCATCAATGTTGGAATTTGTTAAGTTCAATGAAAATCATGGCTTCATGCTTCTAATCAACTGCCTCTATCATAAGCTACTACACATAACTTTTTTTCACATCACTAAGTTATAACCACTAAACGATGGTTCATGATTAAAAGAATGCAGTGGCACTAGCAGGGAATAGTGTTCTTCGCATCAAAGATAGGAGGAACAATAGCTTGTTATACGTGTACATCACAATGGCACCATTCAGCTCCATTCATTATAAGCACTCAGTGATTTCTTGGATAGCCACCCACAATGACAAAGATGCCTTGCAATGATGGCCTTGTGGCTAGACAAAAAAAAAAAAGTAGTAACTAAAAAAAGGAAAAAAATTAGGAAAGAGATAGAGTTAGTGGAAAGAGTGAGAAGAGAGAGAGATGCCAAAGAATAAAAAAAAAGGAAAGAAGTAAGTACTTAAAAAGAGAGATAAATATTTTAATACAATGCTTCTCAGTGCACCCTAAGTCTAAGGCCCCTTTTAATCTCAACCGTCTAATTCATTCTATTAAATCTTAGCCATTGATTTATTTTAACAACTTATTTTTTTATAAAATTAATTTTATTTACAATCTCAACTCTCTTCTTTCACTATATAAATATATCTGAAAGTTCTAAAATAATTATTTCAAACTTCCAAAACTCCTAAAAATAATTTATCAACACAAAGGATTTATTAAATCCTTGCACCTATGATTATTAAAAATATTTTCAACTTATAAGAAAATCTTTATAGAAAATATTTAAACAAACCTTAAATCAACACTAGCCAATTAAATAAAATTTGAATATCAAAAAATAAAAACTTAAAACTAATTATTAATGAATAAATAAATAAAAATAAATAATTATAAGTATTGAAATTTATAAAATTTTAATTATTAATCTTAGGTATTACATATGTGGTATTTTTTTAAAGCTTTTTTTCTCTCTGTTTATTACGCATTGTAATTGTCATTTTGTTTGTAGTTATAATGATTTTCTATTAGAGTTATGTAACATATTTTTCTATACTTCAATTTATAAATTAATGACATATTATTCTTTTTTTATGATGAGTCTGTGACACTAAAAACTTAAAAAAGTGGTAAGAAATCATTTTTAAATGAAAGTTATTTTTTATTAATTAAAACAAAATATAGTATACCTAATTTGTTAGAATGAGTATTTTCATTTAGCATACTAAACTAAAGAACCAAAAATTTGATGAAAATATATTAACATAAAATTAATTTTATTTACAATCTCAACTTAATTATTTTCAATCTTCTTTTACTATATAAATATATCTGAAAGTTTTAAAATAATTATTTCAAACTTCCAAAACTCCTAAAAATAATTTATCAATACAAAGGATTTATTAAATCCTTGCACCTATGATTATTAAAATTATTTTCAATTTATAAGAAAATCTTTATAGAAAATATTTAAACAAACCTTAAACCAACACTAGCCAATTAAATAAAATTTGAATATTAAAGAATAAAAGTTTAAAATAATTATTAATGAATAAATAAAATAAATAAATATTTATAAGCATTGAAATTTATGAAATTTTAATTATTAATCTTAGGTATTACATATGTGGTCTTTTTTTAAAGCTTTTTTTCTCTCTGTTTATTACGCATTGTAATTGTCATTTTGTTTGTAGTTATAATGGTTTTCTATTAGAGTTATGTAACATATTTTTCTATACTTCAATTTATAAATTAATGACATATTATTCTTTTTTTATGATGAGTTTGTGACACTAAAAACTTAAAAAAGTGGTAAGAAATCATTTTTAAATGAAAGATGTTTTTTATTAATTAAAAACAAAATATAGTATACCTGATTTGTTAGAATGAGTATTTTCATTTAGCATACTAAACTAAAGAACCAAAAATATGATGAAAATATATTAATATAAAAATAAAATATTTATTAATAAAAATATGATGTATATAATATTCTTAGTTTATTTATTATTATTTTAAATATTGTAATCTATTAATCATTTTGAAATATAATATACCTAAATCATTTATTATTGTTTTGAATATAATAATCATTCTAATCCCTAGAATGGTTATTCTACCCGATCATCATTTTGATACTTACTAAAAAGTAAAGATGTGAAAATTAATTTTTTGTTATTTATAATTCATTATTTATTCTAAATACTAAATAAATATTTTAGTTTGGTTTTTGATAAAATTATAAATTTCTTATTTTTATTAAATGTCGTTAATGCTTTATTAATTTTAAATTCAATAATTTTGTATTTTAAGGCCTACTTTTATTCCATCAAGATCTTAGATAAAGCACAATTTTAAATGAAAAGGCATTATTGTTATCACATATAAAATCAAACTAGTTGTAAGATAATTGGAATAATTGTTAGATTGTGATGGCTATCTTTAAGTTTTAATTGAATCTTATTAGATTATTCAACATTCTTATTATGAGTCTCATATTAATTCACAAATAATAAGTAATGTTAATATTTATTTTCTAGACCTAAAGTTTAGTGACTATATTGTAATGGGTTGCATGTAGTATTTAGACCTATAATGAGTTAATTAGGAATGGATCATATTAGGGGTGGCAATTCGAGTTGGTAGGTTGGATTTGTGTCAGGTTAAAGTATGGTCTCAACCTATTTATAGTGAAGCCAAACGCGACCTATTTAATAAATGGGTCGACTTGATATGACCTATGACATGACCTGTTTATTAAATGAGTCAACTCAACATGATCTGTATAATCCGAATGTGCATGATATGCTTATACAATAGCAATACAACCCGTTTAACCCAACCTGAACCCATTTATCAATCTATTTATATTAAGTTTTTATTTTATATAAATTAATAATTAATAAATTTTTATATTATATAATTTATTTTTATGGGTTACATAGGTTAGGTTGACCCGATTAACAACCTAAATAACTTAAACTAATAACCTCTAATTTAATCTCTCAACCCTCTATCTTATGTAAAAAACCACGACTAACCAACCAAAATTTAACATAAAAAGAGATAAAGATTTTAAATACTAGTTATACTAAATTAATATTTAACACATGCAATTTCAAGTAATTAGCACAAAGAATAAGGGAAAAAGAAAAATTAATTAGAAAAAGTTAACATTACAAATTAAAATCTTACAATCCAATAAAGATAAGTCTTAAAATTCTTGAATTAACTAGAAGTTAGCCCTCTATAGCTGAAGAACAAGAAACTTAAAAAAAAATGAAATGTTATCTTTGTTGTATTATGTAATATGTTAAAGAGTATTATGTTCTTACCTTCTATATTTGATTTACTGACCTTAAAACCTAATAAAAATGAATCCTATGCCTCTTAAGGCTACAAAGAATAGGACCTTACTAATTTTAGAAGCCTAAAACCTATTTTACAAAAATAATGTACTCTAAGAGTTACAACTATGTAATTTCATAGGTCTGATTTTCACCTAATATTATACTACCAAAACTATGTGGTTTTGTTAAACTTAAAACATGAAAGTTGTAAATCCAATTTTAAAAAAAATTAAGCACTAATTTCATCCTAATTAGACCTTTGTAACTCTAAATATAACTCAAGAATCAAAACTGGCTTTGTTTGAATAAAAAATAAGGCTTTAATTTCTTAGCTAAATTAAACCTTCTAGATATTAGAACTGAGCTTTAACCAAAATATAAAAATTATAAAGATTTCTTTAAGATTTTCAATGATATAAAGATTATCCTAATATGATATCTAGAGCTTAAGATATAACTAAAAATCTAAAATAGTACAAAAATTTAATATTAACTGAATAATTTCAAATCATTATAAAACTAACCTAAAATTACAAAAGAAGATCAATTCTATAAAATTAAGCATATATAAAAACTAAAAGGCATGAAATAAGAGAAAATAATATAGATAAAATCTTGTGCATCACAACTTCATAATATATATAATGCATTATTTAGAAAATACATTGTTTCATATAAAAAATGCATTATTTTTATTTATAAAAAGTGGACCACGTTTGATTTGTTGAATCAATGACTAAAATATGTTATATTTCTATTCATTACCAGGCATTTTTTTTAGAATAATTGATCTCTATGTATGCATTAGTATGTGTATTGGAAAATACATTTCAATGGTGGCTATGTTTATTCTCCTGAATAATACATGTAAAGCTAGAAATCGGTAGTTTTATAATGAATACATGGTTAACTTTTCTTGTTGTTACTATGTGTGTTATTATAAGATAAATGCATTTGAAGGCCAATTCATGTTATGCATGACCACTTTTCTATTATGGGCTCTATGAGAAAAACAATGGTAAGCTTCCACAATATCCATTCTAACCATTTAGTTACAAATTTATATCAAATTCTAAATTTGTTTTTCTCTACATTTTGATTGAGTTAAGAGTTGGATAATCTTAAAAATTATTTTACAAGGATCTAAAGGTGAATGAAAGGTCATTTAAAGGTAGGAAAATCGTGCCACCAAAATTACTAAAGTGTTTAGGCATAAGTTTTTCAAATTCTTGAAAAATTTAAAATTACATTTTCTTAAATGTTTTTGGATAAGATAAGAAATGGGTGAGTTCAAAAGCATTATTTGTAGATAATATAAACAATTTTTTAAATTGAAGTGCTAAAAAAACTTGGGTGAATACTCATAATTGTTGGCATAGAATTTTTAATTTTTTATGAAAAAAATGCCATTTCTAATTTTAGCACATTTTTATGATAATTTTCCAATTTATTTGAATATTTCTTTAAAATTATTTTAATCCTAAATTTTTTTAGAAGATTTGTATAATTTTAGCTACCAATTAAAATTTTTGTAGTAATTTTGGATACTATTTACATAACATAATAATTTTTGAAACATTATTATATTATATAGGAATCACTATATATTCATATTATGTCATAAAATTTTTTATATAATTACTTATTTACCTTTATATGACCAGTTGCTTAAAATTTTGTTCAAAATTTTAAAAAAATATTTTAAATATAGATAATGGAAAAGCAATATTAGTAATATTAAATATCCTTTGATATTATATTATTAATATAATAAGTTAACTATAATATAAGTGTAATGTTGAATATTGTATTCCTAAAATTTTAAATATCCTTCGATGTTAAGTTTTAAGAATATAATATTCAACTCTTATAATATGTTGTAAGGAATTAAATGTCCTTGGTGTTAGTATTTATAATATGATATTGAATGTGATTTCATAGCATAATTTTGTAAGGAAAAATATTTATATGATTAAGGTTTTGACATGCATCAAGTGATTGAGACATTTTCCTTAATTTTATATTTATGCAATAATTTTTTTAAGATGTTAGATGGAATGAATTATGATTAATAAGGTCTAGCTTAAGAAATTGTATCTAGCGATTTACAAATGAAACTCACCATTAGTACAAATTCCAATGTTAAGGTAAAAGTGGAACATGAAATTGATCACACTTAAATTAAGTTAGTCTAATGGTCACTTTCACTCGAACCATCAGTTGGAGCATCCTTGAACTTGTGAATGAGTGACCCATTGATTTTTGGATATGTAAAATCCATGAAACTCAATTAAATGGGAAAAGGTTATTGATTGAGAAAATAACCAATAATGAGGTTGATAGGCTAAAGAGGCCTATTATGAAATTTATTAATTATTATAAATTATGAATAATATAAAATTGGTTCTCTAACTTAGCATGCATTGAGTGTATTCCACTAGATTTTATTAACATCATAAAAGTGTATTAAGGCTAGAGATGGTGGTTTATTTTTGTGTTTTATTGGAAACATATTATCTTTTTACTATGAAAACTTGTTTTCCCCTAATTGTCATATTTGGACAAATAAAAATTGTTTCAATATATTTATTTAGGTACATGTTTTGCTTAGTTTACATTGGGATTTTACAAAATCCAATTTTGAAACCTAACCTAAAACCATCTCTAGGACTTAGTAAGATTGATTCGTTTAAAGGATATTTTAGGATAATGGGAGTTATCAAGTTAATGTAAAAGGTGGTAGTTAAAAATGAATACATGTTTAAGTTGAAGAGGATACTAAAATCAAACTATGGGTTTAAAATTAATTTAATTAGTAGTTAATAACTACTTTCAAAAGAAAGACATTGATTGTCAAAGATTTTTATCTCTAGACATTTTAAAACTCACTTCTGATTTAAAATAACATGTTTTAATAGGAGTCATGTTAGTTAAAAAACATAACAATCTTCCATATTTGTGATTCAATAGCTAGATAGTTTTCACGAGGGAAAAATAAAGATATCCATATATACAATCATATTTTAGTGAGATCATTTATATAGTTGTATCTTAATAAGATCATAACTTCTCCTGGATTTAAGGAGAGCAATGCGTACTAATGTATGATGATAAGTACATGAACTATAGTAATGTTAGTTTTACATAATGACAATGCTTTCCTAATTGATAACAATATGGATGTCAAGTAAAGGCTTAACATGTTCATTGGTATACATTTTTTTTCACTTGTTGATATAAAAGGATTAAGTTTATTAATCCCAAATATTTTTTTGAGTGATAAAGGATGTCTTATATGCATTAATTATAGTAGCTTGTTGTTTGTTTAGGTCAATGGTTTTGTATTGCTATTAGCATTATATCAGGTGGTATAAATGATTACATACTAACTTATAGGAGATTAGGAGATCTTATATATATATGCTACTTAGACTCATTTAATTAGTTATCTAAGTGATCATGAAGCTATGTTTAAACATGTGTTAGAAGGTGCTATGTCGTAGAAATATTATATAATTAGGAGCAACAACCATCATTACAAGGGCAAGGCATGTCACATGTAATAAATGTCTTTTAGGTTAAGAGTTTCTTGTCTTAGCCATTTTCATATCATGATAATATTGTTACTATGATTTTCTCTCTAAGTAATAATAAGTTTACCTATATATAGGACTTCGATTTGAAGTACTAATTTATATAAGAGAGATTCATGAGCATATTAATCACTTTCCATGGATTATACACTTGTGGATTTAGTAATTAAAGGCATATAGATTAATACATAATATGATCATATGAATAGTATATGTTTACCTCAGCTTTATGGTATTTTGGATTAGTAGGAATTTTGATGATGTGAGTTCATTAATATCTTACAATATGTTTAAACAAAATGCTTATAATGAGATATTTATATTATCACTATATATTATGCACATTTTGGTTGTGATGTATGAGTATAGATATTTAGACCTTATCTCATCATCACAATAGAGGTATATAGACCTTATCTCATTGTTATGTTGAGAATATTAATTTCTATTGTGCATCTTAAAGGAATACTAGGACCATTATGTAAGGATTTACACTTAGTTACATTAAAGTAATATAAATCTTATTATATACATTATATTTATTAATTATTGGGTTAGCGAAGTGTAGTATTTAGCATATTTAATATTAATATCCTATTGAATATAATATTTAATCTTATTGAATGTTTATATTTTCAATTAAACCTATAAGTGAAATAATATCATTGAATACTACTCCCTCCGTTCCTATTTATTTATCGATATTAACTAAATTCACACATATTAAAAAAGTAGCTTAATTTATTTATTTTTAGTAAACTTTATAAGATTACCCTTTATACACAAAATTCAAGACAGTTAAAAATAGAGAAAAAATGTAAAGAAATAAATACAAGTTATTTAATAGTGTAGAATAATAAATTATTTATTAATAAAAAGAAGAGTAGATTTAGAAAAAGAACATCTAATACTTTATTGAAATTTTAAAGTGATAAATAAAAAGGAATAAAAAATCTCTTTAAAATATGATAGATAAAAAGGAATAGAGGGAATAACATTTATTTTCAAATATTTTTTAATTATAAATTAATGTGGGCCCAAATAGGAAATTGTTGAATATTTTAATTATGGACCTCACATTAATTTATAAATAATGAGTAATGTTTATATTTATTTTCTAGACCTAAAGCTTGGTGACTATATTGTAATGGATCATGGATGGTACTTAAGACTATAATAGGTTAGTTAAGTATGGATTCTATAATGGATATGATCAATGATCCAACCTAATTTATTTAAACAATACTTTACCTTTATTAACATAACCTTAATTTGCATTTTGTCCCATCCATAGTTTTGAAAATCGGACTGAACCGGTGAATTGGTGAACTAGCCGAGGAACCGGTCCGATTAGGGGTGATGGACCGGAAATGCATGTGAACCAGTGAGAACCGGCCAGAATCGGTGAGAACTAATCAAAATTAGTAAACCAAACCATTGAACCGATTTTTGTAATTTTTTTTATATTTTTATAAAATAAAAAATTATAATTTTATAACAATTAAAATATAATACCTTCATAATTCTAGATCAATTAAATTTATATTTTTTATAAAAAAAATTTAACTTAAATTATTAATATATTTATTATATTTTATTACTTATTTGTTTATATTATTAACTTATATTATCTATTTTTTTATTTTTTAGCATAAATCATTATTATAAATATTTATAATACTAATATTTACTTTTGTATATATATAATTTATATTTTTTAATTCAAAACTGGTTTAACCAATGAACTACTGGTTCAACCAGTAAACCACTGAACCAGTAACTTTTTCGGTTCAATGACTGGTCCGATTTTAAAAATTATGGTCCTATCAATGTACAGAGCTAGTTTTCTCATTAAGAATAGAGAAATAAAAGGTTACAATAGAAGGAGATTAGATCCCTTTAACAAAATATTTTATAATTTTGAAAATCCTAATTTAGGAGAATTTGGAGATAAAAAGGAGAGTAATTGGTGAATTAAAAGATATTGAATTAAGGTATAAATCTCATATTCCAAGTATTTAATTGTCACCATTCATATAAAATTATGTACTTGTGTTCTCAAATTCCATCTTCCTCATACCATAATTCAAAATTAAAATTTTGGTTTTAATAATAAAATATAAAATTATTCTTACATATATATCATGGAAATATGTGGATTATTTGAAAGTAAAGTAAAAATGACTATTGGATAAAAATATAAGAATTAATCATTTTTAATAAAGGAATAGAGCTATTTGAATAAGTGATTTATTTTTTAAGCACCATTCAAGTAATATTGAATTGGATTGAACTCCTTTAAAGTTTATTTAAATACACTTTAAAGGATAAGGATCAAACTCCTTTAAAGTATAAAATATACTTTAAAAAAGGATAAAGTGAGACATCATATCATTTGATTAAAATATCAATAGTTTAGAATTTAATAAATAACAATTGACTAAGAAAGTAATTTTATAAATTTGTAACTATCCACCCATTATTTTTTTTATCAAAGGTTATAATTCTTAGATTATCCTCTAAAATACATTTTACACTTTATTAGAGTTCAACTGAGACAATAAAGTGTCATATCACAATCATTAAGGAGAAAATATTTATAAATTTGTAAAATATATATAAATGGATAATTAATTTTTTTATTTTTAGTAAAAATATATACATATTGTTAATGTTACTTATCTAAGGGATAACGTTTTAATAAATACATAGATAATTAATAAACACAGTTAGATTAATTATCTAACTAAAATAGATAGTTAATAAATGAAAATACTTTTCATATTTTATAAAATTAAATATTTTCCTTATTTATATTCAATATAACAAAACTTTTTCCACTATTTGACAGTTAAGTTTTTTTTAAGTATTTCATATCTACTTTTACATATTTATATAACAATTTATATTCTAATTTATTAAAAAAAAATTATACTTGAAATAAAAAATAAATATTAATTAATCATTAAATAAAATTATTACATTAAATACTTAAACATTATAAGTTTATAAATAAAACATAATTAGTTGCATATGAAGTAAAAAAAATGTAATTGATTAGTAAATTCCTTGAAAAAAATGATTGTCAAAATATAATGTAAAAAAAATACATTTAAGGAATATTAAACAAAAATATTATTTTATATACTTATGATATCTTGTTTTTTACACCAAATAAAAATTAGAATCAATTATACAGAACATTTGATGTAATATTTATTGGTGAAAGTAATATTAATTATGAAAAATTACATTCCCTTTTCCACTTAACTCACCTATTGTAATTTAACCATATGTACTTTCAATTATTAACGTTTTGTTCACTTAAGCTATTTTCCATCCAAAATTTAATAAAAAATTCACATGCATTGTATGTGATTTCTATTTTTCTAAATTTTGACTAAATTTAACATTTACTTAAAACTAAATTACCCACAAAAGAATTCTAATTATATTAAAGATTTGTCTTTTATAATTTAATTCACAATTGTTCAATATAAGATATCAAATAAGGTAAATTAATTTTCAGTAGGTTTTAAATTATGTCAAAATTTGAAAAAGTAAAGATTATATGCAATGCATGTAAGCTTTTTTTTTAAATTTTGGATAAAAATAATTTAGATGACTAAAGTATTATTAATTAAAAGTACATGCGGATGAATTATAATACTAAAAATTACATATGAATTAAGTAAAAAAATAAAAAAATGATAAATAGAAAAATTATAATTTTTCTATTAATTATTAGATATTTTTCATGTAATTAATAGTTTTTTGAAAATTATAAGATGTTGTTAATAATTATTAAATTAAATTAATTATTAATAATTAAATATCATTTGCCACTGTTAAATTAAATAATTATGAATAATTATTAAGAAGTAAATTATTTAATATTTATTAATAATTAAATTAAATAGTTAATAATAATTTAATAATTAACCAAGCCGACTCGGGTTAACATTTGCCAAAAATTAAAAATACTTGCGGGTTTGCTGCCGTGACTTCTCCATCATATCACATCACATCGGACAAAGCCAATTTCTCAATGCGCTGAATTGATGCAACCAATGGTTTTCAGGTTGTGTTCTACCGTTAACTTTTCGTCGTGAGGTTTCCACAAAAAGACAAATGAGAAAAATAAGTACCCCGCTGTAACGGGCAAAATCACCAACGAACTATCCTGGAAAAAATTAATTGTTGTATTTCTGTGCCGCAAAAATATTTTATCAAAATATTTAAATTTTTTTTTTAAGAAATAATGAATCACAGTTCTGTAGAGTCCGTGATCAGTCCTGACGGGACGCGACCTGATCACGTCATCGTGCAGGCCGCGACCAGTCTGGTCACGTCCTGCCCGAGGCGGTGATCAGGCTTCCCCAGAGGAGCTGTGCGCCCGTGAAACTGAAGCTGTGTGCCCGTGAAACTGAAGCTGGCCTATATGACGCGCTGATTGTGAAGCGGAGGAAGAAAAAAAGAAAAGACTAAGCGCACTGATTGTGAAGCGGAGGAAGAAAAGAATAAGAGACTACGTGGGCGAGAAAAGCTGAAGCGCGGGCAAAGGAAGTAGCACTCAGAAGCTGAAGTTGCAGTGCGGCTGAGGGAGAAGGCCACTTTGGTGAAATTGAAACTGAGTCTGAAGTAGAGAGAAGGAAGGAGAGTAGTATAATCCGGTAAATTTTTAATTCAATTTATTTTTTTATTTTATTTAATTAAATTAAAATTATATATTTAAGAATTTATTTGATTCAATATTTTTAATTTAATTAATTAAATTGTTTGATTTAATTTAGTTAGTTTTATTCATTTGATTTAATTTAATTAATTTATTTGTTTGATTTAATTTAGTTAATTTATTTATTTTATTTAATGTATTTAATTTATTTATTTGATGTAATTTAGTTAGTTTTATTTATTTGATTTGATTTAGTTAATTTATTTGTAATTTAGTTAGTTTTATTTATTTGATTTGATTTAGATAACTTATTTGTTTGATTTGATTTAATTAGTTAATTTACTTGATTTAATTTAGTTAATTTATTTATTTGAGTTAGTGTACTTAATTTTTTTATTTGATTTAATTTATTTATAAAATTTAATTGAGTTAATATTTTTAATTTACTTATTTGATTTAATTTAGTTAATTAATTTATTCGATTTAATCTAATTGATTGATTTATCTGATTTAATGTAGTTAATTTTTTTTGTTTAATTTAATTTAGTTAATTATTTTATTTAATTTAGTTAATTTATTTATTTGATTTAATTTAGTTAATTCATTTATTTGATTTAATGTATTTAGTTTATTTATTTGATGTAATTTATTTAATTTACTTTTTTGATTTAATTTAGTTAATTAATTTATTTAATTTAATTTATTTAATATATTTATTTGATTTAATTTAGTTAATTTATTTATTTGATTTAATGTATTTAATTTATTTCTCTGATTTAATTTATTTATAAAATTTATTTAAGTTAATATTTTTAATTTACATGTTTGATTTAATTTAGTTGATTTATTTATTTGATTTAATTTAGTTAATTTATTTATTTAATTTAATATATTTAATCTATTTATTTGATTTAATTTATTTATAAAATTTATTTGAGTTAATGTTTTTAATTTAAATATTTGATTTAATTTAGTTAATTTATTTGTTCAATTTAATTTAGTTAATCTGTTTGTTTGATTTAATTTAGTTAGTTTTAATTATTTGATTTGATCTAGTTAATTTATTTATTTGATTTAATTTAGTTAGTTAATTTACTTGATTTAATTTAGTTAATTTATTTATTTGATTTAATATATTTAATTTATTTATTTGATATAACTTAGTTAATTTATTTATTTGAGTTTATATTTTTAATTTACTTATTTGATTTAATTTAGTTAATTTATTTATTTGATTTAATTTATTTATAAAATTTATTTGAGTTAATGTTTTTAATTTATGTGTTTGATTTAATTTAGTTAATTAATTTATTTGATTTAATTTAGCTAATTTATTTATTTGATTTAATTTAGTTGATTTGTTTATTTGATTAATTTTAGTTAATTAATTTATTTAATTTAATTTAATTAGTTTTATTTATCTGATTTGATTTAGTTAATTTATTTGTTTGATTTAATTTAGTTAGTTAATTTACTTGATAAAATTTAGTTGATTTATTTATTTGATTTAATGTATTTAATTTATTTATTTGATTTAATTTATTTATAAAATTTATTTGAGTTAATGTTTTTAATTTACTTGTTTGATTTAATTTAGTTAATTAATTTATTCGATTTAATCTAGTTAATTAATTTATCTAATTTAATGTAGTTAATTTTTTATTTGATTTATGTTAGTTAATTAATTTAGTTAAATTATTTATTTGATTTAATTTAGTTAATTCATTTATTTGATTTAATATATTTAATTTATTTATTTGATGTAATTTATTTATTTGAGTTAATATTTTTATTTATTTGTTTGATTTAATTCAATTTTAATTAGAATTATATGATTGAATTCATCCAGATCCATACAAAAAATATCGATGTTTTAGAAAGTAAATATTTAATTTTATAATTTAATTTATTTTAATTAAAATACTATTGAATTTATTCTTTAATCTATTTATCCATAGACTATAAATTTTTATTGTATTTTAATTAGAAGAAACTTAATTTTGAGCTGTATTTGTTTTTAATTAGAATTCTATTTTATTCTATTCGATTAGATATTTTATTTCTATACATCATATTTGCTATTGTACATATCATAATTTGCGTATATTATTCTAATTTCTTTGTATTATTGTAATAATTGAGTATATGTTTTGCTTATGAAGTCTATGCAGTCTAACTTTCTAGTGCAGATAAAATCTATCCCTCCATGTAAGACTTTTAATTATAATATTAGATGACATGAAAATAAATTTGAGTGTTATTTATTTTTTATAAGTATATTTTAACCCCTGAAATCACTTTAACACTCCGGATATGGTAGGAATCACCATGAGTAACAGGGAAGAAAATGTATGTATCTATGCGAACGGAGAAATTTATGAAACGGATGAGGGCGATACATTTAAGTGTCGAAGAGTCAAAGTTATGAGAATTAAATTGGATATCACCTTGGATGCATTGAAAATTGTAATTGGTCGAAAGTTAAGACTTGCAGAGAATCAAGCTGTGATTGAGTTAGAGTATAGGCATCCACTTTCACTGAACCCGACGCGATACAAAGCTTGTCTAATAGAGGATGATGATGACATTCAACGAATGTGGGAGATGAATGCCAGATTCCCCACTCAATTGTCTTGCCCAGAATTGTATGCACACATCGCAAGCAAGGGATTTGATCTGAACGTTGGTAGTCAACCAGTTGACGAGAGTGGGCCATGCACACAACCGTCCACCAACCTATTTCCTAACTTTGGTGAAGGGCCATCAAATTATAACCCGTACCATGGTAGTCTGGAACCAGTAGGTGGACATGTGGGTCTTGGACAATAGTTTCAATCTCCCGTTGTTGATTACACTACAGAGCCATGTTCTTCCCAACCCGGCTATGGTCTCCTTCCATCCCCCTCTATCCTGGAGGAATCAGACGACATAATGGATGATTTTGAAGAGAATGATGCACATGACGATATTCCCGAATGATTTAATTAGGATAATGATAGTTGTGATGATGATGATGATGAAGTTGATGGTGGTGAAGATGTGACCCTAGCGATCCCTGCAACAC
Organism: Sindora glabra; assembly: GCA_020226215.1. Classification (NCBI taxonomy): domain Eukaryota; kingdom Viridiplantae; phylum Streptophyta; class Magnoliopsida; order Fabales; family Fabaceae; genus Sindora; species Sindora glabra. The sequence continues at coordinate 237,654 of CM035235.1, forward strand.
CCATGAACCAATATATGGAATCGGCAGCTGCCTTTTTTGGAAGAATAAATATAGATGTGGCTGACAGCAATGATTTTCTCGGTATGGGAAGTGCCATGAATGTGCTCAATGACCAAGAGCCAGATGTGGGTTGGCTGTATATGGACCAAAAATCGTTCCGTCGTGCGATGAAAATATATTCAATTCGAACCCACCACATATTTTACTCACATTACTCTTCGGCCAAGTATGAAGAGTATCGATGCCCTTACTATGGTGGACAATGCAATTGGAGGGTTAGAGCCTGCTATAAGCTGAGAGAGAACTACTGGCAAATAACTAGATACAATAAACCTCATTCATGTGTGTCTGCTTCTCTTTCGAGTGATCATCCGAAATTAGACACAGATGTCATTTCATCTTACATTGTGGAGTTGTTGACTGAGAACCCCAGCGTCTCCATTCGAAGGGTTATTGAGCGTATCCACGGTATATTTGTGTATTCAGTTTCATATAAGAAGGCGTGGAAGGGTAAACACCGAGCTCTTGCACTCGTTTTTAGGAATTAGGAAAAATCATATGCTTTACTACTGAGGTGGTTGGCGGCTGTATGACATTATAATCCTGGGTCGTACTTTGAGATTGTCAGCAGGGAATGCCCATCAAGCAGCGGTGAGAGTGCGCCAGTAGCACTGTTCCATCGGGTGTTTTGGACATTCAAGTCATGCATTGATGCGTTCGATCATTTAAAACCTATGGTCCAAGTTGATGGCACATTTTTATATGGAAAGTATAAGGGGGTGTTACTGATCGCAACTTCACAAGATGGGGATAGAAAAATTGTTCCCCTTGCATTTGCTGTAGTAGAAAGCGAAACATACGAGACATGGGCTTGGTTCTTATCAAACGTCCGACGGCATGTCGTCAAGGATAAGCAGGGTGTTTGCATGATATCAGATAGACATCCTAGGATAGTTGCTCCTGTTACAAACCCACGCGTAGGGTGGCAACCACCCCGTGGTTATCATGTGTTCTACCTACGACACATCGCTAGTAATATGAACTCAAACTTCAAGACCGAGTGGCTAAAAAAGTTGTTCATTAGTATTGGTACGTAATACTTCTGGAAAACTTCTCTAATTATTATGGCACCTTATTATCTTTGTTAATTATGTCACAATGTCGGGTTGTACAGGTTACTAATACGAGTGACATGTAGTGGATTCAAAGTTAGCGGAACTACAATCGTTGCACCCAAGAGCTGCCGATTGGATTGCAAATATCCCAAAATATCAGTGGAGTCGTGCGTATGACGAAAGAGGCAAATGATGGGGCCATATGACAACTAACTTGGCGGAGTGTGTCAACAGCGTCCTCAAGGGGGTTAGATTTTTGTCTATCATGGGGTTGGTCAAGGCAACAATGTATCGATTAAATGCATATTTTGTTAATAGATCAGAGACAATTGCAGCATAGTTACAAGCAAGAGAGGTATTTTCTGAGGACGTTCGAAAAAAGATTCAAGATTGCATTCGAAAAGCGTCAACTTGTCACGTATGCCGTTTTGACCACCAGGGGTTCTTATTTGAGGTTGAGGAGCCATATGACTTGATGTGGAAGTAGTTCGGTCGGTCCTGCAAGGTTAGCCTTCGCCATCGTACATGTGATTGTGGCGAGTTTCAAGTCGAGCACTAGCCTTGCCAACATGTATTTGCTGCATGTTCGAAAGTTTCATTGGATCCCCTGCAGTTTGTCGATCGTATTTTCCAATTGGAGACAATGCTCAGTGCATATAGCAGTGAGTTCTGACCAATAAGCGGTGTGGAGCATTAGCCAGCGGTCGATGGACCAGAACTCATTCCAGATCCCTCGACGATACGTGCCAGCGGTCGCCCACGATCTAGGCATATAAGGAACGAAATGGACTAGCAGGAGGGTCCATCCGATCCTCAGAGGTGTGGGTTATGCAGGCAGATAGGGCACAACCGCACAACCTGTCCAACCCATCAAAGGAACTTTTGAGTGCACACCCCATTGGTTGTTGGTATTGAAGTCATAAATAGCAATAAATTAATGAACACACTGGCAAGTATAATACGTCAGCATTAGTATCCCCTAATGCCTTATTAGGTCACTTACTTTGGATAATAGCTATGTTTAAATGCATACTTTTGTGCAATTAACTGAATTATTCCAATGTGACAGATATCATACCCCTCGATTGTAATAGCCGGTCAGCGCCATGTTGTCACACCTGGTCCTGATGACAAGTTCCTTTTGTACTTACAGTCTAGACATATCTCACAGGCCATTTGGCTAGGCCATGTAAGTTTAGTAATGTATGGTTATGCATTTTGTGATTTTTAAACTCTTACCACATTATGATTTGGTATTTTTGTTTTCAGGCGGATCGACTCCTCAGGTTACGACGTGTCGCACATGTGGGTCGTCTCTTTGATCCACCAGTTGCCATTGTCCTATATCTTCAGCAGGCTGGTTTCTATGGTGTCAGTCGTCTTGGTCATGTTGAGTTGAATGCAGTGCTCGTTTCTGCACTGGTGGAGTGATGGCGGCCAGAGACACACACTTTCCACACCACTTGCGGGGAGTGCACAATTACACTACAAGATGTCGCCATCCAGCTGAGTTTACCGTGCGAGGGCGTTCCTATCTCCGGGTACACCGGATATGATTGACGGGTGATGTGCGAGGATCTTCTTGAGGTTATACTACCCGATGACTGTTTACAAGGGCAGTGCCTGAGCATCCCTTGGCTAGCAGCGAATTTTGGACACTTGCCAGCAGATGCAGATGACAAACAAATACAACGCTTCACGCGTGCCTACATTTTGAGACTCATCGGCGGATATCTCATGCCTGACACTTCAGGCCATAGAGTGTTATTGATGTATCTACCCCTACTAGCAAACTTCACTGACACTGGATGGTTCAGTTGGGGATCAGCAGTTCTTGCATGCTTGTATAGATAATTGTGTACGGCCACCAACCCTGATGAGGTAAACATCAATGGATGTTTGCATCTTCTACATCTATGGGCATGTGATCGATTTCCCACTCTAGCACCAATGACACCTCCGTATTCAGATCCCTGTCTAGACATTTATCCTGTGCTACCACCATTGGGCTTCAGGTGTGGGCCATTTTTGATATTTTTATTTAATGTTTTTCCCCTGTTAGTATTAAATTACGCATAGAAAATAATATACATGTTGCAACTCTCGCAGGTGGAAGAATACCGGATTGCCTCAGCGGCCTCCAACAAATGCCCTACTGCAATTCAGAATATTGCTTGATCAGATGAAGGCTGAAGAGGTTAATTATGGCTTGCTTTGTTGTATCTAAATTGACTGTCTCATATGTAGTTACATGCTTATTTATCTTTTATTTACTTAGTGCAGATTATTTGGCGGCCTTATGATATGGATAGTGTCCAGCGGCTTGTGCCTGAGTATTGCCTTATCTCACTTGATATATGGTTAGCTTCAGTCCTGATCATATGCTTCCACATCGTGGAATGACACTATGCAGATCATGTTCTTCTCCAGTTTGGTAGGCGGCATCCAATCCCACAGGAGCCGTTCAATCTTGGTTCTTGTCATACCTTATAGCTTCGAGGAAAAACATCGAAGGATTGGCGGCAAGAATACATGGTCTACATTAGTGCTTGGGATGCATGGCGAGCCACGCTTTCACTGACTGAGATGGAGACTGATGCTCTTTTTCGTGGCTCGGGCTACATGTCATGGTATTGGACACACACGAGACGATGGATTCATCCAGCTAGCGGTGGTCCAGGATTTGTGGTAATCATTCGTCCTTCATAATATAATTTATAACTTCTTCAAAATATTATAATATAAATTGTAATTATTTTTACTTATCATGTAGGTTGATGTTGCTGAGAGACTACGCACGCTGAGTGTTGAGGATCCTCCAACTCTCGGGTACAATCAATTCAGCTAGCGGCATCCAATCCCACAGGAGCCGTTCAATCTTGATTCTTGTCATACCTTATAGCTTCGAGGAAAAACATCGAATGATTGGCAGCAAGAACACATGGTCTACATTAGTGCTTGGGATGCATGGCGAGCCACGCTTTCACTGACTGAGATGGAGACTGATGCTCTTTTTCGTGGCTCGGGCTACATGTCATGGTATTGGACACACACGAGACGATGGATTCATCTAGCTAGCGGTGGTCCAGGATTTGTGGTAATCATTCGTCCTTCATAATATAATTTATAACTTCTTCAAAATATTATAATATAAATTGTAATTATTTTTACTTATCATGTAGGTTGATGTTGCTGAGAGACTACGCACGCTGAGTGTTGAGGATCCTCCAACTCTCGGGTACAACCAATTCAAAGAGACAGTGGACCGGGATTGTGATCGTATCTTGCGTGCGTTGGGTGAGCATCGAGACATGACAGCTTCTCAGCCAGCTCTTCCTGCAGACAAATTATCGAGACCACCCATCCCTGAGCCTAAGCGTGGTAGGAGGGCTCATGGCTTTATGTCTTTTCGGGATCCCATTTTGCCTGGACCTGATGATGACGATGATAGAGCACATTATGGTCATCGATCGATGCCATCGGCGGATGTCCCTTCCGGCTACGCCCCTCATTGGATGCAGCCTGATGCAAGAGGTCCAGGTTCATCTACATACATGCCCTCATCACATTTCATGGCAGGTGGAGATGCTGGCCCATCATCATTCTTCACGCCATCGCCATCACCCCTACACCAGCGAGTCCCGGGTTCTCTGACGACGTTTTTATCTGAGCCGCTTGCATTTACATCTGAGTACGCCAGTGGATCCACATCGCATCAGCAACAAAGGTTTTTTACCCCACAAAATCCTATTCCACTTACCACGGGTCATGCCAACCCCACTTAAACAGACTCCGATGACGGTGACGATGGAGATGAACAACAGCAATCCCTTGTTCAGCGACCGTGATGAGCGAGGCGACGCCCTCGATGTGGGATTGAGAGTTATTACTTTGATAGCTGATTATTTTATTAATGTACAAAATTTTTGTAGCTAATTTAATAATTTAATTCATTCATTCATTCTTCTATCTAGAATTAATTCTGTCTCATTTTTCATTTATCATAATGTTCAAATTTGTAAATAAACTACACAAACCAAATATTGTCTCCACACTTATCCATTAACTTAAACCAATATAATAATTATTATTACACACCAATAGTAATACTTATATTTATTTAATAAATAAATAATGTTCTTACATATTAAATAAATAATAAATATTTTAATATATTAACTTATATTGATAATGTTGGAATGTTTTTAGTAGCTACCATTTTTAATATTAAAATTTTTTCAAGTTACTAACAATTAATAATATTAGTACAATATAACTAAACAATAAACAACTGCCATTTTAATAGTAACTATAATGCCGTTAAAAACTTGTTAGCATAACAAAAAATTAATATTATTCTGCTACTAAATTATATTAATAACATGACAATATTTTACTCGATTATTCTTCCGATCTAATTCTATAAATTAACTTTTAAAACAGATTAACATTCATAGAGTAATGATAAATACTTCCACTAGAAAATTATTAATTTTTAATTATTAAAGAAGTAATAACCTTATTTTTTTGAAATATTTATTATGTAATCAATTACTATTTAAATAATAATAGTATTATTAGATATTAAATAAATAATAACTATTATACTATTTTTATTTTTATTAATGATATCATAATATTATTATTAAATATTGATTACATTATTTTGGTATTTTGAAGTTAATAAAAATTATTTATATGTTAAAAATATTACAACATAACCACACAAAAATTAAAAAAGAAAAAAAAGTCGCGAGGTAAAAAATTAAAAAGAAAATAAAAAAAGGATCACAGATCACTTTGGTCTTGGAACCCCCCTTCCGTAACTAACAAAAATATTTTAATAAAAAAATTATTAAGCATTTGCGGAATATGTTTTAATGGCGCAATGTGTGGGAAAAATGATTTTCTGCGTTATGTATATTTGTCAAAATTTGTTAAAAATTTGTTAATGGATATATACATCACCCATTGATAAAATATTTTTCAAAGATTTAATTTTACAATTTAAATCTTTCCCAAAATAAAATTATGAAAGAATCAGCTAAAATTTATATTTATTAAGATTTTAATTGTTCCATTAATTTTTTGGTAGTTATCAATTTTATTATGTTATGTACATTATACAATATTTAGATAGTAAATTAAATTATTAATTATTAATTAAAATCTTCAATAGAAACTATCACACTAAAATTTAAAATGTCAACAATTAGATCTTTATTAGATTATCACACCTGCAGGGAATACTTAGATATTTTATATAAGTATTCTAAGTGAATTAAAATTTTAATATTAAAATTATTAATAAAATTAATTAATTATGTATTTTATTCTCAAGACTAACAAGTAACATTAAATTAAATTTTATTTATTCAAGTTTTATTCCTTTTTATTGTTAATATTTTTTAAATATTATTTTAAAATAAAAATATCTCAATTAGGATTTTTTCAAGAATTTTCAATCCACATATTATTTTTTCTCATTTCATCTAATCTATTATATATATATATATATATATATATATATATATATATATATATATATATATATATATATATATATTATTCATTCCTATTTTTTGAAGTTCAAAGTCACAATATATTGAATAATATAATTTTAATACAATTTATTTTCTTGTTATTATACAATTGAATTAATTTATCATATATTTTATAATTAAATATTTTATCTAATGATGTGATTTTTTATCTAAATTTAACATACATTAATTTTTATTATTAATTAAATATTTTATTTAATTAATAATAAAATTCTTTTTTTCACTTTAACATACATTATTTTTCATAATTAATTAAATATTTTATCTAATGATGTAATTTTTTTATTTTTAAACAAGAATTAAAATATTGTAAAATATAAATTTTTAATAATTTTTTATTATAGTTTAGAGCATTAGTTAACTAGTATAAAAAATATAAAACATAAAAAATTAAATCAAGTACAAATTATCAAAATTAAAGGTCATAAAATATAAATAATTAAAAAATATAAAATAATTTCAAATCAAAAAAATTGAATTTAATTTACATAATAAATTAAAAAAAATTGAAACAAAAAACAATGACGGCTGGGGCAGCCGTGATTCCAGCCGTGATTAAAAAAAAAAAAATCTGAATCACGGTATTTGGCAAGCCGTAATTCAAAAAGTATTAAAAAAAAAATTAAGTGTTTTAAGAATTAGTTTTTACGGCGCCGAGAAATACTTTTCGTGCGTAAAGCATTTCGGTCAAATCGTCTGCTGTAACGTCAATTTAATGCATAACCGCATTAGCGCAGTCTGGTCATCAGCCTATCGCCAGGCACAAAGAAGTACGGTTATATTTTCAGTCCAGGGGAGGCTTGATTAAGGTTTTGCGAACGCAAAGGCTGTTGCATGATAACTTGTCAGCCAATCTTATGGGAGTCAATTTCTTTTATTAGTTTTCGGTTTTTATTTTCACCCACTGAAGTGTTAATTTTTTAGGAGGTATTTTCCTGAATTAGTGTTTAAATGCACAGTGAAAACGATTTGAATTATACAAACTCGGTATACCTAGCCAATCATTTTTTACTTTTATCATACCAACCTACAAATTTATGATTAGGTAAATTTATACATTATGTAAACACACGTATTCATCTAAAGTCAAGTAAGGGCCTAAGAGGAAATTAAACCTGTTTATAGGCCCAAGCTATACCAAGGCCCATAAAAATGGGCTTTGGATCAAGCCCATAGTATTTGGTGGGAAATATTCAAAACTTTAAAAAGACCAGAAGCTGAAACTCTCCCCTCACAGTCAACGGAACTTTCAGATCGATCGCGGGGCCGTCCTTTCCTCGAAAAACTCGGAAAGCTATCACGCTATCACTGTTGCGGCTATAAGATTTTCAATCTTGGTAATCTTAAGTTTTCTCGCACTGTTGCTCTTTCTCTCTGTCAATAATCCTCTCTATTCTCTGCGTCTTTTCACTTGATCATCACATATATCAAATTTTCTCGCATATATATGGCTGCGACTGTGCTATGTATTGATGGAATCTATGCCTTTTGAGTTTATTTTGACAAGTCTAATTGTAAAAACTATTATGATTCACTTTCATAGTCTCAGTTGAAAATAAGTGGATTATCAATAATTTTCTACTTGAGTTTTGTTTGTTATTAATTTCGCTGATGATAAATTTTTCTTGGGTAAATTTTGTTGATGAAATTTGTGTATTCTGTTCATAGACCGAAGGCATACATGGTTCTATTTTTACTATATATTATTAGACCTGTTGGTTGTAGTTCCCTGCTGATAATTAGTTCTATCATCTACTTCAGAAATTTGATCTTCTCTTTCTCTGGTTTAATTTGCTCCTGGAGAGTTAAGCCAAAAGCGTGCTAACTTGTATTATTGCTAGTGCGGATCTCAAACAGTTACTTTAGCACCTCTGCGATTTATGTCATACATAAGCATAAATTGAATTCTTACATATTGTTTTGCTCATGTGTCCATCCATTAGATTCGTTCGTAAGTTGTGGTACCCTTAAATCCACTGATTCTTGACAAAAAAATCTGCGCTGTGGAACTTAAGGTATGGAATGTTCATCTCACTTTTCCATTTTTTTTTTTTTTTTTGCAGTAGGAAAAAATGAAGGAAAAAATGAATTCTCGCTCCCATAATGTGACGACAGGAGCTAATGGAATGGATGACCTTAAGATACCTTTGTTGCAGACTTCAGAAGATGCAACTATTGGGACAGTTACATTTAGAATAGAAGGTATCCAGTGTGCGTCCTGTGTAAATTCTGTAGAATCTGTGGTTAGAAGCCTTAATGGGGTCAACAGCATCATGGTGTCACCACTTGATGGCCGAGCTGCGATCAAATACGTGCCAAAGCTCATTTGTGTAAGCAATTCAACAGAAATCATGTGAATTTACTGTAACATGTGAAATGATTCTCTGTCTTTATTGTTATTCTTTTCCTCAGAATTTGTCTGATATATCAATTGTTATTCACTTAGGTATGCGGTATGCCTCAATTTTAATGCAAGAATAGTTTTGTTTGATGATCAATTATACCTATATGTTCATACTTAATATTTTCTGTTTTTCTTTTGTTTCTATTTTGCACAACTTATCTTCCTACTGACTAATGTTAGCAATATTTTTAATGAAAATTTAATGCAGGCAAACAAAATAAAAGAAACCATAGAAGATGCAGGTTTTAGAGTTGATGAGGTTCAGGAGCAAGACATATTAGTGTCCCGAGTGAGGATTACAGGAATGTCTTGCACAAGCTGCTCTGAGTCTGTTGAGCGTGCCCTTCAAATGATTTATGGGGTGAAAAAGGCAGTAGTCGGTCTAGCTCTGGAAGAAGCAAAAGTGCACTTTGATGCTAAACTCACTGACACCAAGAAGATACTTGAAGCAATAGAAGATACTGGCTTTCGAGCTGATCTAATTAGCTCCGGGTGTGATGTGAACAAAGTGCATTTAAATCTAGAAGGAATTAATTCTCTTGAAGATGTAAATGTTATAATATCATCTCTTTATTCAGCTGAAGGTGTGAATCATGTTGAAATGGACTTGACAGAACAAAAAGTTACAGTTAACTATAATTCAGATGTGACAGGTCCAAGATTTCTAATAAACATCATCCAAGCAGCGGGCCGCAGTCCGAACATGTATCGGGCAACACTAGACACTCCTTCAAGAAAAAAAGAAACAGGGAGGATGTATGAAATTCGAATGTGTAGGAACCAATTTGTTTTCAGCTGTTTATTTTCTGTTCCTGTGTTCATATTCGCGATGGTGCTTCCTATGCTTCCTCCATATGGCAACTGGTTAAGCTATAAGATTTACAATATGCTCACTATCGGAATGTTTGTGAGATGGATTCTTTGCACACCCGTGCAATTTATAGTTGGAAAAAGGTACTCTGAGTATATAATTAATCCTATTTTCTTGTTACTGTTACTATATTGGCCACAATATTGAAATCTCTGCTTTCAAGAAATAAAATTTTTTAGTTGTTTTCCTTTGGATATCATTATTAGGTTCTATATGGGATCATATCATGCCCTAAGGCGGGGATCAGCTAACATGGATGTGCTGGTTGCGCTGGGAACTAACGCTGCTTATTTTTACTCCATTTATACTTTAATAAAAGCTTTGACTTCAGTAAAATTCCAAGGACAAGATTTCTTTGAAACCAGTTCCATGTTGATATCCTTTATTCTCTTGGGGAAATATTTAGAGGTTGTGGCTAAAGGGAAAACATCCGATGCTTTAGCAAAGCTGACACAACTTGTTCCTGATAAAGCTTACTTGTTAGCACTAGATATTGATGGAAATGTCATCTCAGAGACAGAAATTGATACTCAACTTATACAAAGGAATGATGTAATTAAAATTGTTCCGGGGGCCAAAATTCCTGTTGATGGTGTTGTTCTAAAAGGTAAAAGCTATGTGAACGAAAGTATGATCACAGGAGAGGCGAGACCTATAGATAAAAATCCAGGAGACAAGGTATTATTCCTATGGGATGGCTCTTAGTTGGTAAACGGTATTTATTTTGATATGAAAATTATGAGAGCAAATGCAATCTAATAAATCAAAGGTGGTCAAGACAAAATCATCAATGAAGGGCTGTTAGTATTGTATGTATGATTGGCGTTCCATGGAAGATACATGGAACAGAAACCATGTGTATGAGAGTACATCCACTGTTTTTGTGATGTAAAGCATTGACTTATTTGTAATTTATAATGATTTTTATTTTTTCCTTTTTCCCCCTTTCATATTCAGAAAGGTAGATTGAGTTTTTGGGAAGGGAGGGAAATATTCATGTTTTTATTGCTTATACCTGTTTCGAGTTCTACTTTCATATAACTGTAAATGTGAAATCGTAGAGTGATGTAGACTTTCCCATTTTCGTAACCGTGATGTGCTGAACAGGTTATTGGTGGAACTGTGAATGAGAATGGCTGCTTACTGATTAAGGTCACTCATGTTGGAGCAGAGACTGCGCTTTCCCAAATTGTTCAGCTCGTGGAAGCTGCCCAACTTTCCAGACCACCGGTTCAAAAATTTGCTGACAATATTTCAAAGTTTTTTGTTCCTATAGTGAGTTTCTTTTTTTTTTTTTTTAATTACGCTTTTTATAGTTTCGTTTCCTCTAAAAGGAATAAGTTTTTGTCAAAAGCAATGTCATATTTTGTATCTTTCTCTTTGGGGAGGCTAATTTTAATCATGCTATTTGATTTAGCATTGCAACAGCATTACATCTGGAGGGGGTTTCTTATCTTATAATTGCCTACTCAGGTTGTTGTTGCTTCTTTTGTAACCTGGCTGGGGTGGTTTATTCCTGGAGAAGTCGGTATATACCCGAAACATTGGATACCAAAATCAATGGATGCATTCGAACTTGCTTTGCAGTTTGCTATCTCACTGCTAGTTGTTGCTTGCCCGTGTGCACTAGGCCTAGCAACACCAACAGCAGTCATGGTTGCTTCAGGTAATGGTGCTTCTCAAGGTGTGCTCATCAAGGGTGGGGATGCGCTGGAAAAGGCGCACAAGGTAAAGGAACTCTTTTTCCGTTTTCCTAGCTCCTATCTTATGAGTGTAGATTTAGTATGTAAACTGTGTTATTTGAAAGATTACGAGCTTATAATAAATAACAGCTTGTACATGATATATTTCCATATAGTGTGATTCTTGCGAACTTGTTTTTCACCTCTCATGTCTCTATCAGGATAAGCTATTCGAAAAATTTGTAGCTGGTTGTCTGTCTCTGAAATAGCAAAGACTCAAAAATATATATATATATATATATATATATATATAGTCTATAGTGCATGATAGCCCTGTAATGCACTTCTTTACGCCCAGCATTCATATTTTGGTTTGTTCTAAGAAAATATATATAATCCATTTTTTAATTACCTTTTGTGGTTTTTTCTATCCTGTTACTTGAATGAGTTTCATCTATTGTGATAAATGAACTGCATCGTTGTCGAAGTGAAATGAATTGTTTATTATTCCTCTTTTCTAGCTGGATATTGCTAAAGGACAACATTTTATTCCAGCGAAGCATTATTGTGTTATTTTTTTTAATTAATATTATAATATGTGGTAGTAGGACAGGTTGAACTATATTATTACAATATTTTTGTTTATCTTTATTTTGAATCTTACTCATTGTTCTCGGTGCAGATTAAAACAGTTGTTTTTGACAAGACAGGAACACTAACAGTTGGGAAGCCTGTAGTAGTTAGTTCTGTGTTGTTTTCTAAACTTTCAATGGAGGAGCTATGCAACATAGCAATTGCCGTGGAGGTATTTATCCAGAAATTGCATGCTTTATTTCTTAGGAAATCAGAGCATTTGATGTAGTTCGAACAAATAAAATGTTGAATTAACCATTTGGCAATGGGGGAAGTCTTTTGGAATTTGGATGGTTTTGTAAGCGCTGTATGTAATAATGCATACCAAGAAAGCACAGGACACTGCCATCCTTCTGGAGGAAAAAATCATTATTCTATCTCTGGATTTTCATATTCATATTATATTTGAATTTTCAGAAATTGTTTGTTGCGGCCCAAAAAAAAAATCTTACAATGTAGAAAATTTACGATGTTTGTATCCTTCTTTTAATGTTGTTTCTTCCCAATTTATATATTATAGACAAGCAGTGAACACCCAATAGCGAAAGCTGTTGTAACTCATGCAAGGAGACTAAGGCAGACGTTTGGCTCCAGCACTGAGCCTGTCCCTGATGTGAAGAATTTTGAGGTGCACCTGGGAGCTGGTGTAAGTGGAGAAGTTGGCGAGAGAACTGTCCTAGTTGGGAACAAAAGACTAATGCGTGCTTTTAATGTCCCAACACGGGCCGAGGTTGAGAAGTACATTTCTGAAAATGAAGTTCTGGCTAGAACTTGTGTGTTAGTGTCAATTGACGGACAGATTGCTGGTGCGTTCTGTGTGACGGATCCGGTAAAGCCTGAAAGCAGGCGTGTCATATCTTTTCTCCATTCTATGGGAATCTCAAGTATCTTGGTGACAGGTGATAACTGGGCAACTGCAACTGCTATTGCCAATAAGGTTGGTATTGACAAGGTCTTTGCGGAGACTGATCCTCTGGGAAAGGCTGATAAGGTGAAAGAGTTGCAGGTAAGGAATCATAGAGTTATTTGGCAGTTGCACATAATGAATGAAATATGATTTTCTACCGGAAACAGAGTCTTTGATTGGATTTAATGATAAATCGTGGTTACAAAACCGTGTGTGGAATTCCAGTGATTCGAAGGTTCTAAGGAGAATGTTATGGGCCAACTATAGTAATCATTTAGTTCCAACAAGGTCTGACAGTGTTAAATGAAATTTGCTTCTGCAGATGGAAGGGAAGACCGTGGCAATGGTGGGTGATGGAATAAATGACTCGCCAGCCTTAGCTGCTGCTGATGTTGGTATGGCAATTGGTGCTGGAACAGATGTAGCTATAGAAGCAGCTGATATAGTTCTGGTCAAGAGCAGCTTGGAAGATGTTGTTACAGCGATTGATCTGTCTAGGAAGACCATGTCTCGTATCCGGCTAAACTACATATGGGCTCTTGGTTACAACGTTCTAGGCATGCCAATTGCGGCCGGCGCCTTGTACCCATTTACTGGAATCAGGTTGCCCCCTTGGCTTGCTGGTGCATGCATGGCTGCTTCATCTCTCAGCGTAGTTTCTTCGTCTTTGTTGTTGCAGTTCTATAGGAAACCTTTACACGGGCAATCCACTTGATCCTCTTCAGCTCAAACTTTTCCTAGTCCGTTAATCATGCTAGATTTCTCACTTTATCAACAATGGCTTCTGCTATACAGGTGGGTCCTTCTATCATCATTATTATCATTGTTGTAGACCAAGTTTTTCACTAAATGAATAGCGCAATCGTCACTTTCTGAGTGATCATTCAGTTTGCCTCGTTAATTGCTAGACAATTGATTTCTTTGTAGTCAATATCTCACTATAGTCCTTCGTGACCAGGTAAATACCTAATACTCAAATTAAAATTTGCAGAATTTGTCCCAAAAAGGGGAAAAAATAGAAATATTTTCGAGCATCAAATAAATTTATATTCTAGTCATGAATGGATATCAGGTTATATCGGTACATCTTTAAAAAAATGTGGTATCAATGTATATTCTTACAATACTTAATCACCTAATCAAATTTCTTAATTTCTTAAATTTTGTTATAAATAACATATTCATTTTCTGAGTACTGGAATGTTTTTCAAGCATCCATCAATGAATGGATGTTGGGTTATACCTCGGTACATCTTTGAATAGAAGTTCTGTTTCATTGAAAGTTAAAATTTTTCATATAAAATTTTGCATCTTTTGTAGAAATCTAATATTTTCGAGTGTTTCTTATTTTTTTTTAACAACTTTAAGTGATAAAATTATAACTTTTTATAATATTTGCTGTATGCAAAATTTGTACACTTTTTCATATAAGTTGTAAATTGTGATTTTTACATTAGAATTTCATAGGCTGATAGGCAAATTCAACCCCTTAATTAAGTTTCAATTCAACGATAGTTGCCGCATGATGGGCTCCAAAATCTCAACATTGACTGGCCTTGAAGATAGGATTAAGTCTTTTCTATCAACTTTCAACTATTCTTATTATTATAGCTGCTAGAAACGAGTAAAATGCTTGTTCGATCTTCTATCTTCAAGATTTGACACCGTCTGAGAGCAATACGGATGCATACGAGTTGTTTATTGCTTCACAATTTGGATACCATTTCATTACTCGGCATCATTTTTTGCCAAGAAATTAATGCCTTCTGCTAATGATAATAATTGAAAGCGCATGCCGTTGTTCAGCAAGGATTGCCTTGGCCTAATTTAGACAACGAAGTTAACCAAAGTCCAGCAAGGATTGCCCTTTGAACAATAGTAGTTGGATAATCCATATGAAGATTGAGTGTGTAATACTATTTGTAATCCCTTAGAAGATGGGTTTGCAAAGCCTAATTCTGCACTCTTACGGCATAACTAACTGAATGGCTTAAGATAAAAATGCTACTTATACTTTCATTTATAAGTAAATTAAGCATAGCCCACATCCGAAAACCAAATATGTATTTTGTCAAACCCCTTATTTATATATAAATTTAATATTAAAATACTAAATAGTCAATTTTATACACAATAATAAAATTTGTATGCGAATATCAAATAAGCACATTATGGAAATCTATCTCGAGGAAAAATAAAGCATAATAAATAATATATGATATTACAACCATTATCAAAGATAATAAAGAAATTTAATATACAAATAGTTGAAATTTTTTAGTTAAAAAATAAAGAGACATTCTAATAATTTTTTATAATTGTTTCTTATTTGATGTCTTGCACTTATCAAATAAAATAAAAAATATTTAAATTAAATAAAAAATGAAAAAGTTAAAGAAAATCAATTTGATATTAAAACGTAAGAGAATATCAATCATTATAATAGCATGAGTAAATTATTTCATACATATGTGTGTGCATTGTCTTTAACATTCTATTAATGAGTACCACTAATTAAATTTATCTATACTTTTTAATGAGTGTCTTGCATGCAAAATTCAAAAATGAATAGTACTTATACTTTCAAAATCAAGTAACGTTAATAATAATAAAAATATAAATTGATTCTATAAAAAATATGCATCGACACGTGAAATATTAATTTAATTTTGAAATATAACTAAAATAACATAACTTCATTAACATAGATAAATTGAATGAACAATAATTTTATATAAGTTTGTTTAACTACAATTCATAAACTATCTTAATTTATAATATGAGCCATATTATATATACTATATATAATATTTTTTTTTAAGTTTTAACATTATCTATAACATATATTTCATAAGTTATACATAGTACGTTTGACAATTAATATATGGTATTTTGTAACTATTATAATAATTAAGATAAATATTAAAAAATTAGAATGGTGTTTTACTCTTAAAACTAAATTTACTTAAAATCAAATTTAAATTTGTAGTGAGTTAAATTATACACAATATAAATAAGTAAGATTTCCCTATAAATTTAAAAAGAAAATTTATCTAAAATAAATAATGTCAATTTTAAAAAATAAACTAATTCTATATAGGAAGTTATAGCCCTATTTGACCATCGATTAATTCATTCAATTAACAGCCAAGATGAGTTATTTGATGAAACAATTTAGTAAAATTAGATATTTTATTATTATTTATATATATAAAATAATATATCAGGATTTAAATATATTTAAAAATATATTTAAAATATTTAAAAATATATTTAAATATATATTTAAATATATTCTTTATTTTAATATATTTTAAATTATATATATTATTTATCATATTAAATTTTCTTCTAAAAGATATATCATTGTAATTAATTATAAATATTATATTTCTTTTATGAAATAAATATAATTAGGTGTCTAGCCTCACTTTTCATGTTTTCAATATATTATAAATTATATATTATAATAATTATACTATTTTCATATTATATATATTTTTTATCATTTCATTTCTTACAAAGAACTTGATCAAAAACAAATTTTTTTATAACGTTTTGTACATTAAAAAGCCCTTTTTTATTTTAAGCAGTATTTTAAAAAATTAGACTAATGATGAATTGGAAAATTTTTCATGTTACAATTTAATTGGTTAACGAATAGTCGAACCAAATTACATTATATGTGTTTATATTATTATGTGTACAAATAAATTTTATTAGTTTTTACTTCTAATGTGAAAAGAATTTAAATTTATTAAATAATTATATAACGTGATATTTAATATATTATAATAATTATTTTATTAAAATATTAATTTTATAATATAAATTTAGTTAATAAAAATTATATATTTAATTATTATTTATAAATAATTGTTACATTTTAATATATATTTAATTGGTACTTACAAAACCAATGATGTAAAGTGATTAAGTAGTAACAACATAATGAATGTGAATATCTATACAATTTAAGGTAAATTTTCTTTTCATAGTCCTTTTATGTTGCCTTTTCTAATTTATTTTTTTAAAATAGATATATTAAAATGAATATATTGATTTTATATTTTTTTAAAATTTCATGACTAAATTTTATAAGTATAAATATAAGATGTCATTTTTAAATTTTAAAATTGAGAACCAATAACTTCCCTTCTTTAGATTATTTTAAATTTTAATTTTCCTCTTTTCAGAGTTGAAATAATTTATAACTTTTTTATGTTTATGTTTTTAAAAAATTCCTAATAAAGTTTTACTTTTAGATTTTCTTTTTTAGTCATAATTATAATTTAAATAAAAATTATTGTCAAAAGTGTTTTCATTGAAAAAATTTTCATGAAAGAATATCATGTTTTTAGACGACGTCAACAATTTGTACTGTACATAATATATTGTAATAAAGTGAAATGATGATAATTTTATAATTTAATACAATAATTTTTAGAGATAAGTTTTTAATATAAATTTTAAATAGTAATAAACCATGCTATTAAACACTACTTTCACTTATAGGACAGGCAAATCAAATGCAAAATCAATAACGAATTCAAGACCCTCATTCAGCTCTTTTTCCAAGGTATCATCACACAAATATAGACACAGCCAAAAGGAAGAATGAAAGAGAGAGCAACAATAGGGTGTGTTTTTCCAAATCGAGTTTGTCAATATGCAAATATGGAAACATTAAATCCATCCAAAGTTGACTGCACCAATGGATAAACATACATCAGCTGCAAACAAAAATAATGTAATCAAGCAGAAGATGAGCAATTACCAATGGCTGAACACAACATGAAACAGCCTTTTTATTTTTTTTTTCTTTCTTTCTTTCAAATTACGTTACCTTGTCCAACACGAGGTCCATAAACTCCGTAAAATTCGAAGTCTTTCTTTTCTCGAAATTGGACAACGATTCATCACCATTATTTACACAGACGGAGTAGTCCTCCGAAAATTCAACAATTAAGGGACCCTTTGTTAGAATTTTCACCTGAGTTACTATTAATTATAAATATTTTATTTTTTTAATAAAATTAACTGAAAAATAATTTAAAAAATATTTATTTTTTAAAATTCAATTATTAAAGTGATCTATTATTTAAACTTATAGATATTTAATTTTAGATTACTGTATTTAGTAGTTAAAGTATAAGCTTATACCTTTTCTGTCCCATAATAGGAGGGTTTGATAGAATTTTATTTATATCGATTAAGTTCCTTTTCCGCTTCTAACATAATTTAATCATTGACTTATCTTATTAAGGGCCGCACACTCTATGAGAAACAGAAGAAGATCTATGCTGGCAGTATTCATCTAAATATTATCTTATTTAGAAGAATTAAATCTATGATAAAAGTACACATTCAAATTAATTTTATTTTCATAATATCTTAAATTTTATATAAATTTTAATTTAAATTTTTACATGTAGTATCAAAACCTTCTTGTATAAATTTAGAATCTAATTATATGTCATCATGTATACAAAATACCTGGCAATAATTATTATTTATTTTTAATTTTGAATTATTCATAAATAATAAATTAGCTATGATAGAGGGCTTTTAATTTATGAAATTTATTTTGATAAAGGACGAGAAATTTTGCCCTTTGAATATGTCTAGCAAAAAGGATTTTATATATTACATATGTGCATGCATGCATTAAATTTGAGCGATAATATATAAAGTATTTATAAGATAATGATTCAACATTCTTTGTTTTAGTTGAATTCAATTTTTACAATTGGATAGCAATATAAATAAATTTTAGAGTGGATGACGAAAACCTTGTGAGTTATATAATTCTCGAATATTATATGCTCATATGATTAAAACAACAATATCATCATATATTTTAAAATAAATAATAATTATTACCATTTGAATTAATTATATATGTGATGTATATAATTTAAAAAACATAAATCTAATTAATTTGATATGAGTAACTCCTATTTTATATGTTTATTTTATCATTTTTTTATCTGATTAATTTTGTCAAATTATTTAAAACTATGTTCTATTTTGATTTTATTATTTTATCAACTTTGATATGATCAATTTTTCTGAATATTTTTGGATAATTTCATGATTGTAAAATTACAATAATTTGATATTATTATTATTATTTGAAATTGATTAAGTGATGAATAAATCATAATCTTATGATTCTATAAATTTATTTGATTTCAATGGATAGTTTGGGAAAATATCTCAAAATTATTCTATAATAAATTTGGATTTGGTGTATGTTAGTTTCATGGATCATCACTCTTATTTTATCATAATTACTTTATTTTAATTTTTTATTTTTATGAGATTTATTGTGCATAATTTATCCATCAATAATCTAAAATAAATTGAATGAATCAAGTTTTAAAATATACATATATATTTAACTATTTTTTATTTCAATGCATTATTTGCTATTGAAAATTACATTTCAGATTAGATTTTGTCATTTTTTTAGGGCTAAGCTTGATTCATCCCTAAATGGTAAAAAGTCAAAAGGAAATACGATGTAATATATCAAAATTACTCTAGTCTTTCTCTTTTATTAATTTATTGTCCTCAATATTTGCTATAAATTGTCTATTTTGAAAGTAATACAAAAGTTTTCTTAGCTTGTTAAGATGTGTGAAATTCAATCTTTATGATTTATATATATATATATATATATATATATATATATATATATCATTCAAAATAATTCTTTAAATATTTTGTATTGAATAAAACTTAAAATTGTGAAATTTAATATAATTTAGGGCTCTTATGATTAATATATGTGCAATTTGTGCGGTACCTTATTATGGAGTAATCACATTTTACTTGTTATTAATTTTAAAAATTATTTAAATGGCAATTCTGGATATTTTTTTATTATTATCCTAAATTTTTATTTAGGAGACTTTTGAATTGATTTTAAATACTTATCACTAAAGTGATCATATTAATTTATAAGATCCTTAAGTTATTAATATTTATGATATTAATTTCTAATTATTTAATACAATTATCTGCCTAAAGGGGGTAATTACATATTTTAATTAGAAATCAACTTATTAAAATATTTGTGGATATATTTTATTATTAAAAATTTATCTGCCTAAAAGGGATAGATTGTAAATGTTAAAGTATTGTCCTCATTAACATTAATGATAAAAAGATATTTATATACTATATTTTCTATTTAAAGAGGAAAGAATATAGCAATTTCTTTTATAGAATCCTAAATAGTTTTATTATCTATGTACTCACAAACTACCATATTGTATTTTTAATATTATATACAATATTTTTTTTACTTTATTAATTTATTTTTATTATTGAAATTATTTTAGATAATTAATATCTCAAAGAAAATTTTATTTGTGAAAATAAAATTAAAAAGTTATTATATTTTTAGTAGTTATCTGTTAAGATTCTTATATGCTATTTTTAAAATTTAATATTAAGATAATTATTCTATAGAGTACAAGGTGAAGAAAATATTAGATTTTAAGTATCTTGCTTGATAATAATTTGTCATTAGTTAGTTTGATAAATTATTGATTTCTATTTCATCCTTATAATGACAAGGTGATGATGTTTTATAAAAATCCTTATTTAAAATAATTTTAGTGATGCAACATTAACAATCAAACAATAATTTCTTTTATTAAAGTAAAAAAAATAAGTTTTAAGATTGTGTTGTAATGTAATATGATTTTGATGATCAACATCGATGCATATTATTTAGCATCCCTTAATAGATTGATCATGTTATTATTATATTCAATAATTTAATTTTGTAATTTTGGGCATAATTTTAATATCCCAATTCTTTTGAAAAATTTATAGGTTAATTTGGATAATTATCACTAAAGTAAAATTATTTCACTTATAAGTCTCTAAACTATTAATAAATATTTACAGGATTGATTTTTTATTATTTCACATATTTACCTACTCAAAGGAAATAAAGTATGTATTATAATTAAAGATGAATTTAATAAAATAATTTTTAATTATTTCATATAATGACCTACCTAATGGGGTTGTTCTATATTATAATTAGAAATTAATTTAATGAAATAATTTTATTTTTAAATTTATTTTATTATTGAATATTTTATTTGCGCAAAGGGAATAAATTTGTAATAATAATGTATTATCTTGATTGGCTTCAATTTTATGAGGTTTTTATATATTACATTCTTTACTCGAAGGAAAGAATATAATGATATTTATATACACTTAAGCTTGATTATTTTGCCCAAAATTAATAAATTACATTTTAATTTTTTTCACATAATTTATTTTACTGTAAATATATGTTATTGAACAAATGATATTTATAAAAAAATTATATATCATTTTCACACATGGTGCTTATATTTATAAACATTTTTATTTTAGCATGAGTCTTACATGGACTAAATAAGGTGCATTATTAAATTATGTTAATATTGTTTGAATATTTTTATTTTAATTTTTAAAAAATAAATTTATATTTCTAAAATAAATATGTTAAAATATTTGGTTAGAATTATAAATTTATCTCTATATTGATCTTAATTTAATGATAGCTTTAATTTTTAAAATAAATCTATATTTTAATCCTTATTTTTTTTTTGAATTGCATAGATTTATGATATGTTTATATGCAAAATAATTAAAATTGAGGCAATTTGCATGTAATGATATTTTTTATTTAGTAATCATTTATTATTTTTCATTAAAATCAATCATATATTATTTGTACTTAAAAGATCATTATTTTGAATAATTTTTTATATCTCAGATTTTTTGAAAAAATTTATAGTTTATTGAGAATAATTATTATCAAAGTGAGATTATTCATATTGATCATAAAGTCTTTAAGTTATATTATATGAGATTGATTTATAATTATTATATGCAACTATTTGTCCAAAAGAGATTGTTGCATATTTTAGTTAAGGATATTTTACAAAGCATATAAATTTCTACAGTTGCTTTAGTTTTAAAAATAAATCTGCTCAAAAGGGATATGTTTTTAGTGCTAAGATATTTTCTTGGTTGGTTTCATAATTAGGAAGGTCTTTTATATGCTACATTTTCTGCTCAAAAGGAAGACTATATTAATATATATTAGTCTTATATTCATAAAATAAGAGTTACATTCTTGCTTTCAATATTATTTATTTTACTTTTATGGTGAAAGTGTTACCTCTTTAATTAATTATTTTCTTTCAAGGCGTAATTAAAACATGTCATTTTACTTTGGTTATAAAGATAAATTAGTCTAAAATATTTATTTGTCCGAAGAAGCTTATTTTTTTTAATATTATATTATCTTCTATGTGATCAAGTTAATATATATTGAAAGAAAACTTAATATATATTATATGTTCTATCCAAGGAAAAATTTATAGTTATATATTGAGAACTCTTATGTAAACCTTGTTAATATATACAAATTTTTTTCTTTTGTTTATTATGTGTTATTACATGATTTATATAACTAAATTTAGCATTCTTATATTTTAAAGAGTTATTAGATGAATTAATTTTGAGAATGGTATATACTATTGTGTAACTTTCATTACAAGATGATAAATTGAATTTTTTTTATAACATTATAGCGTAAGAGTTATCAAATATAATTTTTTTCCTTTCCTTACCCTTATCTCAGATCGGAGATACAAACGATTGAATGCGAAAGCCTAGTTCCAACGAAAGTAGAGCAGCAGGGCTAGAAAATGGCATTTCAGCAAGCCGATGTGATTGATTGTTCGAATCACATGTCAGAACGACCAATAGGGATAAGGGATAGCGTCAGGAGCATAATAAAGGCGAGTTAGCCCAGTTAGGTGAGCTTATAGCCAGCACGAGAGCTTAACGAAGGACTCATTTTCTTTTCGTGAATGAGAAAGGTTTGATCCAATTGATTAATAGGTAAGGACGCTAAAGATAATAAAAGATACTCTAACTGAAACGACAACTCAAATCGATGGAGAAATAACTTTTTTTAAAAAAATTATATTTAATAAATAAATTATTAATCAATTAATACAAGTAATTATATTTTAAAATAATGTCTAATTTTCTAGGAATAGCGCCAAATCTTCACATTAGTGGGATTCTAATTTAATATTATGAAATTTTATTCATATTACAAAATGTAATACCTATATTAAAGAGCTTATTTGATGATATTTAAAATTACTTTACTTTATAAAAGTATATTTAAATATTAAAATTTATTTATATAGTTTAGTTTGTAATAACTTATATGTTATTACATATATTTGCTTGTTAGAAAATATATATAATAAAGAAGTGAAAATCTCATTGAATCCTCTTTTATGTACATAATATTTGAAGTAATTTTTACTCAAGCATATTTTTAATAATAGTAATAAATTTGACATATAAGTTATTATGTATTTCTTTGAGTATAGTATCAAGTAACTTATAAAGTTATTAATATATGCATTGTGAATCGATTTTTTTAAAATTTTTATGAGATGTTTTTTTTCAATAGTATATGCTACTACCATGAAAATTTTTCAAATAATTTAGGTCAAATTTAAAATTTTTATTCATACTTTGTTCAAGTAATCTTTAGAAATAAATTTTGAAAAATTCTCTTGTTACATCAATTTGGTATTAATTTTAGTATTTTATTTTGATAGTTATGTAAGCTACTTGCTTAAGATATTAAAATTAATTATATAATTAATTTCTTTTAGCTATTGATTTATTTTATTATATCAAGTTGATGATTTAAAAAATTATAATTTTACATACTGCTAAAATATGTATATGAAATTAAAATATTTTTCTCCTAAATCAGGGTTCTTATATTTATAAGATGTAAAAGAGCCCGTTGAATAGAGGCATTCAATTTTATTTTTCTTATAATATGCTTGGTTAATGGGAGTTCTATATTATATAGAATATTTAATCTCAGTTAACAATTATAATATATTTATTGATATACAATATGCATATGTTATGTATATTATTATACAATTCGCTAATTTTTATCATATTTACTCTTGATCATATTGGTGCATTATTATGCATCTATATATGCAAGTTATAGATTCTTTATTAATACATGTATCTCTATATTGTGAAATATACTAATTATTGTAATTATAAACACTAAGAATTATGCCAATTGTTAGCTCTTGAGCTTGTATCATATAGTTTCTATGTGCACCATATTGGGATAATGAAAATTTCCTTGATAAAGGTTAGGTATTAGGTTTAATATTTTATTTTGTATAATATCTTATTAGGACTAAGATTTGTTATTTATTAATTAGTTCTTGATATATATCTTTGTCTATTAGTTGACACCATTTTTAAACTTTGAAGCATTCTAATAATAGAGGGCTAAGAATTGATGTCAATCATTTATTCCTGAGTTATATATTTGTCTTTTAATTGATATCATTGAGAAACTTTAAGACATTTTGACTAATAGATTTATAAGGAATAGAACTTAGTATTAATTATTAACTCCTGTGTTTGATATTTGTCTCTTAATTAACATTATTTTAAAATTTTAAAATAATTAAATTTATTATTGCCAGAAGATTTCTCTATTTTATTATTAAACTTATCGTAGAGAAATTATTAAGGACTGACTAGAAAAATAGAATGTTTGTTAAATTGCACTTTTGATGCTATTTTTCTTACTATACTTTCACATTAATAACTTATATTTAAGTCGTTGATAATATATGTAATTATAGAAAGTCTTGCATTAATAATAATGCAATTATCACTGCGATTTGATATTGTTGGCTGCTTATGTGTGAGTTGTATCTTAAGTATCATTTTGTGTTCAACTTGAGAGTTATTTTTATATAAAATATTTTATAAAATAAACTCTTTACAATTAATATTTCTCAAGTGAGAGAATGTTAGAATTTTTATATGGGTTATCATTATTTATGAGTATTTTTTTAAAAAAAATTAGTTAAATAATGATTCAAGAAATTTTTATTTTCTAAAGCCTAATTACTAAAGTGATATATTATTTGGGCTTATAGATACTTAATTTTGGATTAATGTGCTTAGTGGCTATAATGTAGGCCTATATCTTTTTTAGCCTATAATGATAGGACCTGATAGGGTTTTATTTATATCGGTTAGGTCCCTTCTTTACTCTTAACTTAATTCAATCATTGGCTTGTACATTAAGGGCCATACATTCTAGGAAAAAGAAAGAAAGATCTATACCTATGATGTTTATCTAAATACTACCTTATCCAGAGGAATTACTCCATGAAAAAGCTACACTTTGCATTAATTTTATTTTTATGATATCCTAAATTCTATACAAGTTTTAATTTAAATTCTTACACCTTCATCTTCAAATAAAGGTCTTGCTCAACAGTATAATCGTATGTTTCTTGCAAATTCCAATACCCATTTTAATAGTTAGATAAACATTTGTTTAACTTCTAACTTATCCTTTAAAGGGTAGGATTATCTTCTAAGCTTCTTGGCAAGTTTTAACTCATGAATTTTTATGGCTATCTCCTTGATTGATATGCAAAAATAAATTACATAGCACTTTTTGAGTTGGTGTATTTTCTTTCATGTTTTACTTCTTTTATGTTTTCTTTTCATACTTCTATTTTTTTTAGAAGATCATCCTCTAAAGTCCAAAATTGTATGCTGTCCTCTAATGAATTATTCTTTTTTTTTTCAAAATAAAAAAGCATCAAAGTCTATATAATTCGATGCAAAAATAGTATAATTTTAGTGAAATTTTGGGAAAAAGAACTTTTACTAGTAAGAAAATTTCTTAAATAACAATTACATTTAGATGTCATTGTTCCAAAGAAGCGATTTGTGAGGCCATATTCTGAATTAAGGAAGGTTAAGTCTATTTATAATAAAAATATAGAGTTACAAGAGATAGAGTCTAAGCCCATATATCTTAGCATACAAGAAACTAATAGACTTAGTTCGCTAATATTCCCATTCAAGCTGGAGTATAAATATCAAACATGCTTAACTTGTTATAAATATCATCAACTTATTTTTATAGGAGAGCCTTAGTAAAAAAATCAGTAAGATGTTCTCCAATTTTTATATATTTAAGATCAATAACACCTTACTGAAGTTTTCGCCTAACGAAGTGATAATCAATCTCTATATGTTTGGTCCATTCATGAAACATTGGGTTTGTTACAATATGAATGGTTGCTCAATTATCATACCATAATTACATGGTTCTAGATGAAGTAATTCCAAGTTAAATAAGAAAATAAGAAAGCCACATAAGTTTAATAATAATATGAGCCAGGGCTCAATACTCAAACTCTATATTAAATCAAGATACCTTTGCTTGTTTCTTACCTTTCTAAGATATAAGATTCTCACTGACATATACATAATATTTTAAGGTAGACTTTCAATCCATAAGACACCTTGCCTAATTAGCATTAGAAAAGCTGTTAATTCTACAATGTCCATAATTTTGATATAATATTCCACACCCAAGTTGCCTTTTTAGATTTTTTAAGATGTGTAAAATTGCATCCAAATGAGATGTTCTAGGAGGATTCATGAACTGACTTACTACACTTACTAAAAAAGTAATGTTAAGTTTTGTGCTAGTAAAATAGTTTAATTTGCCTATTAACCTTCTATAACATTTTAGTTTTTTTAGTAATTCTTCTTTTTCCATTCCAATCCAATCTTAACATTTAAGATCATAGGAGTGTCGCATGGTTTTGAACCAAGC
The DNA here is from genome assembly GCA_020226215.1 of Sindora glabra. Classification (NCBI taxonomy): domain Eukaryota; kingdom Viridiplantae; phylum Streptophyta; class Magnoliopsida; order Fabales; family Fabaceae; genus Sindora; species Sindora glabra. The sequence goes on from CM035235.1 coordinate 264,574, forward strand.
AAACTAGTTTCCTTCAAAAGGTTAAGAACATATTTTCTTTATAAAATAAAAATTCCTTTCTTACTTCAGACAATTTTAACACCTAGGAAATACTGAAGTGGTCTCAAGTCTTTAGTTACAAACTTGGACTAAAGAAAGTTCTTTAATTCTCAAATTTCCACTTGATCACTATTCATAATCGTAATGTCATCAACATAAATAGAAAGAAGAATACACTTAGATTTAGAATGCCTATAGAACATAGAATAATCATGATCACTCTTCTTCATACCAAAGTATGTTATAACATTAACTGAATCTTTCAAACCATGCTCAAGAAGATTACTTTAAACCATATAAAGATCTTTTCAATCGGTATAATTTACCTTTTTTGCATTAAGCAACGTAATTAGAAGGTTGCTCCATATAAATTTCTTCATGTAAATCTCCATGAAAAAAAGCACTTTAACATCAAGTTAATGAAGAGGGCAATGTTGAGAGGCAACTAAAGAAAAAAAAGGTGAACAACTGTTATTTTAGCAATTAGAGAAAAAGTCCTAGAATAATTAATACCTTAACTTTATGTATAACCTTTAGCAACCAATTGAGCTTTTAGTTAAGCAATAGAACCATTAAGTTAGCTTTGACTGTGTATACCACTTACAGCTAATAGGGTTTTTACCAATTGGAAAGGGCACAAGCTCCCAAGTACTATTATCCTTAAGAGCTTCCATGTCTTCATTCATAATAACATGCCACTCATTGTGAGAAAAAGCCTCTAAAATAATTCTAGGAATAGTACTAGAATCTAGGGATGCAATAAAAGATTGGGAAGACATAGGTAAGGTGGAATATGACATAAAATTAGAGATAGGAAAAGATGTAAAATAGACACCTTTTTAAATATAACTATGAGTACCTTTATGATGGAAAATAGGAGCTAGATCTTCTAAGGAAGAAGCCATTGGTGCAGGAGATAAAGTTAATGGCTGTTCAACAACTAGTACGGTACTTGATGGTGATACTATTATTGTAGGGACTTATTTTTTGTGAGAATAAGCAAACTTAATAGGAAAGGGAGCTATTGTTAGGGAGTAGAGTCTTAAGATGTAATATTATACATAAAGAAATAATTGTCAACATATTTAGATTTAGGTAAGGAATTAGTAACTATAAAAGATTCAAAGAAAGGAACTAACTAAAAAATGTAACATCAAATGACACAAAATGATGTCTCAGATCAAGAGAATAATAATAATAACTTTTTAATATGAGAATACCTAAGAAAAACACACTTTAAAAATCGAGGATATAGTTTAGAAACCTAAGACTAATAATCATGAATAAAGTAAGTACAACTAAAGATATGCGGAGTGAAATGAAACAATGGTTGAGAAGGAAATAAGAAAAAATAAGGTACCTCACCATTAAGAATTAAGAAGGCATTCTATTGATTAAAAAAATACGTTAAAGCAATAGCTTTTTCCTAAAATACCTTAATACTTACATCTAAAATAGGAGTATGCGTGAAACTTCCATTAAATAATAATTTTTTCATTTAACTATCCTATTTTATTATGGGGTAACTACATAAGAAGATTAATGTATAATATTATACCTAGATAAATATAAAGAAAATTAGGCTAAAAAACTATTCCTTAGCATTATCACTATGTAAATTTTTTATAGAAGTATGAATATGATTCATAATTTCAACATGAAAGGCATAAAAAATATCAAATAACTTAGATCAATTTTTCATTATGTAAAACCAAATAGTTCTTAAATAATCATTAATAAATGTAACAAAATAATGATAACTAAGTTTAGATACAACTAGATAATGACCTTAAACATTAGAATGCACTAACTTAAAAGGAGATGCAACTCATTTATTAACTCTAGGAATATAAAACTAATAATGTTATTTAACAAATTGACATGACTCATAATCAAAATGTGAAACAGAACTTAAATGAGGATACAACTAACAACGTAACTACTATAGAGTAATGGTCGCAACAGTAGCAATGGTTAGAGGAGCAAGTTAAGGGAAATCACCATCAAGCATATACAATCCACAAAATTTGTATCTTCTACTAAAAATTTTCTTCATCAAAAGATCCTTAAAAATACAGTAACTAGGGAAGAAGAAAACACTATGATTATGAGTACATGTAATTTAGCTAATAGAAAGTAAGTTGAATGCAAATTTAGGAAGATATAAAACATTAGTTAAAGAAATATTATAGGTAACAATGGTTATACCACTCCTAATAACAGAAGCAATTGACCTATTAGCCAAAGTGACAAAAGAAGATAAGGATGTAAAAGAAGAGAAAATACATGTGTCTCTTGATATATGATTAGTGGCCCCAAAATTAATTACCTACCTAAGCTTAGAATAGGAAAGACATGCAATAGGATTACTCATCTAAATTAGAGTAATAGTGGATTGAATGAAGGGTGGCTATTATAAAATTGGTGGTTACTGTGAAAACTAAAGCTAAATTAAATTATTATATTCATTCTTAGTCAAGGTTAGGTACTCAGATTCTAGTATGGAAGTACTAAAAGTAGTATATGCAAACCGAGATGATGATATATATCGTTTAACTAAACTTTAGTCAAGTTTTCTTTAAATGATCTGATCCCTTATAATAAAAATAAATATCATTATTGGGCTAATTACAACCTCTACCTTTATTTTTTTTACCACCACTACAACCCTCTTGAGTACTAAAACTGATCAAAGTAGAAGAGTTAACTAGAGAAGTAGATACAGAAGCTAATGGTAACTTTTAGAGTGCTTAAAGAACATGAGAAAAATAGACTTACAAGTTAATTGCTTGGAGCTAGATAAAATCTACTGGCAAGTAGGACTAAATTTAGCAAGTAAATTCATAAAGAAAGATATAAGAGCTAATTATTCTCTCTGAATACATATTACCTCAACATTTTTAGTAATGAGAAAAAGAATGTCCTATTGTTTATAGATATTGTTCCACTCATTATAAATATGAGATACAATTTTTCATTGCATGTTTTTGAAACATAGGCACACATAAGTCATATATGCAACTTAAATTATCTTTACCTAAAGAAAGAGTTTTAAGGGATGTCCGTAAATTTTTAATTGTCTTACAATGTTAAGCTTATCAAACAAGTTAGCTTGTGTGGATATGAGCTGGTCCATGATAGATTGGGTTCATGATAGGTTGATCCGTATTATTATATTCAAAATAGGTTTAATTTTAGGGGATCCAAACACGTCAAAACTCATAACCGATACGAGCTAGTCAGTTTTAATTGAAAGTTCACAGATTTGGTGAATATGAGTTAGTATGTTGCAAATTTGTTCTATGATGAGTCATTCCATATTACTTGCATTTAAAAATATGCTCAATTTTTAAAGTTCAAACCCGTGGAAACAAATCACGGGTCATGGGTTAATCTAAGGATTGTGGCCCATTTTACACCTTTATGCAGTGTACATAATTATTTTCATATTCCTTCTCTAAAGTATTGCTTATTAAACTAAATAGTCATTAGTTTTCCATAATTCATTAAGTTTTTGTATTGTCAGTTAGTGGATTATTGGTTAAGTAATCAAATCTGCTAACCTTTTCAAAGAAATACATAATAGAATTTTTTTCATGCAAGATATTTTCATCCATTAGGATTAAGTTTTCGATTAGTTATTTTTGTAGCAGTAGGTATTAAATCAAAGAAAAAGGACTTAAAATCTAACTTATTTTCACTCGAACCAGACTTAGATTTACCAATCTTTGCCATCATAGCAATTAGAGGAACTTAAAACTAGATCAGAAATACAAAAAGAGAAAATTACAATTGAATAATGTCTTAATCACAAATCTAGCTAACAAAAATATGTGAAAACTATTAGGAAATTCACCAAAGAAGAAATGCTACCAGAAAATATGCCACGTGCCACCATGCCCTAAGAAATGGTGCTGTGTGTAGTTCTCACATGCTCTGGAAAATATCATATATGTGGAGCACACTTTAATCAGCCTTTGTTAAAGAGTACCAATCTATGGTTTCGCAATCTCAGATCGTGAAAAATTGTTGGAAATTGCCATTAATAGCTTAAATAGTCAATATTGACCTTTAAACAGAATCAAATAGTAGTGCCTTTATGTTATAGTTTTGCATTCATGATTTGATGTTTCTAGAAAACACAACATTAAATTGTTACTAGTATTATTCTGACCTAGTCATGCATAAAGAAAAAAAAGAAAAGGAAAAAGAAGTTTGGGTTGTTTAGTTTTGGTTTTCTTTTGATTTAGGTTGAAAAAGGATACCTAGAAAACTCTAGATACTATATTAGAAAGAAGAGATTTGTAAGGTCATATCCTTAATCGAGAAATGTAATGTTTATTTATAATAAAAATATAAGGTTACAACAGATAAGGCTTAGGCCCTTTCATCTTAGCATACAAGAAACTAATAGGTTTAGTTCACTAATAGTCATTAAGTCATTGAACACTATAACAACTTTAATAGAATAATAATAATATTTTTATAGGCATATTTAATTCTGAATACTTTCATGAACTTCAGGACTGACTGCATCTTAAAGATAAAATTACAAGATCTATTATTGTTACAATGTAAATATCATGATTCTCAATGTAAGTTTGAAGAATTAGACTCAGACAAACACTAAAATTAAGTAATCTAATCAACCACAAGAATAGAAATTACAAATCCTTTTAGCATCTAATCTAATATACAACAAATTTAAGACATCAAAATCTTAGCTAGCTTACAAGTAGATAATCTTAAGAAAATGATCAATGTTATGCTAAAATTTCTTATTTACAAAGCTTTATTTGATTTCAAATATTATTAAAGGAAGATAATCATGTTAACCACCAAAATGCAATGTTTATCCTAATCTTATCTAATCCTTCAATTCCCTTCCATATATTGACATATTTTAAAGTGGAGCTACTCAAGTGAATTACATTAGTAACTTACTTCATGATTTCTATAGTATTGCTTGAAACAATCCAAAAAAAAATTTCTAAGATCATATAGTTCTCATTTCTCAACATAGATTAATAGTTATAAATAAATCATTACAGTTGTAACATCAACATACAACCACCCTAAATGAATTGTTTAAGATGAAAAAAAATATGACTATTAGAAATCAATTAACTATTCTAAGAGTTCCCTCTATTAGATAGTCTCACTTACAAAATCCAATTGCTAAACAACCAAACCATCCTTAAAGCATATCAATTTCTTCACTATAGCTATGCAAATATTAGGAATAGTTCAGGCTTCAAATTCCCCCTCAACAACTGAAATATTCTCTTCATAAAATATCTATAACTAATTCAATAGTTTGTTATATAATTCAAATCTAAGTCTAGTGACAGGGATAGCAATATTTAAATCTACTTTTGTATAAACATAACATAATGCACATATTATTAAATGCATAATCAAACCATAATCTTGATAGTATACTACATTTTGCAATTAATTACGACTTAATCATTACTAAAGTAGACTTTATGTATCGTAATAATTTATTATTCTCACACAAAATATTTAAAAATTTTAAAGGGTGTGATAGTACCTTGACTTTTAAAAGAATTCATCATTAAATTCTTAAAACCTTGCTAACTCTACAATTTCTACAAAAACATGTCAATAATATACTTTAGTACTCACCAAATAGATATGAACATTTACGAATCTAGTTCCCAAGTAGAATATTCTATTCTATATCATTTCTAATGAACTTTCACGAAAAGTATTTCCTTGGACCTCAACTTTCAGACTTGATAGTCTATAATTTCAATTAATTGCTATTCATACAATAGCTTAAGATCTAGTTATAATGGTTCCTTTTTTATCACATAGGATGCATGATGTAGAAGATTTTATCTATATTATTTCTTCCTATTTTATACGTTCTAATGTGTTACATATGCTTAATTTTATAGAATTTTCCTTGTCGTGTAATTAGGGTGTTAGTTTTATAATATTTTGAAATTGTTTAATTAATATTGAATTTTTACACTATTTTAAGCTTTTGGTTACAATTTAAGTTCTGAGTACCAAACTTGGTTGATATTTACATCTAAGGAAGGTTTTCAACTTTCATGTCTTGGTAAAAGCCTAGTTTAGAATTTTGGAAGGTCTAATTTAATTGAGAAGTTAATGCTCTATTTTTGTCCAAGTTGAGCCACTTTTGGTTTTTAGGTCATATCTAAAGTTTTAGAGATCTAACTGACATGAAACTTGTGCCTAAAGTTTCCTAAAACCTGACTTATAACTTTCACATTTGTAGTTTATTGAAGTTATATAGTTTTGGTGGTCTTAAAATGGCTAGAAGTCATACCTACAAAATTTTACTGTAATAACTTTTACAGTGTATGATTGATGTGTACACCACAATGTACTAAAATTGTATTAAAACTAGTGTGCTGTAAGATAATGTTATATAGTGGCACAACCAGGTCGTATCCCTAGTGATCCTTTGATTTTATCTTTTCTAAATAATTTACTAACAATACATGTACAATTGTTAAATTATTTATGCAATGAAAATGTGAAGAACTAATACAAACAGAATGCAATATAATAAAATAGAACGCTGTCACAGAAATAGAATATTATGCTATATGCAGAATGCTATATTATGTAATATTCAAAATAGAATTAAAATTAGGGGGGTTTGGTTGCATGAATTAAAGAATTAATAAGCACGAAATTAAACTCAAAATAGAAGTAAAATAAAAATAAAACAAAAGAGAATCTAATGCAATCAAATAGCTAATTCAAGGAAATTGAGAGTCTTAAATTGGATTAATCATAGCTCAATTAGGAATTTAGTTTTTTTCTAATTATTTCTTCAACTTTAAATTATCTGAAATCCCTATAATAATTCATGAATTCTACACTAGATGATCACCTAGGATTTGATCAATTAAAATTAATTGAATTAAGCAATTGTTATAATCCTTAAACTAGATCAAAATTGATTTATGAATAGAATTCAATTAATTTGAGAAGTTAAATTAGAAACCTCCAAATTAATCTCTCAACCCTTTAACCCCATATGTGAAAATGTGATTTACTAACCACAATTCATCAACAAAATAATAAAGAAATTAGAAATCACAAGGAAGAATATCAATTATACCAAATTAACATCCAACACAAGCAATCTTAATAATTTAACACAAATAAATAAGGAAAGAAGAAAATTAATTAAGAAAAGTTAACATTACAAATCATGATCTTATAATTCTCAAGAGGAGAGCTTCAAACTCCTTAAATTGGCCATAAATTTAGGCTTTCATTGATGAAGAACAAAGAAAACTAGAAAAAGAAGAAGGCTAGCTGTTGAATGAATCTATTTGTAATTCTGAATGTGTTATTCTCTTTGGCCCTCTTATCTATTTATATAACCTAATTAGCCAAATTCTAATTGAACTAGGATTATATGTCTCTTAGAATTACAATTACAATAATAAGGCTTTTCAAAATTTCTAGAAGCTTAGACTTATTTAAATCAAATCTCTAGAAGCTGTCAAATTTCTAGAAGCTGCATTAGGGAATTCCTATAGTCTGACTTCTAGCCTAATTTTGACCATGAAATCAATGTAATTTGAAAAATCCATAAACATGAAAGTTGTAGGCCTGTGTCTTATAAGAATTTGGGCACTGTTTCACATTTATTGACCACTATAGCTCCAGATATGACCTAAATACAGAAAGGGGTTCAATTGAGACAGAAACACAACTTCAGCTTCTTGGCTAAGTAAATGCTTAAAGGAATTTAAACTGGGCTTTAACCAAAATATAAAATTTGTAAATACTCTTTTAGCTTTCCATTAATATAAAGTTTACCTCAATCCGATATTTGGAGCTCAAGATATGATTGAAAAATAGAAATAGTATCAAAATCTAATATTTACTGAATAAATTTAGAAACTTGTAAAATCAATTCAAAATTATAAAATGAGGCCTATTATGTAAAATTAAGCATATGTAACACCTAAGAGACATAAAATATGAGAAAATAAAATAGTAAATAGTTTTCTCATCAATGATTTTATAAAATTAGGTTTTAGACTTCTAAAATTAACAGGGTTCGATTCCTTGTAACCTTAAGAGACATATGATCTTGAACCATTAGATCTTAGAGAATAGGAACTCATATAGAAGATATAGTGCCTACAAAGGCAAAAAGAACATTTCTACATGACACTAGAATAGCTGTCTTTTCTTTTTCAAGTTTCTTTTTCTTCAGCCCTGAAAGGTTATTTTTTTATTAATTCAAGGAATTTAAATATCATCTCTATTTGTATTATGAGATTTTAAGCTATAATATTGACTTTTTCTAGTTGATTTTACTATTTCCCTTATTCTCTATTCTAATTGCTTGGAATTGCATTAGTTAAATGCTGATTTGATATAATTTGTATTCAACCTTATGATTTGTGATGTTTATCTATTTTTATGTTAAATTGCAATTAGTTAATCTTGAATTTTCATGTGGAAATAGAAAGTTAAATGATTAAATAAAAGGTTTCTAATTTAATCCTTCAATTTAGCTAAATTTTTTTAAGTCAATTTCAATATGGCATTACAAATTATAGCGGTTGCTTAATTCTGATAATTTTAATTGATCAAATTTTAGATAGTTACCTAATATAGAATTCATGAATTATTATAAGGATTTTGGATAATTTTAGAATGAAAAATTAATTAGAATTATCAAATATGTTATGATTTGTGATTAATCTACCAAAAAATCTTTCAAATCCTTGGATTAATTATTTTATTATATTGATTTTCTATCTTTCTATGTTATTTCTATATTCTATTTTTATTAGTGCATTTTGTTTAAAATTCAAATCAAAGCACCCCATTTAATTTTGTTTGCATTTAGTCAATTTTATTTTGTTTTCTGCATACCATATTGTATATTTAAATTTTATTCCATTTACATTCTATTAGTTAGTAAATCATTATGATAAGATGAATCAAGTGGATCACTAAAAGTTCAACCTAGTTTGTCACCTTTTATTGCAAATTTTTTTATCAAACTAGTATTCTAATTTTGATTGTATAGCGATGCATGCATCAATGTGTCTAATATGTACTTTCAATGCATAGATATATAGAATATTGGATATATGGCTTGCAAACTATCTATCACTCTAAGTGATAAGCCACTACTCTTGCACGCTTGGTAATAATGAAGGGTCTAAGAAAGTGAAGCACTAATTTTACTTTCTTCCTAAATCATATTACTCCCTTCATGGGTGATACTTTAAGAAAGACCATGTTTCCTTTTTGGAACTCTAATTATCTCTCTTTTGCACATAGAACTTTTACCAATGTTGTGCCATCTTTAACCAATCTCCAATAAGTTGGACTTTGTCCAAGGCATTCGTCACCAATGTCATGTTTGGTATAATGGAATAGAATAGTCATTCTATAATTATGTTTGGTACAACAAATAATTATATATGCATAATCGATCAGATTGTTAACTTTTATTTATTTGTAATTGAACATATATATAATTTGCAATCAAACATGTATACTAAATAGAAAAAATAATACTGTATAGTAAATAAAAATATATGATATGATCAATAATTAAAAAATATAATATTTTAAATTTAATTATCAAAAGTATAATTAGCATAAAATTTTATATAATAAAGGAATAAAAAATTAATTTTTCATTTTTTTAATTAAATAATTTTTTTATAAAGAATATAAAAATATTTTATTTTAAATTTTACTACTAAAAATATGATTACTAAAATATTATAATAATATAACATCAAAAAATATTTTTGTATTTATTAATAAAATATGATATTGGAATATATAAAAGATATAAAAGATAAAAGCATAAAAAATCCTTTTTGAAAATGTTAAAATGGTTATTTGTCCCAACCCAACCTTAGAGCACATGATCAGCATAAAGAATTACCTTTAACAACCTCTTGCTAGTCTTATTAAAAAAAAATGTAGTCTTAATAGAAACGTTTTATGATGCCCTAATCCTCAATTGAATAAGTAGTCCTAATGATAAAAATGCAGAAGGATGCAAATTCATTATACAGTAGATTAGTATAAGTACCACTAACTATTCTAACTATCTAGTGACTTCCCCTAGCACTAAAATGCTTAAATGCTCCATCCCAATAGCCAACAATTGAACATCAAAGGGAAAAATTTTCCATAAATTGAAAAGAAATAGAAACAATAACAAAATGAGTTTTTATTAACAACTCAACAAGTAAACAAAAGTAATATACATTAACTAGAATGAACTAATGCTTAATATTTATTTTATTATATAATATATATGGAGAAAGATAGTGAATATTTATACTTTCTTTAGGGAAAAAGATTATTCATGAATTACTCTACCTTTTTATGAAACTAACATATTATAGATGGTGTTAAGTTCAATTGTTGTTATCTCACTTACCTTGAAATGGCTCAGCCATTAATAGCGAACATAAAATCATTATAGTGTAAAATACCATTAAATAGTTTTGATATGAACTTGGGATATCCTTAAATGGCCTTAAACTATTTCTTTTCTAACTTATTGAAATGATTTAATTTGATTTATACTCTTGTTTATCTTAATTCCACAAATAAAGTTGAGTATGGTAGAATTTAGAAAAATTTTCTAAGTTTGGTACCTCCCTTGAAGGGCTATATGAAATATGTATATTTGAAAATAAAAAATCCCAGTAATTGTTTCTCTTGTAATTTTACATTAAAGAATATTTTTAATAAATTTTTAAGGACCTAAAATGACTATTTCGAGAAGATGATATTTTTAAAATTTTTCAAAATTTGACATTTTAAACTAAAGTTCACAATCTAGATTTTTATTCTTTTGAGTTTTAATTTTTTTGATATTTTTTTTAATCCAAATGAAGGGTATTTCCTTATTTACATTTATATCTTAAGTAAATGGAGAGTAAAATGTTAAAAGGGAAATGAGGACATTTACTTCAAAAGTAAATAAGTTGTTGAACCCATGACCTAGTGTGTTGAAACCCAGACCCACAGACCTAACCTAGACTAGACCCAAAACAGAAACCTATTTCCCCCCTAAAACGAAATAGAACCAAAAGCAAAATAGAACTACACAACTAATGCCAAAACCCTACCTTCCTTCTTCTTTTTCTTCTTCCACTTCAAATCACATGAAATAACTCATTTTCTTCACGTTTCTACACATTTTTTTTTCATTTTCTCCTTGTTTTTCCATGCTTCTTGCTGCTATTTCTGATTAGTATGAGTTTTGGGGTTTGAGGCAATAAGCTTCGAAAATTCTTTGATTTGCTTAATAAGTTAATTCCTAAGCTTCATTCTCTTAATTAGGAGTTAAATTAGCTTAAATTATTTAGTAAATAGTAAAGATTAGTTTATTTTTAGGTTATGTATATAATGTGAAATTTTTAGGGGTTTTATGATAAAAAGCTTGATAATGTAATTGAGTGTTGATTTGTATTTGAATTGTTGTTTGATTGCTTGCACAAGGTCAAGAAACACTTCCTAGTGGCATTGGTGGTTCGTGAAGTAGGAAGAAATCAAACTTGAGTATATTAGTCATTTTGTGAGTAAAAGATGTATATTTCCATATTTTTATATACTTTCAAAACTTCTTTATACTTTCAAATATTAATTTTATTAATTTATTAATTATTATTATTTTCTATGCATTTTAATTCCATATATGTGTAGAGCTCTAGGAACTCTTAGGACAAGCACTTTAAAATTTTCTTGAGTTGTAGTAATTAAGAATAGTATTAAAATGACTATGATGAAGAAATTGATTTATGTGACTCATTTGAAAGGGTGTATTATTGGAACCTCATTGTATAATGTTCTTTGAAAGGTTATTGAGGATGAAATGATAATGTGTTGAAGTTTCATATATGCTTAGAAAATTAATTTTTAATGAGTTAGAATAATTTGATATTGGAGGTGTTGATTGCTATGGTTGAAAGCCTTAATGAGTTATTCATAGTTGAAAGGTGTATGGATTGAAATTGTTTTAAACTGTTGATGTATGAAACTATTTACTTCTAATAATTTTCTCATATAATTGTTACCTATATATATATATATATATATATGTACATGGTATTTTGCTATTTTTATAAACTTATTTTAGAAGAAGACTAGTTAGAAATTGTAGCTAACGACAGTGATGACTTTAGCCTTGGTGCATCTTGGTTCGAACTCTAGTTAGTAAGGGAGTTGCTAACTCCATGTGTCAGCTAACACATGTGGATTGGTTTATGGTAGCCTGATGAGTTGCCTTAGAGTTAAGAGATTTCTTGATATTCTTAATTCATGAGTGAAATGCTTATGTTTGTTAATCATAACTAAAAATCTCCCACCTTAAAGTATAATTTTGATAGTTTATGTATTTTTAAAATTTATTAACCTTGATTTTGATTATGTATTTATCACGAATACATTGTATTGAAATTTATACCATGAATAGATGTCTATGATAATTTCTTATGATTAAAGAACTAATTATCTACTTTTTAGCTTGACACTTAAGTTTTAGTATTATACTTCTAATGAATATTCTAATTGTTATTTTATTAAATATGATTGTATAACTCCTGTAATATCTTTTATATTGAAAATCTATTTAATTCTTTCTAAGGGAAAACTCGTGCCATGGCTTGTCTCATTTTTGTTGAAAATTCATATTATCTATTCACTGAGTTGACGACTCACTTTTTTTGTTGTAATATTTTTCAGATAGAGATCTGGCTTCAGGTTTGTCGTCTGCAGCTCCTTAGAAAGAGAGAGAGAGAGAGGAGTATTCTCTTGTTGTGAGCCATACTTTATTCATGTGGACTTGATGTAGGACTTTTATGTATTTTTGAAAGTTGTAAAATTTTTAAATACTCTTAGATATGCTCTATTAAACCTACAGGCAGGGCATGCTTCTGTTAATTTATATGTATGTATTTTGTTATAATGAGAAAGGATTGTCTAATTACCAAATGATGTGAATTTTATGTTAATATATATGAATTAACAGGTGAAAGTTAGAAATTGAGAAAGTCCATGTGAGACTATGTGTATATGAAAAGTTCATGATTATGTAATGGGTGTATGTCCACTTGAGTTTGAAATAGGTTATAGGTTGTCTTATAATATGTTAGGCTAGCATAGCCTATATAGTTATGTTTTTCCCTTAGGTCATGCACCGATCACAACCCCTAGTTTTCAATCACGAAAAAGTTGGCATCAAAACTTTAGGTTTCTCTTTGGTTAATGGAGCAAGTGTTCTTTAGTAGAGTTATAATTGTGAAAATGTTGCTAGCTATTATCATAATCGTAACACTACTAAAGGCATAATAAGTTGTCAGTCATTCTCTCATTCTTAAAGTTTGTTTAATTAAGTTACTTGTGTGTCATAACTTCTTGTTGTATTTTGATAAAGTTTGTTGCTCTTATATAGGTAGAGATGCCACATAAGACTCGCATCTGAGGTAGACAAACTGATGCAAATGATGCATTTGATGGGGCATCCGCTAAGCCTCACTCTTTAGTTCATAAAAGTGGTAGCCATGGTGGTCGTGGTGGCTGAGGTAAACCTCCTTTATATAAGAGATATGCCAGAATCAATAAAAATGAGGGCCTTGAAAGCAATGCAGCCCTAACACCTAACATAGTTGAGTTAATGGCTGGTATACAAGGGCTTCAAAGAATAAATGGGACCTTGGTGGGATCTATAGCTAGCTAAGGTAGACAAGAGAGTGAGATACATGTAAAAAGAGGCCCTTAAGGTAATAGGGCACAAATTGAGCAGTAACCACCACCTAATGGTCAAGAAATTCATATATCCTATTTTGAGTTTATCAAGCTGTAGCTTCCCATATTTATAGGATCTGATGTTTTTGAGGATCCACAACGATTCTTAAATGATATTGGTAGGATTTGCTGGGCACTTGATTGTTCATCAAAAAGATCAATTTAGTTAGCAGAGTTTAGGCTACAAGAAATAGCTCAAACATGGTTTAATTCTTAGTTGAGGGGAAGACCTCAAGGATCGCCTGCCTAAATTGGAAGGAATTCAATAGCATTTTTATGGAAAGATTTCTTCCAAAGAGTGTGAGAAGAGCAAAAGCTAAGGAGTTTCAAATATTAAAGCAAACTCCTAATGTAATAGTGTCAGAGTATGACATTCGATTCACATAGCTCTCCCGTTATGCTCCATATTTAATTCCTACAAAAAGAACAAGGATAAAGGGGTTTATTGATAGGTTGGTGAGACCATTATATCGAGCGGTGGCACCCTAAATGAAAATTTTTCCTTCTTATGCAGCTATATTGGATTATGCAAGAATATTAGAAATGAAAGAATTGGAAGGACCTATAACTTAAAAGAAGCTAAAAAAGGCAAGGATCGAAGGTAATTTTAGTGGGCAAGGCAATACAAGTAAAGGGCCGCAACCTTAAATGCGGCAAAATGTGTTATAGTTAGGCTCAATATCCATTGGACAATCCTTAGTGAGTACACAAGGGCCGAGGCATGATATGAGAGAACAAAGACAAATAAGTTCACAACATGTAAGATAATCCCAAGGAACAAGAGTTCCATGTCAAACTTGTGGGAAGTTTCATTTGGGACAATGTCGTTGAGAGATAGGTGTTTATAGGGGTGTCCAAAAAATTATTACCCATAATTATCCAACCGAACCAATACCACAAAATATAAAATAATTCAATTTTAAAAGTTGAACAATTTAACTCAAGTGATGATATAATTAAAAATTGATTAAATTTGACTTAGTTGGATTTGAAATTCATTAACCGATGAAATTCAAAACTGCTAAAAAATATACATTATTTCAACAAAGTAAGTTGCATTCAATTTATTAAAAACAAAGAATAAATAGTATATTTTCAAATTAAATAGTGTGGAATATATTTTCTTTCTTTCTTGTAGTCAATAAGACTGCAACTCTATTAAAGATACAAATAGATTTTTCCAAATATATTTCTTTTTTTTAATCTATTCTCTTTCTCAGTACTACCGTTAAGCTGGATTTATTCTCTTCATTTACAGTATTGATTTCTGCAACCTGCTATGTTAAGGAAAAAAAAAGGCAATGGCATAAGGTTGTGAAATATTCCACTTTGGGTAGAAGAATACCACAAGGTTGCAATGGTTGGCATGCACAGCCGTCTGGTGGTGGCTCTACCGCTGGATCCATTGTCATTTGCCATGCTAACTCCAAAAGCCATAAAATCCTATATTCGTTGCCCGGTGGTGGAATTAGCTGTTGGAATTTTGACAGTAATGGCATTGGCCTTGTTTTACTGCTTCATATAGAGAAAGCTCATTCCATATCTTTATCAATGTAAGGGTTCAAAAGGTAAGCAACATTTGTACAAGAAAGTTTAAGTCTAGAAATAACTCAGGAAATTTAATTTAAAATACTAAAAAGTTTTAGAATGATTTGTTTACAAATTATTGTTGTAGACGAAGAGTAAGAAAGATTGAAATTTGACAAAATAGAAGTAAGGTATTTTAATTTTAGGAAACTAAAGAAGGTTACAAAAAATTTTAATTAAGATTGTTTAGTGGGTTCTAGTGCATTTGGAAGTGTCTACTGGGGAACTTTTGAAATAGAAGGAATATTAACTATTAAAAGAGCTCATTGTGAATCATTCTTTAGTTTGTAACCCCTGTTATTGATGAACCTGATGGAATTCACTCAAAAATTAATTAGAATAAATTTCACGATTTAGCTTAAATAATTATTCTTAAATAGTTTAAAATGGTTGATACAATTCATAAACTGACGACTTTAGTTTAGTTAAAAACTTTAATTTGAATCGCTATTAATCACTTGCGAACACCCTTAGGTGCTCATTTCTAATGTGGCTAAGTTAGACATTTGAGGAAGGATTATCCTCAATTACATAAAAGTTCTAGCCAAGGGTTAGCACATACCGCTCTACCATCCACACCCGTCATGGTTCAACCTATGAGACAATTTCCAATTTAAACAAATAGAAGTGGTGGAGGCAGAGGATCAAGGGATAGAACCTAAAGCAAACCAGGTAAAGGCCAAGCACGTGTTTTTGCATTAACACTTCAGGATGCCCAGGCATCTAATGCTGTCGTGACAGGTATTCTTTTAGTTTGTTCTCATGATGCACATGTGTTGTTTGATCATGGATCTACACATTCATATGTATCTCCTATCTTTGTCTCTTAGTTTGATAGAGATTTGATGTTGTTAGATTGATCTTTCTCCGTTGCTACACCCATCAGAAAGTCTATATTTGTTGATTATGGGTATAGGTCTTGTGAAATAATTATGGCTACTAAGCAAACATTAGTTGATTTGATTATATTTGATATAATTGACTTTGATGTGATCTTAGGCATGGATTGGTTATTTACCTATCATGCCACTCTTAATTATCACTTGAAAGTTATCAAGTTTAATCCTCTAAGAGAGCCATCCTTCCTAATCTAAGGTGATCAAAGTTTAACACCTTATAATCTAATTTCTACATTAGGTGTAAGGAGATTATTAAGAAAAGGTTGTGAAGGTTTCTTGGTAATGGTAAGAGATATTGAACTACAAGGAAGGAAACTTGAAGAAGTTCTTGTAATAAAGGAATTTGATGATATTTTTCCTAATGAGTTAGCCGGCTTACCTCTAGAAAGAGAAATTGAATTTTACATTGATTTAGTTCCAGGCACATAGCCTATCTCTATACCTCCATACTATATGGCTCTTACATAATTGAAGGAATTAAAGGATCAACTTAAGGATTTGCTAGACAAGGGTCTTATTCATCCAAGTACATCTCCATGAGGTGCTCCAATACTTTTTGTTAAGAAGAAAGATGGTTCGTTGTGATTATGTATTGATTATCAATAATTGAACAAGGTGATAGTACGCAACAGATACCTTTTACCCCACATAGATGATTTGTTTGATCAACTCCAAGGTGCTCAATATTTTTCAAAGATAGATCTTCATTTGGGGTATCATCAGTTGAAGATTAGAAAGGAGGATGATCTTGAGATAGCATTTAGAACTCATTATAGCCATTATGAGTTCTTAGTGATGTCTTTTAATTTAACAAATGCTTTAACTGCATTCATGGATTTGATGAATAGGGTGTTCTAGCCTTTTCTTAATTAGTTTGTTATTATGTTCATAGATGATATTTTGGTGTATTCTAAGAGTAAGGAGGAGCATGAACAATGCTTGAGAATTATTTTGTAGACCTTAAAGGATTAACAATTATATGTAAAGTTCTCAAAATGTGAGCTTTGGTTGAATAGTATGGCCTTCCTAAGACATGTTGTTTCAAAGGATGGCATTCAAGTGGACCCGAAGAAAGTTGAGGCAGTGCAGCATTGGTCAAAACCAACTTCAGTGATAGAAATTTGTAGCTTCTTAGGTTTAGTAGGTTATTATCACTGATTTGTTAAGGATTTTTCTAAGATAGCAGCCTCACTAACCAAGTTGACACAAAAGAATGTAAAATTCCAATGGTCAAATGCTTATGAATAAAGCTTTCAAAAGCTCAAATCTTACTTGACTATAGCTCCAGCGTTAGCCTTACCTTTAGGATCGAGTGGTTACACTGTGTATTGTGATGCTTTAAGGATTGGACTTGGTTGTGTTTTAATGCAGCATGGATGAGTTATTGCTTATGCTTCTAGAAAACTCAAGAAACATGAACAAAACTACCCCACCTATGATTTGGAAATGGTAGCAGTAGTGTTTGCACTTAAGATTTAGAGGCACTATCTTTATGGTGACATTTGTGAGATTTACACCAACTATAAAAGTCTCAAATTCAAATTTGAACAAAGAGATCTTAACCTTAAACAAAGGAGATAGATGGAGTTACTTATGAATTATGATTACACAATCTTATATCATTCAAGAAAGGTCAATGTGGTTGCAGATGCTTTGAGTAGGAAGTCCATGGGCAATTTAGCTCACATAGCTAAAGTGAGAAGGTCATTGATCAGAGAAATCCATGAGTTAGAGATAAACCAAGACCTAAGAGTATTGTTGGCACATGTACAAGTTTGTTCTTCATTAATAGAATGAATTAAAGCAACTTAAGGCAATGATTCACAATTGTGGAAGATAAAGGAAGAGGTTGTAAATGGAAGGGTTAGTGAGTTTATAGTTAAAAATAATAAAGTTCTTTGGTATGAAAACTGATTGTGTGTACTTAGGGTGGAGGAATTAAAGAGACTTGTGCTAGAGGAAGCTCATCATTCTACATATACCATTCATCCTAGATCAACTAAGATGTACCAAGACTTGAAATAATTGTATTGGCTAGAGGAAGCTCATCATTCTACATATACCATTCATCCTAGATCAACTAAGATGTACCAAGACTTGAAATAATTGTATTGGTGGGATGGCATGAAAAAAGACATAGCATATTTTATATTCCGATGCTTAGTTTGCCAACAGGTGAAAGCTGAACACCAATGGCTTACAGTTTAGCACCAAAACATTAAAATTCTTGAATGGAAGTGGGAAAGGATCACAATGGATTTTATGACAGGGTTCCTTCATACCACTAAGGGATTTGATTTTGTTTAGGTGATTGTGGATAGGTTGACTAAATCGGCACACTTCATCCTTGTGAAAACCACCTATGGCTTTGCTCAATATGCTTAAATTTATATTAATGAGATTGTTAAAATTTATTGAGTGCTAATATCTATTATATCTAATCGTGGACCATAATTCATAGCTCATTTTTGGAGAGCTTTTCAAGAAGCCTTAGGAACTAAAGTGGATCTTAGCACTGCATTTTATCCTCAAACAGATAGACAATTAGAAAGAACCATTCAAACATTAGAGGATATGCTAAGAGCTTATGTTCTAGACTTTGGAGGGAATTAGGATCGCTACTTACATTTAGTTAAGTTTACCTACAATAATAGCTACCAAGCTAGCATTCAGATGACTCCTTTTAATGCTTTGTATGGAAGGCGTTGTAGGTTACTAATCAAATGGTTTGAGGTTAGTGAAGTTAAACTCTTGGGATCGAATTTGGTGCAAGACTCTGTACAGAAGACTCATCTAATAAGAGAAAGATTGTTAGCAGCCCAAAGTAAACAAAAAGCTTATGTTGATCATCGAATAAAGGACCTAGAATTTGCTATTGGTGATTATGTGTTCATTCGAGTTTCTCTTATGAAAGGTGTGATGAGATTTAGGAAGAAAGGGAAGCTTAGTCCGAGGTATATAGGCCCTTTTGAGGTTCTTAAGCAAGTAGGTGCGGTTGCATACTGATTAGCACTTCCACTAGAGCTTGCTAATGTCCATCCAATATTCCATGTTTCCATGCTACGAAAATACTTACCAGAACCTTCACATGTGTCACAACCTCAATCAATTCAGATAGATAAAAATTTGTCTTATGAAAAGAAACTAGTAGCCATTGTGGATAAACAAGTCAAGAAACTTTATTTAAAGGAGATGACCTTGGTAAAGGTGATTTGGCAAAACAATTTAGCGGAGGAAACAACATGGGAATCTTTAGATGTCATGTGCGCTAGATATCCATATCTTTTTAGCGTTTAAGGTTAGTAGTTATTTTAAGAAATTCAAGGACGAATTTCTTTAAGGGGGGAAGAATGTAATGGCCTTGCCATTAATAAGTAACATAGAATCGTTATAGTGAAAAATTTAGTTAGATAGTTTTGCTATAAACTTGGGATTTCCTTAAATGGCCTTAAACTATTTCTTTTTCAACTTATTGAAAGATTTAATTTGATTTATACTCATATTTAGTTTAATTCCACAAATAAAGTTAAGTCTATCAAAATTCAAAAAAAATTTCTAAGTTTGGGTACGTTCCTTAGAGGGCTATATGAAATATGCATTATTTTAAAATAAAATTTTTGATAATTATTTCTTTTGTAATTTTGCATTAAAGAGTGATTTTTAATGAATTTTTGAGGATTTAAAATGACTATTTTGAGAAGACAACATTTTTAAAATTTAACATTTTGAACTAGAACCCAAAATCTAGATTTTTATTTTTTAGAATTTTGATATTTTTGATATTTTTTTAATCTAAATGGGGGTATTTCCTTTTGTACATTTATGTCTTAAATAAATATCCTCATTTCCCCTTTAACATTTTATTAACGGTAGAATGTAAATAAGTTAGTAAACCCGTGACTCAATATGCTGAACCCTGAACCCGAGACCCAGTGTGCTAAAACCTAAACCTACAGAACCAACCTAGACCAGACTCAAAATAGAAACCTATTTCCCCCCCCAAAACGAAATAAAACTGAAAATAGAACAGAACAACATAGCTAACACCGAAACCCTACCTTCTTTCTTATTTTTCTTCTTTTTCCTCCTCTTCCACTTCAAATCACACGAAATAACTCCCTTCCTTCATGTTCTACACCTTTTCTTTCATTTTCTCCTTGTTTTTCCCTACTTTTTGCTGCTATTTTTTATTAGTACGAGTTTTAGGGTTTGGGGCAGTAAGCTCTAAAAATTCTTTAATTTGTTTAATAAGGTAATTCCCAAGCTTTATTCCCTTAATTAGGAGTTAGATTAACTTAAATTAGTTAGAAATAGTAAAGATTAATTTATTTTTAAGTTATAGTATGGAATTTTTTGGGGTTTTGTGATAAAAAGCTTAATAATGTAATTGGGTGTTAATTTATGTTTGAATTGTTGTTTGATTGCTTGCACAAGGCCAAGAAATACTTTTTAGTGGCATTAGTGGTTCGTGAAGTAGGAAGAAATCAAACCTGAGCATATTCGCCATTTTGTGAGTAGATAATGTATATTTTTACATTTTTATATACTTTCCAAACTTCTCTATACTTTGAAATATTAATTTTATTAATTTATTAATTGTTAGTATTTTCTATGCATTTTAATTTCATATATGTGTAGAGATCTAGTAACTCTTGGGACAAGTACCTTAAAATTTTCTTGAATCATAGTAATTAAGAATGGTACTAAAATGATTTTATAAAGAAGAAATTGATTTATGTGACTTATTTGAAATGGTGTATTATTGGAACTTTATTGTATAATGTTCTTTGAAAGGTTATTAGGGATGAAATGATAATGTGTTAAAGTTTCATATATGCTTGTAAAATTGATTTTTAATGAGTTGGAATGATTTGACATTGGAGTTGTTGATTGCTATGGTTGAAAGCCTTGATGAGTTACTCATAGTTGAAACGAGTATGGATTGAGATTGTTTTAAACTATTGATGTATGAAACTATTTATTTCCAATAATTTTCTCATATAACTATTACTTATATATATATATAGTATTTTGCTATTCTTATAAACTTGTTTTGGGAGAAAACTAGTTGAAAACTGTAGCTAACGATATTGATGACGTTAGCCTTGGTGCACCTTGACCTTGATTCAAACCCCAGTTAGCCAGGGTGTTGCTAACCCCATGTGTCAACCAACATATGTAGATTAGTTTATAATAGCCTGATAGGTTGCCTTAGAGTTAAGAGCTTTCTTGATATTATTAATTCATGAGTGAAATGCATATGTTTGTTAATCAGAACTAGAAATCTCCCACCCTAAAGTGTAATTTTGATGGTTTATGTATTTTTAAAATTTATTAAACTTGATTTTGATTATGTATTTATCACGAATACATTGTATTGAAATTTATACCATGAATAGATGTCTATGATGATTTCTTATGATTAAAGAATTTAATATCTACTTTTTAGCTTGAAACTTATGTTTTAGTATTCTACTTCTAATGAATATTCTAATTGTTATTTTATTAAATATGATTGTATAAATCTTGTGATATCTTTTGTATTGAAAAGCTATTTAATTCTTTCTAAGGAAAAACTCATGCTATAGCTTATCTTATTTTTATTGGAAATTCATATTATCTATTCATTAAGTTAATGATTCACCCTTTTTATTGTAATATTTTTCAGATAGAGATTTGAATTCAGGTTCGTCGCTTACAGCTCCTTAGAGAGAGAAGAGTATTCTTTTGTGATGAGTCATACTTTGTTCATGTAGACTTAATGTAGGACTTTTAGTATTTTTGAAAGTTATAAAATTTTTAAATATTCTTATATGTGCTCCATTAAAACCCACAGGCAGAGCATGCTTCTGTTGATTTATATGTATGCATTTTGTTATAATAAGAAAGGATTGTCGGGTTACCAAATGATATGAATTTTATGTTAATATATATGAATTAACAGGTGAATGTTGAAAATTGAGAAAGTCCATGTGGAACCATGTGTATGTGAAAAGTTCGTGATTATGTAATAGGTGTACGTTCACTTGAATTTGAAACAGGTTATAGGTTGTCTTATAATATGTTAGGCTAGCATGGCCTATATAGTTATGTTTTTCCCTTAGGTTATACACTAATCATGGCCTCTAGTTTTCGGTCATGACAACTGTAATTTTACACTCAATGGAAAGGTTCAAATCATGAATTACTGTGTTCATACATCATTTTATTGCCCAATCATGACCACACATTAACAATTTTATACACCTTAACATGATAACAATATACAACTTATTTAATTAAAAATAACTTAATACAAATATAATTACAAATAAATAAATCTTCTTGTAACTCCCGATCATCCTTATCTTTTCGCAAACTCCATCCTTGTACCACCTAGGTCTACTTTATTCCTTCCTAAACATTATTTAGATCCAAATTTATATTATATTCTTATTAATTTATCTCCCCTAACATATATTTCATCACAATATTATCCCATTTTGGGCATTTAATATCACTATTAAATTATAAATGCATATATAAACTAAATAAGTAATAATATAAGCAGTATATCATTACCATATCTTTAAATTTCACAAAACATATAAAATTGGAAAACAAAGAATAATAGTTGACTATATACTACTCGAATGTAAATTTAAAAGCCATAGTCAGCTATTTACTTCCAAAAGTAAATTTTTTGGAAATATATAGTTAACTAGAAGCCCTTTGAGTACAATTCTTAAGGTTATAGTCAAATATAGTAATTAACTATAAGCTCGAAATATATAGATTTCTTTCACTTGTATTATTTATTGAAACCATATTATTAATTTATTATTACACATAGCTATAAACCTAAAATTTACATTTAAACAAGCCTCCACGCTCATTTTAAAATTAACCCAACAAGAAAATCATATCATAAACTAAAATTTACATTATCTAATCATCTAATGACCAACACTCTACCATTCAACTACAATTAACTTAAATTCATTCAAACTAGCTAATTTAAGTAAATTATTTACTTACTTAAGTATATAGAATATGATTTAAACATTAATTTCAAATCTAGCTTGCCCCTAATCAAATAAATCAACCAAATCCTAAGTTAAGGCTTCAAGCTCTTTCATTAAAGATAAATATCCTATCATCACCTTTTTCAAGCAATAAAGCAAGAAAAGTAATTAGTTAAAATGTGAATTAAAAGCTCCAACTTTGATAAAACCAAGAATTAAGAAGGATTGGTGAGAGTTAGGATTAGATTGAGTAATGAAAAGAAGAAAGATGAGGAGAATGAGATGAAAAATTAGGAGAAATAAAGGTGTCAAAAAATTTTAAGACACTAAGGGCATTTTGGGAATAAAGTATTAAAGTAGGGTTATAAAAGAAAACATATGGTTTTAAATCTTTTCCATATACTGTACTTGATTCTAAC
This sequence comes from Sindora glabra, assembly GCA_020226215.1. Lineage (NCBI taxonomy): Eukaryota > Viridiplantae > Streptophyta > Magnoliopsida > Fabales > Fabaceae > Sindora > Sindora glabra. The sequence continues at coordinate 288,340 of CM035235.1, forward strand.
TACATTTTACTTTAATATTTTTATTTCCTTCTTTCTCACTACTCTACCCTACATTCTATCAGAAAAATTTGACAATCAAATAACTAATTTTATATGCAAAAATATTCCAATTGTTTTTAATTTTTTAAAAGGTATAATAGTTCTTCCTCTTTCAAAGAATTCATCTTCAAATTCTTAAGAAACCGATTACACTATTGATCTTAACAATAAATATGTTGATAGTAATATCGAACCTTACATTTACCCAAAGGATGTAAGTAGTTTTATTGCATATCTATTACACCCCTTAGGAAAATAGAAATGTTAAAAAGTATTTTTGCATATGAAAATATTGATTAGAGTGATACAATTTGTTTAAGATGAGAATATATGTGAAATTAATAAGGTTTTGTAGCAATTGTAATATAAATTATTAATAATAAAAGGAATGAAATTATGTAAAAGCTAAGGTTAATTAAATTGAGTAATTGTGCATAAAGGAGATTTAAAAATTATTTTTCTTATTTTTCCTTTTAAGTTGCTCAAAATTACCAAAATGCCATTAAGCTACCTTATAACTCTTAAAGTTAATTTTCTCTTTATTTTGGTCACTAACCAGTAAAACTTGCTTCTTCTTCTTTTTTCCTTCAATCTTATCTTTATTAAATTTTAGCAACAATTATTAGTTGAAAAATTCAAGGAAACATATAAACCCCTCAACTAACCCATGTTAATTCTTTTTATTCATAAGCTTCTAGTTGATAATTCCATGGAATTTGGTTCAAAATAAGAAAATTATGAATTTGTAGTATATATTATGATTTCCTCCAAACCAATGTTGTTTAGGGCAAGCTAATCACTTTTCCAACAAGCTCTTCTCTCATTCACACATAAGTAGACAATTTACCTAAATTAATTATTTTTGTTTGAATTGGTGATTTTAAAAGGTTGAACTATTGATAAAGAGGAATTTATTGATTAAATGTGACAAACTTATTCATGGAATGATAGTCTTGTTATTTATGATAGAAGTATAAGTATAAATGTTGATTTTATAAGGATTTCTAATTTATGAGTGTGTTTAATGATATATTGAAAAAAATTTACCAATTGAACAATAAAATTGTAAGAAAAGTTGTAAAATCTAGTAAATAGTTAATTATAACCCTAAAAATCATTCCTAAAGTGTCTATAATTAACTGTTATATTTGAATATTCCTAAAGGTCTCACTCCTGAAAGTAAATAATCCATTATTATAGTCAACTATAGCCCTAAAAATTATTCTCTAGGGACTTATGGTCAACTACTACTAAACCATTCACTTCTAGATAAAGATAATCGATTATAGCATCTAGATTTGCATTCTAGATGTCTATAGTCAATTATCAGATATTATTTTCAATTTAATGTATCATGTAGAATTTTGGGATAGGGTAAGCTTATATAGTTCATTAATAGATATAATTAGCACATGATAGTAGTTATATATAATATGAACGTTGAATTCCTAGATTAGAATGTGTATGTCATTTGAGATGTGATTAGAGGAGATGAAATGATGATTATATGATAAAGTACTAGATTTCAAAAAACTATTTGTGAGAGGATAAACCATACCCTAGAGAATAAAAATAAGTTTATAAGGGGATAAAACTGATTGGGAGGCACAAAGAGATTTAAATATTTTCTACTTCATTTATTTATCAATTCATAATTAGTTGAGAATATTTATTTATTAATTATTTTTATTATGATTAAGTACACTCCTAAATGGGGATAAATTTATGGGGAAAGGCAAATTAGATACCCTTTAATTTGTTACATTAAGTAAATTATTTACTTACTAATTTTTTAACTAATTATTTAAATTGTTTATTTTTTTAAATGCCATAGTAGATGCTCCACCTCCACTAACCTTGCAAGAGTTAAGTCTCTAAGCCAATTCTAATAAAAGGCAACCATATTTGTATACTTATTCATGTATAAAATTACCTTTTGAGCCTTGTGGGGTATGATTGAGTAAAAAACTACATAAATACTTTATTACAAATATTTTGGTTTTAATTCTAAAATGTATTTTGCATTTATTAGTGGCTATATTATGATGCTAAGTTTTAGGATCAATTAAGGTTTGTAGGAACCGAGAAATGAGTTCCACGCTAATCTTGACCTAGATGAGTTCTAATAATTTCTTACTGTAATTGTTCAAATAGTATATATTAGTAATAAGCATCCATATTTTGCACTTACCAAATAGTTTACAAGCCATACACCCAATGTTCCATGAATTTATACTTCAGAAATTTTAAGTCATAATATACTAACACCATATTTTGTGTTGTGTGGAGATATCTTATTAATTTGGAAAGTTCGTGTATTAAATTATACTCAAACACTCCTTCCTAACACCTAAATGTTATTTGTCTATACCCAGTAATTAAAGTCATCTTTCCTCTCATTTCCTTCCTAATGTTACAAGAGTCTTAATTAATGCATCCATTGCTCTTCATCTATTCCTAAGACCTTTTATGTCTATTATCATTTCAATTTTAATGTTTTAAGTTTAATCTTTTATGCACTAAAGAACTAATCAATCATCTATTCCAAAATAGTTAGATCAAAAGCCTAAATATTCCTTAATAGATTTAGTAATATCTCAAATTATGCTTGATGTGCATTGCAACACATCAAAATTAATTTGAAATCATAAAGCAATAGTAAAGGTGAATTAGGTTGATCCCATGAAGACTAGTCTTCAGTTTACTTCCATTTGATTATGAAACAAGGTTTCATTTATGCAAGAGAAAATAGAATTTAATAGCAAGAAATAAGAATTGGATGAATTGAAAATAGAAAATAAAAAGTAGAATTTACTCACCGTAAGAAAAAATTTAGTTTAAAGGATTTAAATCAATATATCAATTTATCATTAACCATAAAACATAAGTTATACTTAACTAATCATATAATTGAGGAAAATAACCTGGAAGCCCACAATTATTACCAAATTCCCTTTTTAATGTAATTAGAATTAAGAAATTAAAGTTAATTAAACTCAATCTTTATTATAACCAAGTCAAAGTTGATCGTAATCAAAATGGAGTAAAGATAAGTGGAATTAAACTAAAATAAATTAAATAACCTTACAAGTGCACAAATTAGAAAGCTTACCATATTTTTCATCGACCATATAATAGCTAATTTAATTAATTTCACAATCATAAAATAAACTCAATCAGCCAATTTAAAGCTTATTCACATAAACAATCATGTAATAAGCTATTTTTAGAAAAGTATTCATGTAATTATCTATAAAATAAATAGATAAATAAAGATAATTAACTAAACATAAAAAAATGAAGAATAAGGTCTTAAAATATACTAAATCTCTCAAACTAAAAGAAAATTGTTTAACTACTTATGGCTTGAAAAGCTTAAAAAAAAAAAAAAAAAACTCTTGAATGTTAAAATCTAAGTGTTTTGCTTTGCTACATTTTTACCCTAATGAAACTTTCCTAATTTAGTACCATTATGTTATAAACACTTAGGGATGACACATAGGTAACTAACAGACTAGATTTTTCATAAGTTGGAAACTTGTAGCCTAAATTTTGACCTAAATACTGAAATAAGTTCAATGCTATCTAATTTTTATCATTTTGGTTGAGACTAGTTTTTTACCTTTAAAATGATGTCACTTTAACCTCAAGGGCTTAGAACATGTTGCTTTAGGTATTAACTAACATTGAGAAATAGAATTTTGCAATTTAAGCTTTTGAAACTCAAGATATGGGCCAAACAATAAGGAAAGGTCAGGTTTACTATATTAGGACAATACTATTAGATCAAATTCAAGGCCAAATTTGATTTACAAAACATGAAAACCATCTCTTCCATAAAGTATAGACTTTTAGAGAATTCTCTTAATTTTTAATCCATATAATCTAACAAAGTGTGTATTCACAGTTACCTCATTACTTTTCTAGTAACCATAAAATAAAGGAGTTCCCAATACCTTATCACCTTAGAAGTGATTGCAACAAGTATTCTTGCTTCTAGTTGCTAGATTATCATATTACACACCTAAGCAAGAGTTCATTTTTATAAATACTTTTGTATAAAAACTCATTAGTGCATATATATTCCATAAATCAATTCATAATATAAGTTATGCACTAATTATTAAAACTAAACTCACATTTTCAACATAGAAAACTATACACTGCCTTGCCACCTTTTGAAATCTAATTACAAACTATCATCTTCATATATTATCACACTTATAAGTAGAATTATATCTTATATACTAAGTAATGAATAATTTTTAGTAATTGTGGAGTTTACAAACTTAGACTTTTCCCATGTTCCATAACTTTCAACCCTAGGCATATTTGGGCTAATATTTTATGAGTTATTTTAGAAAGTTTGAGAATTATTTTTCCCCACTTAAAATAAGGAACTCATACTCTAATTTAATCATAAAAATTCTATAAAAATTGCTTTGCTCACACACCTTAAAATTTCAAACATTCTTACAAGGTCTTTAACTAGGCTCTATTAAGCATATCAATATTGAAAAATCCATTTAAAATAGTAAACTTTGTTAAAAATTTATGAAAAACTCTAGATCTGTAAAATAACTTTTAAACTTTGTTTTTGAACTTTTCCCCTTTTTCAAAACAAGTCATATAAATTATCTTTACACCTAATTATCAAAATAATTGATATAAATTACTCTTACACGCAATTATCAAGACAATTCAAAAGAGACACACTTAACTTCAAATTTTCACTTTGAATATTGAAATTCAATGAAAATTTTCCTAAATTTTTAGAATAAATTTTACACTAAAAAAAGTCCAAAAAATTATCTATAATTTAAACTATCAAAATAGCTTGAAAAGAGACGTGTTGAGCTTGAAGGCACTATTTTTCTTTTCAAAGTTTGTAATTTTTTTTGTAAAATTGTAGCAAATTTTTAAAGGCTTTAAACATCATTTTTTTACTCATTTTCATGTTAGAAAAAAGTTACAAAAATTACTCAAATGATTACTAATCAAAGTAGTTTATAGGAGATAAAATAGTGTCCTACAATAGAATTTTTCTGCACTATTTATAACAACAATTGTGGCCTTCCTCACTTGTTTCTAATTTTTCATGAAAATAAGTTTCTAACTTAAACTATTTTTAAGTAATATATAAGAAAAGTTAATTTCCATGTCTCTTTCCAATAGTTTCAAATACTCCTTTTTAAAAAAAACATAAAAGCTTTCAAAAATAAAAGTCAAGTAGCCATTTTCCAAACCATCTTTCTAAAACTATAGGTCTTGAAACTCCTTGTTGTTTAAGAAAATTGCTTTTACAAACAATTCACCATGGATTCAATACATTATCACAACATAAATAATCCACCACGAATATTCATGACTTTAGCACAACAAATGATAGTCATAATAAAAACATATATACATCATATATATACAATAACTTTCTTAGAAGAAAACCAAAGAGAAAAAGAATGTATCTCTATTTACTTTAGGAACCGACAGAACCTCCGTTTTCTATCTAGCATTCAAGATACATCATTCAACATAAAATAAATTTAGTAGAGAGCTTGTAAAAAGAATGTAGGAAGATAAATAGAATTCACTAAGGTTTATAAAGTTTTCCCTTTTCCAAGTTGATCTCAATAACTAAAACTTAATGAATACTTCCATTATCTTACTAGAAATGTAGAAGAAGATGGTGTGTGAGATTACAAATTTTCCTCTTTTCCTCTCCTTCTCTCTTTATGATCATGCACCTCCCAAGCTTTGGTTTGCAAAATTGTTCATCTTTTCCTTCTATTTATAGTATAATTTTGGAAGGTGATGTCATGCTTATGTCACTATGCTTACATCATCCTTGTGACATTATCCAAGGAATATTCCATGTGCTTACTTGATGCCCACTTAAGTATTATCTTATCTCTAAATCCTTGCTCATTACCTATTTATCCTAAACTATCTTATTTATTCCTATTTTTCCCACAAAAATTGTGGCCTTTACTATCACATCCACTAAATTTTAATTTTATAATTCTTTGGATTTTACAAGATATTTTTAAGTAATAAACTTAATTACTCCAAAATTTTTTGAATATTAAATAACTTATAAAATTACTCTAATTATCCATGAAAATTTTCATAAAATTTCTATTTAAAGAACCATTTCACTTCCTTTGAAATTATTAAATTCTACCTACTAATTACTTATAAACTTTTTTATTTCTCTCAAATTGTCTTAAAAAATTCCAAGATAAGATTTTTTACCCATTATCATAAGTAAATACTTCTAAGTAATTTTGTTAATTACCCATTCACAAACATTATTTGGACCAATTCTGTTAGTCTTTGTCTATTGGATCTTTAATAGAAATTACAATGCAAATTCACTATACAATAAATTAGTACATGTACCACTAACTATTCCGACCATTTAATGACTTATCTCAATGCTAGAATGCTTGAACAAATTCATGTCTATCCTAACAAAAAATAGCTAAGTACCTAAGGGAAAGATTCCCCATAAAATGAAATGAAACAAAAATAATAATATCATTAGCAGTATATATTAACTAAAATGAACTAATACTTTATATCTATTCTATTATATAGTCTATATGGAGAAAGATAGTAAATGTTTATATCTTTTCTAGGTAAAAATGTTATTCATGAATTAATTTACCTTTTTGAAAAAACTAACATAACGTATTGTTGAAAATCGCGCATCATACATGCACAGCGGAATAAAACTTTTTGCACGATTTCCACCAAGGATCCATGCGAAATTAGAACGCCATAGATTAGGGATTAGGGTTTATACCTTTCGGCAAAATTCTTCTGACCGCTACACCAAGTCTGATCTGCTTCCAAATCACGAATCGGAATGGAAACCAGTAAATCAAATCACCAGTACAACGTTTATGTGGCTGCACCTCCGTGATATCCACACGAACCCGTGAATCACCGATGAATGTCCGCTACACACACCGGTTGGAATTGATCTCCTTAGACCTCGTAGTGCTAGCTACGCCTTTTCAGAGATTTTGGTCAAGGAGAGTGGCTAGGGTTTTTCTATGCTTTTACTTGGGGTGCGTGAAGAATAATAGTAATCCTATTATTACCCAATAAGCCTATTTAAATAGGTGCATAGAAAAACCTAACCTATTTGGGCCTTATTCCATGTACAATTATAGGCTTACTATTGGCCTTATAATTATAACATGAATTCCCAAATATTAAGCCCAAACAATTTGATCCATTAATTCCAAATTCACTAAGCTCTAAGTGTGCGACCCTACAGGCTCTCATTACGTTGGCAATGACCATTAATCATATCAATGATCATAAACAAAGATTGGTGTCTAGCAACACATCATTGTTACCCAAGTAATGAGAAAGTTGGTAATTTGACTAAACCTTTACACGTGATCATCACTTATGTCCTTTTGTCCTATACATCTAGATTGAGCACGAGACATGGACTGTGTCATTCCCGTATAGCCCATTCTTAAGGTTTCTTGACTCCTAAGTAAGCTGACTGAAACAAATGTAATCGACATCTCATGTCAATTCATCTGAGCATGGCCATGCATTTTCTCAACTTTACTTAGTCAGGGGCCCATAGATGTTACTCCTGTTATATAGGAGGGACAAATCCCATCTTGATCACACAAACCCCTCCGCATGATATGTGACATATCCAATATCTACCCTTGCATTCACTAAACCATTAGTGACATAGAATAGTATCAAAATATGAAACTCACATGTAGGGAACCTTGGTGATCTCAGGTCAAAGGACCATATTAATAATGATCACTAAGAACCACTTATGACACTCATATAACGATCCATGTAGTGTTCTTAATATGAGTCGGTCCAGTATACAAGTTCTCTAACTTGTACTCATGTGTAAACTTAATATCCCATATAAGTCTTCACACATGCTAGTCTTAACATATCAAAGCAACCTAATCCACAATGATATATGACTAGGGACATTTAAGAATACAATTATTCTAAGGTTATTATTATAATTGAATATATTACGCAGATAATATATATAAATATAATAATTGGAATTGCCATTAAAATAACATGATTCAAAATTACAATCACCAATACAATTAGTTTTAGGGCATATACACTAACACGTATATGGTTTAAGGTTTAGTTGTTGTTGCCTCACTTACCCCATAATTTTATACTCAACGGAAAGGTTCAAATCATGGACTAATGTATTGATATACACCATCTTGTTAGCTAATCACAATCACACATTGACAATTTTATACACCTCACTATGATAATAATGTACAACTTAATTAATTAAAAATAACTCAATACAAATACAATTACAAGTAAATAAATCTCTTTATAACTCTTAGTCATCCTTGTCTCCTCATAAACTTCATCTTTATGCCTTTTAAGTTTGCCTTATCCCCTCATAAACATTTTTTGAATCTAGATTTATATCATATTCTCATCAATTCATCTCCGTCAACACATATTTCATCATATTATTATCCCTTAACACTTATTTTAAAACTAACCTAATAGAGAAATCATATCTACACTAAAATTTACATCATTAGATTATCTATTGATCAACACTAATCCATTAAACTACAATTAACTTAAATTCATTCAAACTAACTAATCTAAATAAATTGCTTACTTACTTAAGTACAAAAAAAAATTAATTTAAGCATTAATTTCAAAGTTAGCTTGCCTTTAATTAAAGAAATCAATTAAATCCTAAATTAAGGCTTTAAACTTTTTCATTGGGGAAAATTTTCCTATCATCACCATCTTCAAGCAACAAGGCAGGAAAAACAATTTTTAAAGTGTGAACTAAAGCTTTTACCTTGATTAAACTAAGAATTGAGAAAGATTGGTAGGAGTTAGGATTGGATTAAGTGAGGAAAAGAAGAAAGGTAAGTAAAAGGAGATGAAGAATAAGGAAAAATAAGTATAGCTAGAAATTTTAAGGGGCTAGGGTCATTTTGAAAATAATATATTGAAGTAGATGTATAAAAGGAAATATTAGGTTTTCAATGTCCTTCATATAGCCTTACTTAATTCTAACTATATTCTAGCCTTTAATATTTTTATTTCTTTCTTTCTCACTACTCTACCTCACATTCTATCATAAAATTTTAACAATCAAATAACTAACTTCATGTGCAAAAATATTCTAATTATTTTTAATTTCTGAAGGGCTATAATATCATTCCATCACTTTTATTATAGAATAGAGATTCTATCATTTGATAAAATGACCATTCCTTAGGAAATGGACATTTCCATTCCTCAGTACCTACCAAATAAGCTTTTTTCATTCGTTTATATTCCATTATATCATATCAATCATGTTATAAGTTTAGTTTTTGTTGCCTCTCTTAATTTAAACCATCTTATCGGCAACTTGTATCACTATCCATTTAACAATTCATATGGAGCCATCTTAATACTTGATTGATAACTATTGTTGTAGAAAGATGCAATCAATGGTAACTACTTTTCCTAGTTACCCTTAAAATCCAAACTCCAAGGTATAAGTTTTAAGCATATCTTCCAAGATTTATATTATACACTCTAATCATCCATCCGTGTGTAGATGAAAATTCATACTAAACTATAGTTGAGTCCCTAAAGAATGTTAAAATGATTGCTAGAAGTGAATAATGAACCATATTCTTCATTCTAATTTGGTGATAATCGACATTCCATGAAGTGACACTATTTTATCATATTACACTTAGGCATATTAAGCTATTGGGAAAGTAGTTTTAACTAAAACAAAATGAGTTATCTCAATTAACCAAGTGATAATAACCTAGATGGAATTATATCCCTTTTGAGCTTGTAGTAAACCTAGCAGAAAATCCATTATTATGCATTCTCACTTTCATTCTAGAATTAGAAATGATTGATGCATTCTAGCCAATCGTTAGTGCTCTACCTTTACTTGCTGGCATCTAAGACATTTCACCATATAATCAAGCATATTTATTTTTATCCATTATAAAAAGTATTTTGCAAATTATGATACATTTTAGTTGCTTCAAGGTATATAGTGTACAAAGAATTATGGGATTGATGCAAGATCTCATTTTCTCCACTTAAAAGAACCTAAATTTGCTCTTGATGTTGAATTACTCCTTTTTCATTAAAAGTCAAACTCAACTCCAAATTCTTGATTACATCCTTGACTAAAGCTGTATAATTTAAATTAATCTTTTAAGTGTTTTCAATAATCTTAATAAGAAATGACTAAATTACCATTTAAGCTAGCAATACTCCTTAATTTTTGAAAAATGTTTTAGTTATCTTGTTTGCTAATTTTCTACTTAATATATCTACCACCACATTAGCCTTATCAAGGTGACAAAGGATTGAATAGTTATAGCTTTTAAGGATCTCCATTCATCCCCTTTGTCTTAAGTTCAAATTCTTCTACTCGAAAATATACTTTATGCTTTTATTGTCTACATAGATTTCATACGTTTCTCTATACAAGCAATGCTTCGAGATCTTAAGAGGAAAAATCACCACTATTATTTTCAAGTTATGAGTAGGATAATTTTATGGGTATTTTTTCAATTTCTAAGAAGTGTATGCTATCACTTTACCATGATGCATTAGAACATATCTAAGATCAATCCTATAAGCATCATAATATACCATCTGCCCTCCCATGCTTGAAGGCAATGCCAAAATTAATGCTGATGTTAGACAAACTTTTTACTTTTGTAAATTTCTTTTACATACATTTAACCATACGAACTTAACTTCTTTTTATGTTAATTTCATTAATAGAGTAGCAATCTTGAAAAAATACTAATAAATCTTCTATAGTTCCCTATCACTTTGAGGAAACTCCAAATTTTTATGACAAATATGAGTTTTGGCAAATTTTTTTACTATTTCTATCATCCGAGGATTTATATGAATTCCTTCTTATAACACCATATACCCAAAAAAATTTACTTTAGCTATCTAAAAGTAACAATTGGAAAACTTAGCATGCAGTTAGTGTTCCTATAAAGTTTGCAACATGGTTTTAAAATGTTGGACATGTTTTTTTTTTACTTTTCAAGTACACCAAAATATTATCAATGAAAATAATAATGAAAATATCGATGAAGGTTTCAAACACTTGATTTTTAAAATCTCTGAAAGCAATTAAGGCATTAGTTAACCCAAAAGATATAACTAAGAACTCATAATGACCATAATATATTTAAAAAGTAGTATTTAGGATATCTTCATTAAAAATCTTTAGTCAATGGTAGCTCGAGCATAGGTTTATCTTAGAAAAATATTTTGCTCTTTATTGTTAGTTAAACAAGTCATCTATGTGAGGGAATAAATATTTATTCTTGATGGTGACCTTATTCAGCCAATACTAGTCTATACATAATTGTAAGGATCCATCTTTCTTCTCAATAAACAATACTAGAGCTCCTAAGGTGAAAAACTTAAATGAATAGAACCCTTACCCATCAAGTCTTATAACTACTTTCTCAATTCTTACAATTTCATTAAAGCTATTTAATAAAGAGATATTAAGGTTGGTTTGATGACAGGTGCCAAATAAATATAGAATTATACTTCTTCATCAAGTAGCAATCTAGGTAATTCTTTTGTAAACACATCAAGTAACTCACCTATTACTAAAATATTACTAAGATTAAAAACTCGTTGATTTAGGTTTTAAATCATAGCCAAGAAAGTTGTACACCCTCTTTTAATAAGCTTATGCACCTTAATACTTGATATTAGACTAGAAGTTTTTATCGACCTCTCTTATTGAAACCTATGCGATGGTTACTCTTTTATGAAAAAGGTAACGTATTTATTAAAATAGTTCATACAAGCATCATACTAAGACAACTAATCTATTTTCAAAATTATATCATAATCCACTATCTTTAATAGGATCAAGTCAACATGCATTACATGTTTATAGATACGTATAGGATGAGCTTTTATCATATAAGTAGCTATTGTGGATTTATTAACTAAAGTCATAACAACCAAATATACAGATTATTTTTATAGATTTAATGGTTATAGAAAAATTTATAGTAATGAGTAAAATGAGATAAATGAATTTAGGATTTGGTTTATTTATAAAAAATACATTTTTATATGCTCAAATTTTTATGAAATAGCAAACTCTTTATGGAAAGTCGTATAAACTTATTTAGATTCATATTGATACAAGTTTGAGCTCAAATTTAAATATTTCAAGTTTGATGAGAAATTTAAGATATATAATATATTATTAAATAAGTTGATATAAACTCATTTTGGTTAATATTTGTGTTAGGCTTAGACTTAAATTTGAATTATTCAAGTTTGATGAGTCCAAACTTGAATTCAAACTTTTAATTTTTTTTTTGGAAGTTTAAATTTAAGTACAATGATATTTAGCTCAATTTGAATCATTTAAACCTTTAAGCATGATAATTCATTTAAGATGAATAGATCATTATATGACAAGGCTATCTTAAATAAAAAGTTAATAAGAAAGAGTATTAATAACATCATAAAATTAGTGCTATTGAGAAAAATGATTTGAAAGTGATGTTAGTATGTATAAATAAAAAAATAAAGCTTATTGGTTATTTTAATAGCTTAACAAAAAGAATATTTTAGTTGAATTTATCTACAATGTTAGGTTATGATTAGGTAAATGTGAAGGAAAGGCTATGAAGACTTGTAAAGTCAAAATTACAAATGCTTTCTAAATAGGTATGTCATTTTAAATGAGGCATGGTAATGAAAGGGTATCCTTTTATAATTTGTTTTGAGGTGATGAAAAGTGTGACCTTTTTTTAGTTTTTTTCATGTCCAATGACCAATAATATAAAGACATACAACTTCTAGTAGTTTTTTTATTAGTGTTCTTCAAAATGGTACTTTTATTCTCTATGGCTTCTAGGGGAGCTTGTGCAATGCTTGATGTACAACTTTGGCTTGTCAATCTATATGATATGCAAAGGTGTCACTCATCTCATGAAAGCCTACTTGAATAACCCTGGCTTGTACAAAGATAATTAGTCTAACTAGTAGGATGTTATCATTTATCCCTTTATCTCTTTCCATTTTTTTATTTTTTTCAAAGCTTTAAATGTTGTGCATTTCCTTAAGATAAAGTCATCATTGCCTTTTATCTTTTCAAATTTGCATTGTTCATTTATTTTGATTTCAATTGTTAATGCCATAGTGCCATGAATTTGTGCTTTTTCTTAAGGCTTCCTTTATGAACTCTTTGTGTCTATATTTTCTAATTTTTATTTCTTTACTTCTTTCTTTAAACTTTTCTACTAGCTCTTACTTCTTAGGAATTTTTGTTTTATTAATTGTGTTAATGTTTCCTTTCGGAGGTTGTAGTCACTTAAGCTTAATTTTTTTCTTTACTCATAAATTAATGATCTTTGCTTATGTTTTTCTATTAGTTATTTATGACTTTTCCTTTTTTTATTTGCTCTTTGCCCATTATATTAGTGATTATGCCTATCTTCCTTATTACCTTGCTAAACTGACACGTTTTCTTTATTTTCATTTTTTAGTTACGCTAATTGCTTTTCTTTATTATTATTTTCTATTTAATGTTCGATTTAGGTGTAAGTTTTTCTTTTGTAGATTTATCTAATGATAGCAAGCCATCACCATCTTCATCATCATCCTTTTTATCAAATTTTAATTTAGGTGAATTTTTATCCAGAATTATCCCTTATCCAAACCTTATTATGGCCATCATGTTTGATAGGTCATGACTTTTAGGCAATGTGGACCAAGCAAGGCAAGTACATGTTGTAATATCCAAAGTAGTATTTGAATTTTTTTATTATTTCATTTTTTTATTGATTTCCTTTTTTTACTTTAAACTTTAAAATGTTTATCATAAAATAATAGCATTATTTAGATTTTCTTATGTAGTAAAAATTTTGAAAAAAAAATTAACTATTTGTACATTTATTGATTAAATACTATACATTTTATCTTATGATAAAATCCAAGGATTTAATATTATCAGAATTATGTTTACATATTTAAGGTTTTCTTTTAAGTCTACTTTAAATAATTTCTTAAGTGTATTTCTTATAATGTAATAATTAGTAATTAAAAGGATGTTGATTTACAAATATATTCATGCATGTCTTAATCAATTTCCTAAAAATATTAAAATTTAACATATTCACTTTTAAACACTTAAATTTATTATAGAAAATATTATGAAATTAAAAATAATGAAAGTTAATTTTGTTCGCTTTAGTTTAAAAGGATGAAATAGCTAGGAACAAGGGATGGTTTAGATTAACTCTCATATGTGATTATCCTACACCCTAACACATCATATCCTTTCTTCTAACTTTTCCTTTCAAAAGTCAATCTCACTAGGGGCTAAGATTAAATGAAAACCAAGCTCATGATGCACTTTTCTCATGCTATGATTGACCTTATCTTATATTTTTATTAGGAGGTATTATTTTCTTTCTCTCACTTTTATGTTTCTTTTTCCCTTTTGCTTTTCTCTTAATCATGAAAACCTGTCTCCCTTTTCTCCATTTCTATTTCTTTTGTTGCCTTTAGCCATTCATACCAGCCATCACCACCACTATCTCTTTCTTTTTTTTTGCTTTTCTTATAGTTATGCAATGCTTGTAACCATTGAAAATGTGGATTATGACCTTGAAGCAATGAATAAGGCATTGTTGCTTCTTCCTGTTTCTAAGAGTTCTATGGCTCTTTACCTCTAATGGAGCTCTTGGTAGTTCCCTTAAAGGTAAGTGAGTTCCTTTAGAGTTTAAACCTCTGATATTTCTTTATGTAGAAATGAAATTAAAAAAGCCTTATATATTACTTTAGTCTTGATTTCCTTATGACAAAATTACAAATATCAAGAATTTATGTTCTAGATTGCTAGTGTAACATGAATAGAATTTATAATCAATTTCTAGAAGAAAAATAATTAACATTAGTATGCTTATAATTTGTCTTGTATATTAAGGAATAAAAAGAAAAGAAAGGAAGATTTGGATGCCTAGGAAAGTTTTGGAAAGGATTAGGTTACTATATATCTTGCCTAAACCTTTATTTTTTATTAATTGCTATACTATATATATATTCTTTATTAGTTATTCTAAATTTAAATACTATTGTATATATAAATATATTTATACACACATATAATCTTACACTTATAGTTATAAAATTTTAGTATACATATGGATAGGAAATGATAGTTTGAAATGTCCATTGCTATTTATTTACTATGATTGACATATAGCATACTCAGTGTATAGGCTTAAATGCTTTTAAAGAACCATTTTGAAATTATCTGTGGCTGTGTAGTGAAGGAATGACTTTGTTGATCCATATTACGAATATAATTATTTGGATTTTATTAGGTGATATTTAATTCATTGTTTTCTTATTGAGGCTTTAATGATGAATACGTTGTGAATTATATTATGCTGTGGAAAGATTTCTATATATAATTGATGATTGAGATGAAGGAGAGATATGATATTGTAATTAATACTAAATTTGAATAATTGTTTATGAATGGATAAAGGTGGCTCTAAAGGAATAAAGCTGGATATGTGCATAGATAAGGCTGAATAGGAGTCATAAGGAATTTTAACTACTTTTCTTTTATTTTATATCCTATTCTATGTTTATGAAATGTTTCATGTGATTGTGAGGTTGATTATATGGTAATGAATTTACCAATCTAATTGAGTTAATTTATAAGTGTTTCAAACTAATGCAAGAAACTTATTTAATTTCTTGTATGTACTTTTTTTAATAGACATGAATTATATAGTCATGATATTCAATCAATACATGTATGCTAGTGGACATTGTGAATATGTGTGAATGGGACAATGAGTTAAATAGAAACTTTCTTAAAAGTAAAAAAAGGCTAGGTATGAAATTAGTGGATTACTACTCATAAACTTATTAGTTTAATTATGAAGTATTCCTTAAGTAAGTTTTCAACTATTAGTTGTAAGTAGGCATACACTCACTTAGCTTACATAACTCATTCCTTCTTTATTTTAATACTTTCAGGTTTAACTTAAATTATCAAGTTAAATGACTCTTTAGGAAGTCTAAGACATTTCGGTTAGAGAATTTGACAACTCAAAAAATATTATTGTAAATTAAGTCTTGATAAAGATTGTATATATTGTTTTTTTATAATATGATTAAATGTTAGTATTTGTTAGTCAAGTTGTAAGTTTATGTTATAGGGTAGTTGACCTTACTACTATGTTAAAAAAATAGAAGGAACTCTGTTCATTTATTTTTAACACTTACATTGTATTTTAGTTCCTATAGGAAATTAAAGAATATCTTATCGTGTTAGAATCTAGATTACAAGTAGTCAAGTTAGTGGAACTAGGTATAGGCTTAGCGCTAGTCATGACCTAAGCTAATCATGACACATGTAGACCACCTTAAGTTTAACTAGATTAGCATGGAAATAAGGTGTCAACTAATTATAATTGAATGGAGAGACTATGCTTTTTTACATAAATTTTGAGATGAGTATTTAAAGTAAGACTTTAAAAGAAAAGTAGTCCACTTTACCCCACTTCAGGATAATGAATAAGTCTATAATTGTAATCCTATATCTTTCATCATATTTTATGGTAGTTATATAGTGAAGATAAGTGTTTTTCTTCCCCTTACTACGTTTCATCAAGATAAGGTTCAAACTTTAAATGTATGCCCTACTCAATTAACTTAAAATTCCTAGATGTTTATAATCTTCTTTAAAATAGTGGTCATAACTTTGATAAGTACTCCTATAAGCAATAATTTTCTCTTTTTTTTGCAATTACACTTATTTAAAGAAAGGTAGATGGGTCTACTCTAACTAACATTAGAATTGATATTTTTTTTTGTAACATTGGAATCAAGCATATAACATTGGAAAGAATCTTGCTTTAAGGTTTGTATGGATGATGAATATCACATATTCTGGCTTACATATGGATGAGAGCTCTCTGCTTAGGTATGCTTAAGGTTTATGTAGATGATGAATATCATTTATTCTCGCTTGTAGGCCTTGGTAATGCACCCCAAAAGGGGATGATTTGGGCATTTTTAAAACTCTTACCATTTTTGAAATTTTCTTTGAAAAGTCTTTTATTTTAGGAAGTTATAAAGATATTTTTAATTCAAACAGTTCCAAAAGAGCTTTATAAAAAATTATTGCAAATTAACTCATTCAACTATCTATAAATAAATTATCAAAAAATAAATTTAAAATAATTCAATGAAGAAGTTTTCACATAATATATAACAATTTAATGCACTTGTACAAAGTAACTTATTCAACTATGTGTCATTAAAAAGCACATCCATAGATATACACCCTTTGTAAGCATTAAATCATCTAGTTATCAACATAAGCATTGAAACAAAATATGTACAACAAATAAAAATAACAAAAATAGAGTATGTATAGCAAGAAAAATAAAGTATGTAGTTTTACCAATTTAAAATTAGTTTTATAAAACTTTTGTAGTTAATTTTCACTTAGAAACAATAAATAAATGATTATCCAATGCAATGTTCAAGTTTAAGATAATCAAGAATAATGATTTAGTAATTTTCGCAAGAAAAAATAGAGTATAGTACAAAAAATAAAAAGATAGAGATAGAGAGATTAAACATAAAGATTAATAGTAGTTCCTCCCTAGAATATCCTTTCCAAGGTATACATCCACTTTCCAAACTTTTCAAACTTGTGCTTCAATCTACTATTACTTCAAGTTTCAATCGGGCATTTAAAGAAATATTTTTATAAATTTTTTCTCTTCCTTAAGTAAAATCTCTCTTTAAAAGGGATACCTTACTCTCTTAAAAAATTTCTAAAGGATACCTCACTTTTTACAATTTGAAAGTGATATATAATAGATATTAACTCAAACAAACTCTCTTATAGAATGGATGAAACAAAAGAAACTTCTAGAATAGAGAAACCTCAAGTAGAGAGCTCAATTCATGATTTTGATGAAAGAAGGAGTAGAATGATGTTAAAAGATAAAGTTCAAACTTTTTCTCAATTTACAATTATATTTGATGTTTCTTAGCTTATTTAGGAAGCTCATAGAGTATTATAGTTATTTGGGATAATCAGAAATGAAAATCAACTATTTATAGCCATTATATATGCACAAAAACAGTCAAAACTGATTGGTCAATGAATTATAATGAAAATTTTCATCTCTGCTTATCCAGAATTGATTTGTCAATTAATTGTAATGAAAATTTTCACCTTTGCTTATCTAGAACTGATTAGTCAATCGATTCTTAATGATAAAATTGTATGCTTAATTTTAAAAAATCATAACTTTTTCATTTATATCTGTTTTAAGCAAATCACCTATCATTGGAAAGGTATTTAAGTATACTTTCACATGGAACTAGTATTATACTCATACATTATATAATTTTTTAGATATGATTAAAATAATAAGTAAAGATCATAAATAGTGAATTGTAAAAATTTAATTTTGAGACTCTATTTATAAATTTCACAATTCTTTCATATTTTGATCATTTTAAGCAAATGACATGTCCATGCAAGTTCTTTGAGTTTATTTTCGCATAAAAATAATTTCACGCTCATATCATTTGTAATTTTTAAGATATTGTTAAAAAAATAAGCAAAGGTTAGAAAAGATTAGAATGCAGAAAAATAATTTCCAAACTCAACTTAAAGAAATCATAACTTTTTCATATATTAATTATTTTAGACAAATTAATAGTCTATCAAAATCTCTTTGACTATATTTTCTTGTGAAGAAATTTTAACAATTGGTTCACAAATATTTTTATAAAATATGATCAAAAAAGTAACTAAAGATCAAAATTGAAAGGACCAAAATCTCACATCTCATTAGTTTTTAAAGTATCCCGTAGGCTATCTTGTAAAAATATAATTATGGTTTCTTTTAAGTTTTGATCAAACTAAGATTTTAAAAATATATTTGAACTTTATATCATGAAAAACTTTATTTTATAAGAAAGTAAAAGTGTAAGTTTAAAATGAAAAACTATACCAATGAAATCCTTAGACTTTTCTTGATGCTTCCAAACTTTCAAAAAATTTTAATCTTTTCATCCTTAATACTTAGTTCGCATCTTCTTTTTTGCATTTCTTCCTTATTCATTCTTCAATTAAACATGACAAGATCTTTGATTGCTTTACTTTAATGCTCATTCTTTTTTATTTTAGACTTTCCTATATAATAAATATAAATATAAACTTTGCAAACCATATAAATAGCTAGTCCAATTTAATATATCAAGATACTAATATGCATGATTCATATATAAAATATATAATAAATTAATACAGGAACTTACATAATCAACATATCATATATATACATAAACCATAACATAATATGTTTATTAAAGTTTGTACAATACATATCACTTTAGCATAAGATGTACAATGCTATTGCAACTATAATGTAACTTGTCTATTAAAGACTCTATAACACTTTGGTATGAAAATATGCAATGCTATTATAACATTCATTTATCATTGTTAAAATCTATCATATAAAACTTAGGGCTAACATCACTTACAATAGAAACTCAATGAAACCATAGCTTGCTAGCCAACAATAGTGAAATTGAATCTTACATGAATAAGGAATAATCCTCATCGATTTTGCTTAAGAAACTTAAACCAATTCCAAAATGAAATTGGCAACAAATGTCATGGTTGAAAATCTAATTATTAGGGATGACAAACAAGGGAAATAGGAAAAATGAAATCATGAAAGGCAAAGAGGAGTGAAACAAAGATATGTGCTATTTCATGTAAAATGGTTTTTTATTTTAATAGCAACATTTAATTCAAATTGCAATAAAAATTTATCATTTTTACTACAAGTTTATTGAATTTAACTACTTACTAGAGTAAGAAAAACTTATTACTAAAGAATACCATTCAACAACTACTTTTGCAATATAACATAAAGTCATCGCATATTAGTTATTCCCTTATATTATGAATTGACAAATTTTAAAGTTAGTAAAGGAAATCAAGAAAGAGATTGAAATGGATTTTGATAGGATTTTAAAGTTTGCAATGATGAAATTGATAAGGATGGAGTTCAAAGTTTGGTGGTGAAAGCTAAGGACGAGATCGAAGTAGACTTTGCTTGGGCTTATAAAAAATATGTTTTAAAAGTTCTCAAGTTAAAATCTTATTTCAAAATAGTTAAAGGAGCCAAAAATAGAGAGTCTAAAAGGTTATAAATTTAGCAGGCTTATCATAAATCAATTAGCTAAAATTTAAAATAACTATAATTCCAAAAATTCCTGCTAAATTACAATGATAGTGACAATTCTTTATACCGCCGCAAGAAAATCGTCACAAATATAACAATTTTTTTTGTAGTGGAAGGGTTTCTGTTGTTCTCACTCTAATGGATAAAATTTGTTAAGAATCCTAAAAATCATAGCTTGTATCTTCATCAATAGATGATTATAAATTGATTCTCCAAATTCTTTCCTTGTTAGTATAATTTTTGGATGCTTAAAGAATGTTAAGTTTGTTTAAGTTTTTCTTTTCCTTTTTACTTGTTCTATTTTTCTTACATTAACCATTAGCTTTTGTTGTAGAAGTGTGATCTGGAATTGAGAAGTCCCCTTCTAATAACATAACGATGGACAAGAGCAAATTTTAGCAGATGAAAGCTTGTCGTTTGAAAAAGAAGGCTTTGACATCAGGCGGACCTTCTTCCAATTGAAATGCTCTAGCCAGTAGGACTCTAATGCTTCATTATCTGACGATTTCATTGTTGATGGATCTATTACAAGAGGCTTCCCAACTAGTGCTGAGTCCATCTACACTCCTTTGCCTCTTCTTTTAAAAATACTATTCCAATAAATGTTGATGATGAGATTACTGAAAGTGAGATTTGTGAAAAAAAATTTCAAAACATGAAGAGTTATCTTTCTTCAACTTAAATGAAAAGTTGTATTGTTTCATTCAAAGTGAAAAATTGTATTATTTCATTCAAAATGAAAAGTTATATTACTTCATTTAAATTGAAAAGTTATCTTGATTCAATCAATAAATATAATGCTCTATACAAATTAGTTATAAATATTTAAATTAAGGAACATATTTTTTTATGAATAGACACTAAGTGAAATAGTGTAACTCTTCATGAATAAACATGAAGTGTCTATAAATAGGGCCATTCTCCATTCACAAAATGTGTGAAAAATTCTCATTCTATTCACTCCTTACATTCATTTATTTGCCTTGCCTTTACCTTTGGTGCACAAGAGATAAAAGCAAAATTATTATTCTATGAACACCATCGTTGTCATGGCTTGCGTTTTTAGGAGTGCAAACCATACTCAAGGGCCTTCATTGTATCCTGAAGGAAATTCGCCATTAACCTAAGTTGCACTTAAGTTATGGTTATTGGTGGAGGCGAATTAAGCCTAAAGGAAAGTGCTTATCCATACCTTGAAAATATTGTGCATACTTTTCTTCTTCTTCATCTTCTTTTTCTACCCTACGAAGATCCATTATTTCTAACAATCTTTAGGCTTAATTTTTTACTTGCAAATGGCTACTTTGAAGGATTTGACAATAGATTTTATGAAGTTAGAAAGGTTTGAATGAGGCAACTTCCTAAGATGGCAAAAGAAGATGAAATTTCTCCTTACTACTTTGAAACTAGTTTATGTCCTCACCATTCTTAAGCCTCGAGAAAAAGAAGAAGAAACAATTATAAAGATCAAAGAAAGACAAAAGTGGGAGAATGATGACTACATTTGCACCAGACACATTCTTAATAGGCTAAGTGATGCACTCTTTGATATTTATTAAGATTCCATCTCTGCAAAGGAACTATGGGAGAAATTAGAGGCAAGATACATGCAAGAAGATGCAACAAGTAAGAAATTTCTTATTAGTCATTTTAATAACTATAAAATGGTTGATGAAAAATCTATCATGGAGCAAATGCATGAAATTGAACATATTTTGAAAATTTTAAACAACATAACATGCATATGGATGAAACCATCATTGTCTCCTCAATCATAGACAAACTTCCTTCTTCATGGAAAGACTTCAAAAAGAGTCTCAAACATAGAAAAGATCATATTTCTCTTGAGCAATTGGGGAATAATATTTTCTTAGAAGAAAAGTATCGCAAACAAGATGATACTAAAGAAACCAGTGCTTAGGAGAAGGTTCATGTGATGGAAGAAGGAGAGTCCTACAAAACCTCTAAGAAAAGAGGGAAAGATAAGGGCAAATCTTATGTACAAGATGACAACAAGAATAAGAAAAGGAAAGGAAATTGTTCCATTTATGGGAAGTCAGACCACTACAAAAAAGAGTCTCGCTTCTATAAGAAGAATAAAGAAAAAGGTTTCTCTTCAAAAGATAACCTTGTAGTAGTAATTTTTAAAATCAATATGATTGAAGATGTTAAATCATGATGGGTGGACTCTGGTGCTACTCATCATGTGTGCAAAAATAAGGATTTTTTTAAAACACTCAAAGAAGAAAAGGGAGTTGTGCTCTACATGGAAAATGCTTTAAGTGCCAAAGTCAAGGGCGTAGGAATTATGGAAATAGAGTTCACTTCTGGGAAAGTTCTTACTTTAAAAGATGTATATTATGTACTAAAAGTTAGGAAGAGCTTAATTTATGTACCTTTACTTAATAAGTTTAGGTTCAAGTCTATTTTTAAGGGGGACAAGTTTGTTCTCTCTAAGGGTGGGATGTTTGTAGGCAGGGGTTACTTTTGTGATAGTATGTTTAAGTTGAATATTACTAAAGTTAATAATAATATTTACAATTTCACTTATATGATTGACTCTTGTGATTTATAGCATAATCGTTTAAGACATGTTAATTTTGGTAAATTAAATGATATGATGAATTTTGACTTAATTCCAAAGACTACTAGACATCAGGAATTTTACACTACTTGTATATTAACCAAGATAACTAGACAACCTTTCTCTAGAATAGAAAGAAATTCAAAAGTGTTAGATTTAATTCACTCTGATGTTTGTGATTTGCATGGTTGGCCTACTATAGGTGGAAAAAAGTATTTTGTAACTTTCATTGATGACTGCATTAGATATTGATATGTCTATTTAACGCATTCAAAGGATGAAGTTTTAGAGAAATTTAAAATATTTAAAACTGAATTAGAACTTCAATGTGGAACTTTCATTAAATGTCTAAGATCGGATAGAGGAGGAGAATACTATGATAAAAAATATTTTGAGTCCATTGGAATAATACATCAAGTAATTGCTCCTTATTTCGCATAACAAAATGATGTTGCAGAAAGGAAAAATAGGGTTCTAGAAGAAATGGTAAATACAATGTTATCTTATTCTGGTTTAGCAAATAAATATTGGGTGAAGTGTTGCTAACTACATACTATATACTAAATAAAGTTCCTAATAAAAGAAATAAGCTTACCCAATGAGCTTTGGAAGAAAAGAAAGCCTAACCTCAATTACCTTAAAGTATGGGGATGTAGGACAGTAGTAAAAGTTCCAGAACCCAAAAGGAAGAAATTGGGTGAAAGAGGGATTGAATGTATATTCTTGGGTTATGCTAAAAATAGCAAGGCATATCGATTCTTAGTTATTGAACTAAATAACTCATACCCTATAAATAAAGTTATTGAATCAAGGGATGCTATTTTTCAAGAAAATAGGTTTAATTCAATTCTAAGGTCTAAAGACATCATTCATTTCAATGAGCAAGTTAGTCCAGATGGTAGTAATCAAATAATGATATATTAGAAGAAGTGTAACCTAGAAAGAGTAAAAGGATAAGAAAGGCAAAAACTAATGATTCGGATTTCTTTATGTTCCTTGTTGAAAGGACTAGAGAAGGCATGGAAAGTAATGCATCTATGTGTTTTAATATCAGAAGTAACCCTGAAATTTTTAAAGAGGCAATGAAGTCTCAAGATGTAGCTTTTTGGAAGGAAGATATACAAGAAGAAATGGACCCTATAATGAGTAATAAAACGTGGAAACTAGTAGATCTTCCTCCTAATTCAAAACCCATTAGTTGTAAGTGGATTTTCAAAAAGAAAATGAAAGTAGATGGAACCATAGATAAGTTTAAAGCAAGGTTAATTGCTAAAGGATTTACACAAAAGGAAAGGATAAACTATTTTTATACATATGCACTTGTTGCAAGAATATCTACAATTAGAGTGCTTATAGCACTTGCCTCAATATATAATTTTTTAATACATCAAATGGATGTAAAAATAGCTTTCCTTAATGGAGAGTTGGAAGAAGAGATGTATATGATGCAATAGGAAGGGTTTATGGTTCCTGGTCAGGAACACAAAGTATATAAACTAATTAAGTCCCTTTATGGACTTAAGCAAGCCCCTAAGCAATGGCATAATAAATTTGATGAAGTGGTTCTACCAAATGGGTACAAAATTAATAAATCTGAAAAGTGTTTATAGTAAGTTTAATAATGGAAAAGGAGTCATAATTTGTTTGCATGTAGATGATATGTTGATATTTGGTACTGATTTATATGAAATAAAGAAAACTAAGAAATTCTTATCTGATAACTTTGACATGAAAGATATGGGAGTAACAGATGTAATTTTAGGAATTAAAAGTATTAGGAATGACAATTGTTTTGTTTTATCACAATCTCACTACATTGAGAAAATATTAAAAAAAATTGATTATTTTGATTGTTGTCCTATTGCTACACCATTTGATCCTCAAAACAATCAAAATGGCTCATTATAAACTGTCCTATTGCTACACCATTTGATCCTTAAAACAATCAAAATGGCTCGTTGTCCTATTGATGAGTCAACTTTGGAGGACAGTTACCTAATAGAATCCTCCATGGCTCTACCATGCTGTCTAAACTCTTCATTAGTTTTCTCTTGGGAAACGAGAAATTTCTCTAGAAGGCCTTCTAATTTAGCAGTGGAAGAGGGTTGAGCTGGTCGGTTGTAGGGTCTTTGGTTTTGAAAACCGGGTGATGGTGGTGGTGGCCTATTGTGAGTGTTTTGAGTGTTGTATGGCTGGTTGGGCTTGTAGGATAGATTTGGGTGGTTCCTCCATGATGGGTTATAGGTGTTTCCAAAGGGTTCATTCGGATTCTTCTGTCCATACCCACTGTTGTGCACATAGTTCACTTGCTCAGTAAAATCCTGCCCCAATGTACACTCAGTTGCCATGTGACCTGTCATACCACAAATCTCACAAGGAAGGTCAGTAGCACCTGTTGCATTTACACTATTAACTTGAAATTTATCAAACTTAGCCATAAGTGCATCTACTTTGCTACCTAGACTTCCTAGTGCATCTACCTTAGCTGACAAATGATTAAAAGCATCCAATTCATACTTACTTGGAGCTTTCGTTGAAGATCCCCTCCCAATTGACCATTGGTAGTGGTTCAAAGCCATATCCTCAATCAAATCATATGCTTCATCCAACCTTTTGTTCATCAAGGCACCTCCAGTAGCAGCATCCACAGTAAGCTTAGTATTATAATTCAAACCATTGTAGAAAGTATGAAGAACTAGCCATTTCTCTAACCCATGATGTGGGCACAACCTCAACAGTTTCTTATATCTATCCCAAGCATCAAATAGAGATTCCTCTTCTCTCTGAGAGAATGTGGTGATTTCATTCCTTAATTGAGCAGTCTTACTTGGAGGAAAATATCATGACAGAAAAGCCCTCAGTAGCTTTTCCCATGTTGTGATAGATCCTGCTGGTAAAGAGTGTAGCCACGCCCTTGCTCTATCCCTCAAGGAGAATGGGAAGAGTCGAAACTTGATGGCATCCGCTGCTACACCATTTATCTTGATGGTATCACAGTACTCTAAGAAAATCTGAATATGGAGGTTGGGATCCTCCATTGGTAATCCACCAAACTGGTTTTGCTGCACCATAAACAAAAGAGCTAGCTTCAATTCGATGTTGTTAGCCTTAACAGTAGGCCTTCTTATACTAGATTGAAGCCCAGTGGCGTTGGGTGCTACAAATTCTCTAAGAGATCTGTTATCCATGTCTTCAAGCACTGGTTCAAGGTTAATTTCCTCTTGGATATGTACTAATTTTTGCTCTCTCCTTCTCCTAAGCAGAGTTCTTTCAATCTTCGGGTCTAAGTCAAGAATTCCTTCAAGATTTCTCCTTTGCATATACAAAGATTTTCTGCAAAAAGAGTATATAATACTCGAACAGAATAAAATAAGAAAGAAATACTATATATAGATAAGAAAATTAGAACAAGATAAATCAAGAACTAAAAAGAAAATGAACTGCCTAGTCTAATTCACTCAAAAGTTTCTGTTAATATCAACTAGTTGCAATCCCCGGCAACGGCGCTAAAAACTTGACGTAATCCCGCAAGTGCACGAGTTTAGTCGAGTTATAGTATAAAAGATATCGTCTCCACAGGGATTGAATGTTGAATACTAACTGAATTTCGAGGTAAATTATCTAGGTGTACCTATTGATATTATGAATTAAAGGTAAAATGCAGAATGGAGCTTAGTTATCAAAAAAATTTTATTCAAACGAGATGAAAGCGTACTCAGCTTTAGGGTTCCCTTGTACATTTCATTATGGAATGAAGATAATCCTCTAACTTGGTTTACTGTTAATTTAGATTGCTGGATTACCAAAAATAAGTTATACCTCATTACAAGGCTACTAGCTACTAACCAAAAGATTAAGTGCCCAGAATTTCTCTAGTAATCACTCATCTAGGTTGCATTAACATTGCTTTAGAATCCATTCTTAGACCTTTCATCCTGTGCAAAAGATTTCAATTAGCTTAATTCCTAAGTCTAATTGATATTCCCAATAATCATGCAAGGTCCGATTAATTAATTAGTCATTCCAACCTAGAATTAACTAATCTATCACATAAATCCAATATTCTGGAAGTATTGAACTGTTGAAATACAAAACAGCATAATCAAATCATAAATCAACAGTAAATCTAGCTAGATTATATAAAAATCAATTCCATAAATCCATGAACAAGTTTACCCCTAGCTGAGCACTAGGGTTTAGTGTGAAGTCATTACACAACTAGCAGAAAATCAAAAAACAGAGAGGGAATTCAAACAAGTCATGAAGCTCTACAAATTCCTTGCTTGAATCTTCAATCCTTTGCTCGAATCCAATGTTAGCAGTTGCCCTTGGTGACTTTGGATCTCTCCTAGGGTTTCTACTGATGGCTCCCTTTTCTAATTTTTGGTTCTCCTCTCCCTTCTCTTGATTTTTCGCACAAAACTTATACGAATAATGTACATGGGGTATGACACGTCCCGTGTTGTACCCCGTGTTTCTCTGCGAAGGTTGAGCAGCATGATACACGAGATATGACACTCCTCGTGTTTACTTACGAAGTGTCAGGCAGTATGGTACACGGGGTATGACACGGCCAGTGTTTAACCCCGTGTTCTTCTGCGAGTAGCTTAGTGAAGCTTCGAAGCCTTCCAGAAAGAAACACGGCCTTCCACATGGGGTTCCCATACCCCGTGTTCTTCGTCAGGTGAGCAATTTTGCTTCGATTCTCCACAATTTGCAAGGTTTTTGCCTCCGGATCCTTTTCTACTGCTCAAATGTGTCTCTTCAAAACCTGAAAATAAAATATTGAGCATTTAAGTACCCTTTTTCAATTAATTTGCACAAGATATTAAGTAAATAAGTGATAAAACACATAGAATTTAAGTGAAATTGTGCATTTATCACTGGGGGTTAAGGAACCAGATTGGCTTAGAAATTTATTGCTTGAAATACTGGTATGGCCTAAGCCAATGGCACTAATAGCTATCCATTATGATAATCAGTCTACACTTTCAAAGGCTTATAGTCAAGTTTATAATGGGAAGTCTCGACATATTGGAATAAGACATAGCTATGTGAAGGATTTAATTATCAATGGAGTAATTTCTATTAATTATATAAAGTCTGAACTAAATCTTGTAGATCCTTTGACGAAAAGACTGCTAAGGGATTTAGTATTGAAAACATCAAAGGGAAGCCTATAAAACTATGATCACTAATGGTGGAAACCCAACTCACACTTGATTAATATCAAGTTTTGAGTTCAATGGCGAAAGTACACTATTAAAGTGATTGCAAGTATTTAATATATGATATTCATTTCCAGGTTTGAAAAGTACTTGGTTACCATGAGTTTACACGGGAAAGTTAAGCTTTGGCTCTTAATAGATCTATAAGCATATATTTGCTGGAGTGCTTATTATGGTGGTGCTCTTGATAGAGTCTACCTATATGAGAGTGAAGTGGGACCGCTTCTTGGAGTCTTTGGGCTTGACTCTTAAAGCTCTGATAAAAAGGATATAAGACACAGGGCTTTTAAAAATGTGTTAACTAAAAATGGCATACAGTGGTTCGAGATTTTATGTGTAAAGTATGCACACTTGTTCAAATGGGATAATTAGTTCAAAACTTGTCTACCATATTATTTCAGATGGATGAAACCATGTCTTACTAAGTAAGGGTTCAAGTCTTAGAAATACCTTTACTGAAAACATGAGATTTTTAGAGTAATAAAAGTTTATGGATGTTCTGAAAACATGAGATTTTTAGAGTAATAAAAGTTTATGGATGTTTTGAAAATGGTGGGGGAATGTGAAAAAAATTTCCAAAAGCATGAAGTGTTATCTTTCTTCAACTTAAATAAAAAGTTGTAATGTTTCATTCAAAATGAAAAATTGTATTGTTTCATTCAAAATGAAAAATTGTATTGCTGTATTTAAATTGAAAAGTTATCTTGGTTCAATCAATAAATATAATATTTCATGCAAGTTAATTATAAATATTTGAATCAAGGAAAATGTTTTTACATGAATAGACACCAAGTGAAATAGTGTGACTTCATGAATAGACATGAAGTGTCTATAAATAGGGTCATTCTCCATTCACAAAATGTGTGAAAAATTCTCATTCCATTTTTTCCTTACATTCATTCATTTGCCTTGCCTTTACCTTTGGTGCACAAGAGATAAAAGCAAAATTATTATTCTATAAACACCATCGTTATCATGGCTTCAGTTTTTGGGAGTGCTAACCATACTCAAGGATTTTCATTGTATCCTGAAGGAAATTTGTCATTAATCCAAGTTGCACCCAAGTTGTGATTATCGGTGGGGGCGAATTAAGCCTAAAGGAAAGTGTTTATCCATGCCTTAAAGATATTATGCAAATTTTTCTTCTTCTTCATTTTCTTTTTCTACCCTACAAAGATCCATTATTTCCAACAAGACTCCAATTGAGGAACCTGCTTCCCTCTCTACAAAGAAATGCAAGCTGATTCGCTTAGGACACAAAGGCAAAGGGATTCGACAAGAGAAGGAAGTTGTTTCCAGCTCGAACCAAGAAGTGAGAAAGCTTGTTTCAATAGAAAGGGTTCTTTCTGAGCTTCCGAGCGGGATGTCACTGAACATTAAGTCGCTGGGCAGTTTCTGGTTTAAGAATTTAGACTGGTTTTATTATATGAAGGATCACACGTTGCTTCCCTCTAATCTCTAGAAAAATGTTAAAACTATAGAGGAGGTCGGTCTGCTTAATTTTGGCAGACAAGTGATGACTCAAATGGTTCAAGGTTTCTATGAGTTTCTTTTTATCCTTTCAGCCATATTTTTTATTCAGTAGAAGTTATCTGATGCCAATCTAGAGATGCTAGCCGCTTTGCAAGCCAAATATGATAAAGCTTTGGGTGAGCTTCGTGCTTACCAGGAAAACTTGCAAAAGACTAAAGCTCACACGAATGGTTTAACCAAGGAGCGAGAGAGCATGCGAGCAGATGAAGTTCATTTTGAGCATTTTGAAGATAGTCGTCTATTGAAAAAAGAGTGTAGAAATGAATCCCGTGCTAAGGACAGTTGGATCAAGGAATCGGAAAAGATGGAATCTGCTCAAGAGAAAGATCTGACTGAGGCTTCAGCCGGCCCCTAATGACTTTCAAGAGGCTTTGGACAAAGCTAATGACAACCTCTTTGATATGTATGTGAAAGGTTTTGAAGAGGCGAAGAAGCAAAAGGAGAAATTCAATATCAGGCTCCCCATTGATTTTTATGAAATGTTTATAAAGAGATTAAGGACATGTGTTTCTGCTAATTAATGATTAGGCCTGCATGCGTTTGTTTTGTTCAGTGTATATGCCTATTTTACTATTTTTTTTGAACAATTTGTATAATACACTTTGAAATCTTGGATTTTTAGAATCTTAGTACTGCAACTTTATGTTTGGAATTGCCTTCGGATTCCATGGAGTGTTAAGGGTTTATTCTAATCTTTGAATGCTGAAGATGTGTTCAGGCTTTAAGTTATCAAGGATATGCTTGGGCTTTAAGATGCCGAGAATGTGCTTAGGCTTCGAAGTGGGATTCATGTTATTATGTATAAGAAGATTTTTCTTTAAGGAAATTTACATATTCACATAATATTTGTTTAAATGGCAACATTCTATGTCCGATAGGCCTTATAGTGTCCCCAGTCAGTATGCCTGATTTGGTAGGACTTGCCTTATTCTATAGGATCCTTCTCATGTGGCCACTAGCTAGTTTTCCTTCCTAGACTATTCGTCATCATTCTTCAATTTTTCTCAGACTTAGGTATTTTGCTTTAAACACCTTAGCCATAACCTTTTTATTGTAAAACTCTGCCATTCTATTTTTATACCTTGTGTTTTTTATATAGGCCATTTCTCTAATCTTGTCTAGGAAATCCAGTTCCTCCGATAAGCTCTACTCATTCTCTTTTGAGTTAGATGTCTAACTCTGATCAATAAGAATGCCAACCTCGACTTGTAACATGGCATCAAGTCCATAGGTCAGTCGGGCCGAAGTTTCCTTAGTGGCTAAGTGAAGGGTGGTTCAATATGTTCACAAGACGCTTGGAAGTTCTTTGACATATCTTTCCTTTGCATTTTCCAACCTTTTTCTTAGGCCATCCAGGATGATTTTGTTTACTAACTCAACTTGCCTATTCATTTGGGGTTGTTCCACATGGTTGCACTTGTGCTTTATAATTATTCCCAAGCTTTTACAAAAGTTGCCAAAGTCTTCACTGGTAAATTGCATCCTATTATTAGCTATGATTGCTTCGAGAAGTCTTGCACTAGCCGATAGCTTTTGGGAATGGCGCCAGGAAATCCAATCCCTATTGGCCAAAAGGCCAAGGAGAGGAAATAAGATGCAGGTCGGATGCTAGGATTCTCGGGACCGGAACTTCCTGTGTTTTTGACAATTTTCACATGTTTACACTAACTGTAACACATCACTCTTCATAGTAGGCTAGAATTATCCTAACCAGATGGCCTTTGATACTAGCGCTGATCCTTCTATATGTCTACATATGCCTTCATGTAACTCTCTCAGTACATAATCTGCTTCATCCGACCTTAGACACTTCAACAATGGTCTAGAGAACCCCCTCTTATATAGGTCATTATTAAAGAGGAAAAAAATATGCAGCCCTTCATACTATTTTTTGTTCTTTTTCCTTAGTCCTTTAACTAGTTTGTCCAGATAAGTATTCGATGATGGGGTCCATCCAATTCTGCTATTATTCAATGGCTAAAACCTATGGCTAAGCTACGCTTGGAATTTTTTATGGTTTCTTGTATGATTATTCTATTGCTTGCTGCTGCCTTTGTACTTGCCAATTTTGCCAAAGCATCTCCACGGTTATTCTACTGTCTTAAGATCTTTCTTACCTCATAGTCACAGTTTTTTAATAGTTGTTGAGCCCTTTATATGCATTGTGCTATTTGAGGTTCCTTCGCCTTTAAATCATTTAAAACTTGACTCGTTACCAATTGTGAGTCACTTACAACACTTTGTTTCTTGGCACCAACCTCCATGGCTAGTTGCAGGCCAGCGATTAAGGCCCCGTGCTTTTGCTTGATTATTTGTCACAAGGAACTTGAACTTTAGCGAGTATTCCAAAGTTACTCCATCCAGTCCTTCTAATATCACTCCTGCTCCACTCCCCTTTTTGTCTGAGGATCCATAGGGTCCATTTTTCTTTGTCGGACGGCTCTTCTTCCTTGGTGAACTCAACCATGAGGTCCCCTAATGCTTGCTCCTTCATTGTTTTCCCACTTTCAAAGATGATACCGTACTTGGATAACTTAATTGACGATGATATGTGCTGTCCAGTCAAATCAGGTTTCTATAAAATCTATCTGATCGGTTGGTTGGTTCGCACTATGATTTGATAGGCTTGCAAATAAGGTTAGAGCCTTTTACACGTAGTGAGCAGGGTAAATGCTAGCTTTTCTGTCTCTCGACGTTTTCTTTCCAAAAACTATGGAGGACTTTGCTTACAAAATAGATTGGCTTTTACTCCTCGCGAGTTTTGACCACTAGTATCAAACTGACAGCCTCATTTGACATTGCAAGGTATAAATACAAAGGTTCTCCTTCCCAAGGTTTAGTGAGTATGCAGGAGGTGGACAGGTAATTCTTTAATTTCATGAAAGCTGCTTCACACAATTCATCTCAAGTAAATTTTTTAATATTCTTCAGAAGTTTATAGAAAGGTAGATGTTTGTCACCTGATTTTGATATAAACTATGACAGCAGTGCCACTCCTCCTTTGAGTGTTTGAACCTCTTTGAAACTCCTTGGACTCTTCTTGTTGATTATTGCTTGAGACTTTGGAGGGTCAGCTTCAATGTCTCTTTCAGCAAATGGGCACTTTGCTGGGATGCAAAATTCTTTATTCAGATCAGCTTCAACTCATGCAAAATCCTTGACGTAGACTTCCATGTTGTGGCCGATCTGTTCAGAGAAGATTATTTTCATAAGCCTTTGATATGACGTAGACAATAAATTCCTTCGTTCATCTGTAATGAAAGCCATCTTTTCTTCATCGTCGATATGTATTTTCATTTGGTTGTAGCCAAAAATGGCAACTTTGAAGCTTAGGATCCTGAGACGGAATACGTTGTCCATGAGTTGGTCAATGTTTAGGAGCGAATAAGAGTACTTTGGGCATGCTTCCGTAAAGTTAACACACATGCACCACTTCTCGTTTGCTTTCTTCGCTAGGACTACATTAGCCAACCAGGTTGTGTGGGAGACCTCCCGGATGAACCCCGCTTCTAGCAATTTAACTTCCTCCTTGATGACCTTCATCTTCTCTGCCTCGATTCCTCTTATTCGGTTGTACTTGTTTTACGCTCTGGTCAACTGTAAGGTGGTGGCATGCGGTTTCAATATCCTCCTCTGGCATATTTGCTGGCTTCCACATAAACACCTCTGCATGCTCCTGGAGCAACCGAATGAGGATTGACTTTTCGTCTTGGCAGAGATCACCTCCAATTTGTACAGTCCGCCTGTCCTTTATCCCAAACATGCTAGGCCCCTGATTTACAAATCCCAGGATGGTCATATAACATTTTCTGGTGGTGAGTTGGTCCGCCCGGACTTGGCCGATCCCTTTTGGGTTTTGGAATTTCATTAGTAAATGCGGGGTCGAGACTACTGCTTCAGCTTGGCTTAAAGATGGTCTCCCCAGTATAGCATTATAGGCCTGACTCTCGGCACCTACAACCAGGAAGTTGATGTCCAAATTCTTGACTCGGGTACTGGTGCCAATCATCACCCTCAAAACGATCGTTTCTTCCATAGCAACCTTTTTTCCCCTGAAAGTCCAATTAACACTTCGTTATATGGTTTAATAATATTCCTGGGGAAGTTCATATGTTTTATAGTGTGAGAAGAAAGGATATCGACTGAACTTCCATAATCTACCAGTATCCTTTTTACTAAGAAGTTCTAGATAACCGCGGACATGACCATGAGATCGTGTTCACAGTCAATCCCTCTGAAATCTTCCTGTGTGAATGAGATCACCTTGAACTTTGTCCTTTTTTTTTTTTTTTTTTGGTACCTAACATACACGATTTGACGTAAAAGCTGCTTTCTTAAATTTTTAGATCCTCCCTTACCAGCAAATCCTCTGACGATCACCTTGATTGTTCTGGCAATCTGTGGTTCCACTTTGACCAGATCCTACCTTTCCTTATGTACCTTCTGAATTTCCTCAAGTGCCCCAGTCTAATAAGTCATTTGATTTCGTCCCTCAATGTCATACAATCATCCATGTTATGCCCATAAGCCCTATGGAACTTGCAATACTCGGATTTGTCTCCTGAAAGGAATCTTATTCTTTGGTAGTGAGAAACTCATCAGGTCGGCCGCCTGAATGTCGTCTACAATTACACTCAGAGTCGCTCATGGAGGCTCGTAGTTGTTGAACCGACCCCTGGGAGGAGTTCGTGCTGGTCATCCTACTTTATGCGTGTTTAGATACTGCCTTGCTTCACTTAAAGTGTTATCATTCTTTTGAGATCTGCTCAACAAATCTGCAAATGATGTTACCGTTTTTTCAGCCAATGAGAGGGAAAAAGGCTAGACTGAAGCCCCATGACGAATTAGTGCAACACCATTCCTGCATTTAAGTGATGTCTAATACAGATTATTAAATGTAGCGACGTATTCCTTCAGGCTTTCCCGTCTTCCTTGTAGAAAAATTCAATAACACAGTCGTGGTCTTCTTCGACACTTTTACTAGTGACAAAATGAGCAACTATGACGTTGATGAGTTGCTGAAAATTCACGATGGACCAGTAAGGCAGGGTGTTAAAACATCTCCGTCCTGCGTGCTTCAAGGTGGTTGAAAAAGCTCGACACATGAATAGATCTGGGGCCCCGGATAACAACATTGCAACTCAGAAAGCCTCCAAATGCTCCAGTAGATGGGTGGTACCGTCATAGGTGTCTAAGTAGGTAGGTAGTTTGAAATTATAGGGTAATGGTGCGACCATTATTTCTAGTGTAAATGTGGTTTATCTTTGGGATCAATGCTAGAGTAACTTGTACTATACCCAGGATTCAAAGGATCGTAAGGCTTTTGTAATATATGGGTCAAAGCGGGGGATTATGGGGTGACGTGTGGAGTAGGTAACATTTGGGTTGTGATAAAATGTTGGTCTGGATGGCGTGCCTACTATTAACAGAGGAAGGGTTTGGTAAACAGTTGGATTCTGGGGAAAAATGATTGGGACGGTGTTTGGGGTGGGTTTGATGGTAACACCCGAATGTAATTGAGGTGATCACCATATGTCCCGGCTTGCGGTGGAGGGGATGATCGGGACACGTGTGAGGTAGAGTTTCTTAAGAATTTCAATTCTCTGCGTAGATGCTGCACTTCTAGTTGATCTCTTTCAATTGAATCTGTGAGGACCTCAGAAGGATACGATGAGGCTGGGGTAGTTTGGTGAGGCGCAGATGTTGCAACCATCTTGCTGGTCGCGCCGAAGCACAGTGTCTCCACAAAACAAGCAAATCACACAGCATCGTGAGTTTTCAGACACTGACAACCCCAACAAAGACCGTAAAGTCAAGATTATAAATGCTTTCTGTATGATTATGCGATTCGAAGGGAGGGGTGGTATTGAAGGGGGGTGTCCTTTTATAGTTCATTCTAAGGTGATGGAAGGTGTGACTGCTTTTTTTTCTTTTTTATTTTTTTGGGGGGATGATTTTCATGTCCAGTGGCCAATGGGATGAGGACACGTGGCTTTTAGCTTGTGCAGCTTTCAGAGGAGTTCGTGTGACGTTGAATGTGCAACTTTGGCTTGTTAGTCTGTGTGGCATGCATGGGTGTCACTCGTCTAGCGAGAGTCCACTCGGACAACCCTAGGCCACTCAGAAATAAATAAAATAATTGATCGGGAGGTAGTTAGTTCTATTATGAAAAGCACGCAGGGCACTAATATGCAAGACATGTTCCATAAAGTAAATGGAGAAATTTGTTCTATGCAACGGGAGATAAAGATCAGGAGTTCCATTTTTTAGGACCCATGTATTTTCTTCTTTTAATTTATTTTTATCCTTTTTCTAATGGAGTTAAAATTTTTATTTATTCACTTTATATGTTAGAATTGTTGAAAATGCTATTATGAATATATAGACACAAATACAGCGCAAGTCACAGCCCGCCAACCAACTACGGTGAGCGCTCATCTATGTCTATGTTCTGACGAAAAGCCTTTTGTCCCATTCCCAACACGACACCGTTCCTAGTAATTATTAATTTTATGATAATACGATCATGTTCCTTAATTATGTATTTCCCTGCTGTTTCCAGCGCCCTTCTTCAATTCTCATTTTCATCAAATCCACCATCGGTATTTCCGTTTTCTTTGATTGTTCACTCCAGCTCATTCTCATATCTGAAAATCAAATCCCTCCGGCACGTTCACTCTCTATTTCATTTTCCTTCTCAGTTTTCCCTCCTTTGCTCACCTATCACACAATTCATTGCTTGCTTCTCCTTCTCCATCAACTTTGTTGCTATCTCTTCTCGATCAAACTGCCTTAGGGTAAGTTCTTTTTCTCTAATTAACTGCTTCTGGTCATAGATCTATCATTTCTAATGAATATGTGTGTTTGACTCTCGCGCTCATGTGTTTTAACTTTCATTTCGATATGTGTTTGGATCTGAATGTTTATTTGAGTTTGGATCTGGTATTTAGGTTTGAGAGATCCGAGAGGAGAAGGCTATGGCGAATAGAGTAGACCACGAGTACGACTATCTGTTCAAGATAGTTTTGATCGGCGACTCTGGTGTCGGCAAATCCAACATTCTTTCCAGGTTTACGAGGAATGAGTTTTGCTTGGAGTCCAAATCTACTATTGGGGTTGAGTTTGCTACCAGAACTCTTCAGGTCCTTTCTCTTTATTTGCGTCATGAATTTTTTTAATTGGCTCAAGTTAGTGTCACTGTCTATGATTGATCTAGCTTTTTTGTTATTTTTGCTTAATTGTAAAATTGAATTCCTGACAATTATTGGATTAATAAATAATGAACAGTAGGCTTTTAAATAGGTCATCAAAGATATCTCTTCTACAAATACAATTGCTTATGTATCAGTTTTTATCCATATAATGTGCACAAACGGAGACAGACTCATGGAAACTAATTGAATCATGAGCCTTCTGAGTTGATATTAATCAGATTAATGTACTTTAGTTATATTTATAGAATTTCACTACGAATGAGCAAATAGAAGTCCATCTCTAGGCTTTACTCTTTTTCCACATGTCTGAATGGAAGTTTCCATTTGCAACCTTTCATTTTAATGAAAAAGGACTGCAGAGGACAACTTTCATATTGATATAGAGTAAGGTTTATAAGCCAAAATATATCAAAAATATTTATTTGTTTATATGCCAAAGTATATTAAAATAAGTAGTTGTCCAAATTAGATACCGCTGGCGCTGTGAAACAGTAGGACATAAGTTATGAGCCAGTGCATAACTTATTTTTCATAGTTGTTATGGTACAATGGATGATTTGTACATGAATTGTTGCGTTTATCATTTGTTGGATGATCTGCTAATTAATGCATCCTTAAGGAATCCTGATGAGTGTAAGCACTTTGAATAGTTGAAGGAGTTCTTTTTGCTTTAGGAAAGTCGATGTAGGATAGAAAGAGACACTTGAAACTTGGTTCAGGCCGCAATATCATCTGTTAATTTCATAATGACTTACACCTTGCTTAAGAGATTTATATGATTATATACATGTGAAATACATCGATCCTGAATTTTCTGTTCGGTGGTAACTATGATTCTATGGTGGCAATTGTGGGTCAACTGTTTGTGATATTGACATTTATCAATCAACGAGATGCTAAATATTTTTTGAACTATATTTATAATATTATTGATTCTAAGTCCTTATCATCTGCTTTTTGCTTTTTCTTTCACAACAGGTAGAGGGAAAGACTGTTAAGGCACAAATCTGGGATACAGCAGGGCAAGAACGGTACCGTGCCATTACCAGTGCTTATTATAGAGGAGCTGTTGGTGCTCTCCTTGTATATGACATAACCAAGAGGCAAACTTTTGACAATGTCCAAAGGTGGCTTCGTGAATTGAGGGATCATGCAGATTCTAATATTGTTATCATGATGGCTGGAAACAAATCTGATTTAAACCACCTTAGAGCTGTGTTGGAGGATGATGGTCAAGCATTAGCAGAAAGAGAAGGTCTCTCATTTCTTGAGACCTCTGCACTGGAGGCAACCAATATTGAGAAGGCGTTCCAAACAATATTGACAGAGATTTATCATATTGTAAGCAAAAAGGCACTGGCAGCTCAGGAAGCAGCGGCTGGATCCACACTCCCTGGGCAAGGAACCACGATAAATGTTGCTGACACATCGGGTAATTCAAAGAGAGGGTGCTGCTCAACCTAATTTGGCTTCCAAGGGAGAGTTGCTATCGGATAGTTTGTTTCTTAGTTCTATTTTTACCCTTTTTTCCCTTGTTTGTGGGTGAGAGAAAAGATGTAGAGTACATTTTCTTCATCAAGATGCAGTGAAGAAGCTTGTGAAATTTTTAAAAAACATTAGTCTTGCTAGTTTCTTTGGATAATCTCTTTCATGTTATGCTAGTTTCTTACGAATATTCTGTAGAAGTGTAACTGAATGATATTTGATAATACAGTGTGGTCAATGGAAATCTAAAATATCAAGGAAGCGATCCAAGTAGCTTTTGAGTTATGTTATTTGGGATAGCTCTTAAACCTATTTGACAGAACATCTTCTTAGCGACTTCTCCCAGGCCGTATAAAATAAAAGATGGTATTGCCTTAAAGGCAAGCTTATCCATAATTATTGCTTCTTAGCATCCTGAGGTTTTTTCTAGGTGACCAGGTGAAACGATTTATTCTAACAGTTGGGATAGGAGTATATGAAGTGAGAAATGTTTTTATAAAAGAGATAGGAAGATGGAATTCTAGTCATTAGATATTGCATTTGATATTTTAGTATTAAAACATAATTGAAATCTTGTTAACATTTAAAAATTATATGATCAGTTAAAAACTTACATGATCTTAGGATATCTATTCATTTTATTATCAAATATGTAATGGTAGAAAGAAAATTGATGTGTTAGGGTTTTGGGTGCATGAGAGACTCGAGTTTGAACTTGGTGGAAGAGTCAAACATCCTCCATTAAACACTAACAAATTTAAGTAGGTAGGTGCCAGGTGGTTCACCGGAAAAAAGTGACCTTATAATTTATGATGATGATTTGTTGAACGAGACAATAGATAAGCCAACAAAGAAAGGTATCTTCACCAGAGAAAAGTGACCCTATAATTTATGATGATAATTTGTTGAACAAGACAATAGATAAGCCAACAAAGAAAGGTAGATCATACAAAGAAACTCTAGTTGGAGGGCAAGGTTTTGAATCTCATGAAGGAAAGGAGTGTGTTGAGGAGGAAAATATAGAAGAGGACAAAGGTTTTAGTGGTTTTTCGGTTGAGGATATCCTGAATGAAGATAGACCTTGTCCAAACATTATGATCTCAAAAAAGAAAGAAGAGATAATGAATAGACTTAGGTGAAAGACTCTTGTCATCAAATTGTTGGGTAGAAAGATAGGTTTTTGAATTTTAGATACCAAATTATGTCAATTAAGGGTGCAAGAAGGGATCCTTGAGATTATTGATTTGTTTAGTGAAGTCCAATGGCTATGCAAATTATGAAAATGTGTTGATTTAAGGGGAGATGGCTTTTGTATGATCATTATTTAACAATAAGGCCTTGGGATTCAAAATTTGAACCTTTTGAAGCAATTATTGAGGAAGTTGTAGTCTGGATCTACGTTCTAAATTTACTTATTAGATTTTTTGATAAAAAAGTTCTTAACCTTTTTGGAGAATGGAGTGGGTAAAACTCTAAAAATTGGTGCAATTACAATGGAACAAAGTTAGGGGGAAGTATGCTCGAATCTACGTGGAGGTGGATTTTACAAAAGATCTTCTCTCAAAATTTTCAATGCTGAGGAAGAATTATTATATTTAGTATGAATCTTCATACCATCTATTTTTGTTGTGGCAAATATGGTCATATGATAGAAAATTATCCAAAAAGGATGGTTCCATCAACTGATGAGGGTAGAATGAGATCATACGAGAAGGAAAGGCATCAAGTGGGTGTTGGAAGGATGGTGGCAAAAAAAAAAAAACAATATAGTAAGGATAGCAATTTGATCAATGCCCAATAAGTACCCTTAATTTTTACACATTTAGGTACTAGTATATAGCCTTGAAAATGGATATAGTACAAGGATGAAGACTATACTACCTAACCTTTCTTATACCCATATTATACAATATATAATTAAATAATATATAATAATATTTATATATTAATTTGATATATAATAAAAAAATTAAATCTATATATATAATCAATTAATTTAAATATATAAATTTTTAAAAATAAACTTAAATAAAAGAATTCATGTTATTCCTTATTGAATTATTATTAGAATTTTACAATAACTATTATTTGATTGAAATATAATTAGATATAGATAAATATGATAAACATAATAATATATAGATAAATTATAATTGGATATCTTCAATTTTTATGAAAAAATCATAATAAGATATAAATAAATATGTATCATTTAAATAAAATAGAGAAATAGGAACAGATACAAGGATTCAAGTATTTGACTAAGTCAAGGATTGATATTGAAAACCCTATCCATATGAATATAGGAATAAGGAAAGGCAGAATATTATAAAATAAGGACGAGTACAGAGATCTAATTCCTTTACATATAACTTTCTTATTGCCATTCTTATAGTACAGTGGCAAGATGGTAGCTTAGCAATCCCAACAACCATATAAAAGTTAGGAA
Organism: Sindora glabra; assembly: GCA_020226215.1. Taxonomy (NCBI): domain Eukaryota; kingdom Viridiplantae; phylum Streptophyta; class Magnoliopsida; order Fabales; family Fabaceae; genus Sindora; species Sindora glabra. The sequence goes on from CM035235.1 coordinate 329,199, forward strand.
GTCAATGGCACAAATTAAAGGCAATCTAACAAGAATAAAAATGCTAATTTTTCAATATCCAAATTCACTATTCTCAATAATGCTAAATTTAAGGGAGGTAATGAAATCAATGAGGAAATGATTAATTTGAAAAAGGCTAGCATTAATGGAATCAATAATGAATGCAATGAAGACTTAAAAAGAGAAAATTAGGCATCTATTTTGGAAACTTACCCAAAAAAAAAAAGAAAAGAAACCATGTGCACTAAAGGAGCATGAAAACTTGTTAACTAATCAGTCTGCATAGGATGCTTATGTGATAAAGAAAGGGGTGAAAAGGAAAACATTTCAGAAAGAGACTATACTAATGCTATTAGTGACTTAAATAATTCTAGAAATGCAAGACATTATTATCTTGGTCCATATTTCACATGTCCTTTAACCCTAACACATATAGATGCTAACCAAGATACTTTAGTGCCAAACATCAATAAAGTTTTAGGTGGACCAATACTATTGGAAGAAAGCAAGCCAATAGATGACAATTATGTTGAAGGAAATATTGTGAAAGATTCCATGGACATGTCATTAGAAGGAAGCTATTACTACCTACCAATGTATAGAGGTGATAGATCTTGCTTAAGGGTTAAAGTGTGTATTTACAATTCCATCTAGCTTAATGATTCATAAAATCCTAGTTTGACATTGCCTTGGTGCATGTAACAAGCTCTTTGCTAATTAGGTTAGTAAAATAATGAACTTAAACAATCCTAATGGTCTAACTATTTTGGAAAAAAATTGCAGGTAGGGTAGCTAGTATTTTTATAGATTTAGGATATGATTGTTAGAAGATAGCTGATAAAAAGGGATTTTCAAAGGGTATTTAGGTTGCTTGGAAATCTTTCTAAGTGAGGATTAATGTTATAAGGGTTAATTTTTAGTATATTTATTTAAAAGTAGAGAGAGATTAAAGAGAAAGTTAGTTTTTTTTAACTATTGTCTACCCTAATCTAGATCAAGAAATGAAAAGAAGGCAATAGAATGAACATGCAACTCTTCAGCAAGATATAGAATAAGGTTGTTTAGTAATTGAGGATTTCAATAATATCATATATTTTAGTGAAAAAAGGTAAAGCTCCTTTTGATTGGCATCATGCTAATCTTCTCAATAAAAAGATCCATAGCTATAATTTGTTAAAAGTGGAGAAATGTAAAGAGAAAGGTTTACTTGGAAAGGATAGGAAAACAAATTATATAATAGTTTATTTAAAAAGCTAGATAAAGTGTTTTATTCATTAGATTAGTAGCAAAGGTTTAATAAGGCATTTATTCATCAAGTCTTCTCTAACCATCATTAAATTTTAATAAATTTATATAAGTTTGATAAGGACAAAAAAGATAAACATTTAGATTTGAAGCTACTTAGTTACCCCATATTGATTTTCAAGGTTTTTCATACCATAATTAAGCCAAGGATTTAAATGTGGTGGAAGCTATATGGAATCTAACTTCATCTTTTAAAAATTAAACAAGGAATGTATTCAAGCATATTTGAAAAAGGAAACAGAAACTATTAGCAAGAATGACATGTATTCAAATATCTCAAAAGTGGAGGACTAATCCATTCCATTTGATTTAAAGAAGAAATTACAAGAGAAGTTACAGAAATGTTAGTTCAAAAAGAATTCCTATGACATCAAAAATATAGAGCTAGATAGTTGATGGAAGGAAACAAAAATAGTAAATACTATCATTTTAAAGCTATTGTAGAGCAAATTGGAATCATATTAAAATGCTTAAGGATCAAAATAACAAATAGGTAAAATATAAACGTAAGCTTCTAGTGCTCATGTATAACTTTCATAAGGATTTATTTAAGGACAATGTCCATGATTGTGTCCTTTCTTTTACTACAATATCATATTTAATTATTTCTACAGCCTAAAACTAAGCCTTTTGTGTGGACATTTCTTTTAAGGAAGTGAGGAAATCAATGTTTTCAACGAAGGCTCTCAAGTCTCTTAGCAATGGTGGTTATCTGACATTATATTAATGTATATGCCCTAAGAGCAATCATATTGATGATTGTAAATTTAAATCGTGTTACTTTAATGACAATTCCAATTATCATATTTATATATATTATCTGTGTAATATATTTAATTATGATAATAATCTTAAAATAATTGTATTCTTAAATATCTCTAGTCATATATCATTGTGGATTGGGTTGCTTTGATATGTTAAGACTAGCATGTGCGGTGACTTATATGAGATATTAAGTCAAAACCAATCATATTGATGATTGTAAATTTGAATTGTGTTATTTTAATAACAATTTCAATTATCATATTTGTATATAGTGTCTGTGTAATATATTTAATTATGATAATAATTTTAAAATAATTGTATTCTTAAATGTCCTTAGTCATATATCATTGTGAATTAGGTTGCTTTGATATATTAAGACTAGCATGTGCATTGACTTATATGAAATATTAAGTTTACACATGAGTACAAGTTAGAGAACTTGTATACTGGACTGACGCACCCTAAGAACACTACATGGATCGTTATATGAGTGTCATGAGTGATTCTTAGTAATCATTATTAATATGGTCTTTTGACCAGAGATCGCCAAGGTTCCCTATATGTGAGTTTCATATTTTGATACTACTCTATGTCACTTATGGTTGAGTGAATGCAAGGATAGTTATTGGATATGTCACATATCATGCAGAATTTGTGTGATCAAGATGGAATTTGTCCCTCCTATATAACAGGAGTGACATTCGTAGGCCCCTTAATTAAGTAAGGCTGAGAAAATGCATAGTCATGCTCAAATGAATTGACATGGGATGTCAATTATATTTGTTTCAGTCAGCTTACTTAGGAATCAAGAAACCTTTAGATTGGGCTATACGGGAATGACACGGTCCATGTCTCGTGCTCAATCTAAATGTCTAGGACAAAAGGATATAGATGATAATCACATATAAAGGTTCAGTCGATTCACTAACTTTCTCATTACTTGAGTAACAATGATGTATTATTACACACCACTCATTGTTTATGATCATTAATGTGATTTATGATCATTGTCAATGTAATGAAAGCTTGTAGGGTCACACATTTAGAGTCTAGTGGATTTGGAATTGATGGACCAAATTATTTGGGCCTAATATTTGAGAATTCCATGTTATAATTATAAAGCCCAATAATAAGCCTATAATTATACATAGAACAAAGCTCAATTAGTTAGGGTCTTGTTAGGTAATAATACATGATTATTCACGCATCCTAAAGCATAGATAAATCCTAACACCCTTTCTTGACCATAACCCTTGAAGAAGCATAGCTAGCACTACGAGGATAAGGAGAAGAATTCCAACTAGTGTTTGTGTGGACATTCATTGGTGATCTGCTAGTTCGTGTAGATACCTCGAAGTCTTCGGCCAAAAGGAAGTCGAAGAGGTGATCAACGAACGAATTCCTGAATCATCAGAAAGGTATTTCTTGAATCTTTATTCTAATATAACATTTTGCATGGATCTGTTAGTTAGGATCGGTTAATTCTATTGCATTTTTTTAACTCTCGATCCCAACACATTATTCTATTAGTAATATTACACTAGAATATTGTGGAAGAAAACATTTTCCATTATATGAGCAAAATTTTCAATGGCGATGATATTCAAGAGGTTAATAAAACTCTCTTTCGTCTTATTCCAAAAATTGAAAGGTTAGATTTTGTAAATCAATTCTAGAATATTTATTTTTTCAATGTTCTTTATAAATGCGTGACTAAAACTATAGTCAATTAAATCAAACCACTTTTGTCCAATCTTATCTCCCCTTACTATGAAAGTTTTGCTCTTAGTCAATACATCTAGGATAATATAATTATTGTATAAAAGATGATACATTCCATTAGAAAATTGAAAGGAAAAGGAGGTTTCTTCATAATTAAGATAGATTTGGACAAGGTATCTAATAGATTGAATTGAGATTTCATAAGGAAAGTCCTTGGCTAAATACAACTTGAGCAAGGCCTACTTAAAATTATTATGGATTATGTCTAGATTACTTCATTAAGTGTATTGTAAATTCTTCCTTTTTAGGGGTATCTGCCAAGGAAACCCTCTCTCCCTATACATATTTACTCCATGTATGTATAAGCTATCCTATATTATTAGTAAACCTATCAAACATAAAAGGTGGGTTCTATTGAAAGTGGGTAAGAATGGTACCAATACTTCTCATCCTTTGTTTACAGATGATTTTAATTATTTAAAGAGGCATCTCTTAGTCAAATTGAAGTTCTAATAGAATCTTTAGATAATTTTACTAAAAGATCTAGTCATAAAGTGAGCCAAGTTAAAACAAATATTTTTCTCAAAAATATGAATCAAGAAATGAGACAAAGAATTGTTAGAAAGTATGGTTTCACTATGTTGGAAAATTTAGGCATGTATCTAAAGGTCCCTCTTCTTTATAAAAAGGTTAGCAAGGACATCGACTCACATATTATTAAGAAAGTTCAACACAAAATAACGGGTTGGAATATGAATTATCTTTCTATGGGTGGAAGGGTGTTTCTAGTCAAATCTGTTATAGGAGCATTACCAACCTACACAATGCAAGTTACTTCTATCCTTTCTAGTACTTTGGTGAAAACTGAAAAATACTAGAGGGTCTTTATTTAGGGACATGATAATACAGAAAAAAAGTTGTATACAATTTCATAGGAAGTTATGATGAAGCCAAAAGAAGTTAGGGGTTTATGGTTACACAATTTGAAATTTATGAATGAGATGTGTCTAATAAAATTAGTATGATTGTTGAACCTAATTTGAGGACTCAAGTTTTAGGGAGTAAATATCTAAAGGAATGTTAATGACTTTCTTAATTTATAATATGCAATTCTAACTCATTTCTTTGGAAAAGTTTTAGGAAAATGTATAAGTATGTTATGGAAAATGTGGGGAGAAATTTAAAGGATGGACATTCTACATGTTTTTTGAAGGAGTACTTGCTTTGAAGATGTCAATCTTAGTAGCCATGTTACTAATGAATTGCCTCATGCTATCCTAAACTGGAAAGTTATAGGGTTTACTACAACAAAGAAGGGGTGGAACTATACTCTTGTTTTCCAATGGTTGACAAGGATATGGTCTTTAAAATTATAGTAGTTTATCACTCTGCTTCCCAACTTGGGCTAGATTCTTAGAGATGGAAGACTGTTAGGAATGATGAGTTCACCATCCATCAAGCTTATTATGAAAGAACAAATCATGCTCTAACCTCAACTCATCCTATATGGCTGAAGATATGGAAGTGGCAATGGCTTAGGAAAAAAAACAAAATTCTTTCTTTAGCAGGCTTGTAACTTCGACTTGTTCACTAACATGAAATAGTATAAGAAAGGTCTAGGTTCTACCACTTGCAATGCATGTCAAATATATGTAGAAGACACTCTAAATGTCTTACAACACTGCACCTTGTGAAATCAATATGGAATGCACTGGTTGAAAATAGGTATAAGGCTTTGTTTTTTAGTGTTTAGAGCATGGATTGGTTTGATTTGAATTTATCGATCAATATGGGCAAACTATCTAATATGGATTAGAATTTGGTGTGGAGTACTGCCATTTAGTATTTATAAAGATGGTGAAACAAAAAGCTTTTTATCTTAGATTTTATGTACCTAAACAACCCATTGGTTGTAGTTATGTATTCTGCTACTAAGTATTATAACATTGCAGCTTGTGAAGGATAATTCCTAGGTTATGATGCTAAGTGTCACTCAAGGGTGTAGGTCCATATCAATTGGTTAAGTCCTCCTCCAAGCTAGATAAAAGTTAACATTGATGATGTTACCAAACATAATCTTGACTTTTCTAGGTATAGCAATAATTTTAAAGGCCACCAAGTTAATTGGGTAGGTGATTTTTCTTGTAACTTAGGTATTTGTTCTTCTCATATGATGAAATTATGGGGAGCTTAATATGATTTATGACTTGCATGACAAATGGGACATAGGTAGATTTTTCTGAAGTTAAAGTCATTAATCTCGATTGATATGCTAAAACACAATACTAAGAAGTAAATTTCTTCTAATGTCTCGTTATTCCAGTGTGATAGCTATTTGTTGCAAAATTAGAAGATATTAGCAATCAATAATTATAGAAAAAGAAATAAATGTACAAATTAGCTTACTTCCTATAATCTAAGTCATGAGTTGGATTAGTCCATTTGCGGATCTACAAATGCTATTTTCATGGTAATCTTATCGGGATCATTACAATTCAAGTAATTAGGACTTAATTTTTCTTTGTTTTAGGCTTCTACCCCATTGTTTTGAAAAAAAAATAGTCATATGATCTCATATTTTAATTATAACCCTTCGATATGAAATTTTATTATTACAATTTACTTCTTATTTTTACATAAACATGCATATTCCATTTAATATGTTCCCAAATTGAGACTACCAAGTAATTAAAGATAATAGATTGCTTGTCAATCAAGCAGCGAAAATAGCTACGGTTGCTAAATGGACGGGTTAGAGCTTCAGGTTCTTCAATATCATATAGTCACGAGTGATTAATTAGAACCGCGACAGCACACATACGGTCATGTGTTCATGAATAACCCGATAAAGAAATAAGGCAAAATAAGTCGCAACCTCACTCAATTTGTATGGTTACATGGTGTATGCCGTATGCATGCTTGCAGTAATGCCTAATGCTGTCAAGTAAATCACTAGAACTAATGCCAGGCTCCGCTACTACATGGCAAGACAGAACAACTTTCCCAACTGTTATCGCCCAAATGTGCAAGTCATGGATATCCTGCACTCCCTTGATACACTTAAGGCCACTTTCCAGCTTCATGACATCAATCTCACTTGGTGTTCGCTCCATCAATATGCCATAAATATTCCTAAGCATTGGCAGAGTAGTACTCAGAGATATAACAGAGAATATAAGAGTGCACATTAGGTCAACCATTAACCAATCTGGTTTAAACCATATTATGGCTCCAGCAATCATCACCCCAACGGATTGAATCAGATCAGCCATGACGTGAAGATAGGCCCCTTGGAGATTTATGTTCAATACAGTAATATTTCGATGATGATTATCCGACACTAGACTAAGCTTCTCCTCATTTATTTTATGTAGTTCCTCCTCCCCATGATCATGATCTGAATGTCCACACCCATGATGATGATGATGATTGTGATCATGACCAATCCATACAACCATGATAAGGTTGAGTACAAATCCAAAAGTTGCAATTGCAAACATGAGCAATCCATTCACCCTGGCGTTTCGATGAAGAAGTCTGCCCACTGCTTCAAATATTAAGAACCCAGATATTAGCCAAATTAACTGCACAGACAAAAGAGCACCTAAGACCTCAAGACGATTGTATCCAAAAGACTGACGTGATGTCGCTTCCCAACCAGAAGCCCATACTGCAGAGAGAGAAATAGCAAATCCAGCAATATCAGAGAGCAAATGTGCTGCATCGCTGATGACAGCTAGGCTGTTGGCTTTCCAACCACCAACAACTTCCACAATCATAACCAATGCATAGAAAACTATGAGTCCAGAAAGTTTCTTTGCTGAGTTTGATGATTCTTTTGATGCATTTACACTGCGCCCTTGTTTGGAAAAAGGACAAACAGAAGCGCAAGACGACAATTTTTTGGACATGGAAAGAACATCAAGTATTTCGGAGGTAACTGGTATCTCAATTTCCTGCATGGACCTTGCTTCCGAGTCTGTTTCTTTTTCATCTGCCATGGGCTTCGAAAAACAGATTATTTAAACTGAAAGACCACCGAATAGACAAAGTCAATCATTTAGAAAAGTCAGGAGAAAGCGTTTTGAGGGTTTACCAACAACGACTACATCTAAAACATAGTTCCGGGTATTAGACTAAAACAAAACTAATCGGGTGAGCGGAAAAAGTAATAGTTGATGGATTGTGGAGAAATTTGACAAATTCACGTTGAAGAGAAGCATGAGTAATTTGACAAATTCACGTTGAAGAAGAAAAGACATTAATACCCGGTTGGCGGACTACCAACTCCGTTTGACAACTTCAACTTGAATGAAAATGCACCTAATCAACATAAAATAAGATTTTTTTTTTTTTGTAATTAACATAAAATAAGTTTGTTAAAAAGCCAAAATCATAGAAACAAGCAAAGCCACCAGACGGTAAGTTTCAGCAATTTTGAATGCCAGCCAATCTAGATAAAAGACTATAGTACAGACCAAAAAGACACTAAAATCATGTCTGTATGTTTTTTTCAGTGAGAAAACAGTATTCCGAATCAACAAATGTGAAAATGATAAGGTGTTAAAGCCTGGATCGTAAATTCAATAGGAAGTGGGGAAGATCATCACCAATGGCTTTGTCTTTGTCCAATGAATATTAAACAAAAAATCACGAGATCCATAGTGATGATATAAAGGTGGGAAAAAATTGCTAATATGCTAATTGTGCAAATCAAGAAGGTACCTGACCTGCGTTCAGAGAATGGGTCCGGGGAATAATTCAAGTGGAATCAAAGTTGGGATTTTTAGCAGATTCCATGGCAAGGCATGGAAGGATTAGGATTCAAACTTCAGATCAACGGACAACTCCATAAACGACGCCACCACAAATCGTATACTAATTAGGAGCCGGATCTTTTCCGCGTGCGCAACTATTTGATTGCGAGAATCCAACTATAATTTTCCGTTGCCTAATGGCCCCTAAATAAACAACCACTAGATTTCCGTTGGACTTCGAAAGCGAAGGAATAAAATGTGTTGATAATGGTTCCTTCTGGGACAAAGTTGTAGTTAATAATTTATATTTATATTATTAAAATAATACAGCAAAATAACGCAGAATAAAAATATATTTATATTTATATGCAGAAAGAATAGAAAAGATTATAGTTCCGGAAAAAGGCCAGCAAATTCCATATCCTTTTTATACGTTACCGTCGAGCAATGGCAAAACCAAAAACATTTGATTAGTGGGTTAAAATTTTGGAAAATAATCAAGCCAATACCATTTATTGTAATTTATTACAATAAGGTATTACATATTTATTTTCTTTCATTTAAGTACATCCGCATTCAAAATTTTATCATAATATTCAAAAATTAAAACAATTCAAAAATTTACTATAATATTCAAAAAATAAAACGAAATACTTATAACGTATTTTGAGAAAAAATACTAAAATAAAAATTTCTTTTGTCACATATTAAAATTAAAAAATTTTTAATTTTATAAAAAATAAAAAACTAAAAAGTTATAAGAATTAAAATTGAAGAATTTTTAACTTTATAAAATCAAATTAATATAAAATTTTGATTATAAATAAAATTAATAAAAATTCAATTTTGAGGGATTAAAATAAATTTTAGTTAAGATAAAAATAAAAATAAATAAACAAATAAAATTATCATATATGAAATATTATTTGGTGTCCAAAATAGTCTCTTTCTTTGCCTTTTTTTTAAAAAATAATTATTATATATGAGTTACTATTTGATATCCAGATAATAATATGTTACTATCTAAAAACTAAATAGTAATATACTATTTTTTGACAGTTTGGTTATTAATGAGATTTAATTTATTTATTTATTTTGAATTTTAGATCGATATTACTGTTTGGATCATAACATGTTATTGTTTGAACAATAACATGTTACTGTTTTAACAGTAACATGTTACTATCTAGAGACTAAAAAAAATAATATGTTCTTCTTTGATAATTTAATTATTAATGAAACTTGATTTATTTATTTATTTTAAATTTTTTATCCAAAACAATAACATCCTTTCTTTCATTTAAGTGAACTAGTATACAAAAATTTACCATAATACCCAAAAAATAAAGAAAAATACTTACAACATATTTTGAGAAAAAAAGCTAAAATGAAAACTTTTTTTTGCCACATATCAAAATTGAAGAAATTTTAATTTTATGAAAAAATAAAAAACTAAAAACTTATAAGAATTAAAATTGGAAAATTTTTAACTTTATAAAATTAAATTAATATAAAATTTTAATTATAAATAAAATTAATAAAAATTTAATTTTTAGAGATTAAAATAAATTTTAGTTAAGATAAAAATAAAAATAAATAAATAAAATTATCATATATGAAATACTATTTAGTGTCCAAAATAGTTTTTTTTTTCCTTTACAAAAAATAATTATCACATATAAGTTATTATTTAGTGTTTAGACAGTAGCATATTACTATCTAAAAACTAAACAGTAATATACTTTTCTTTGACAGTTTAATTATTAATGAAACTTAATTTATTTATTTATTTTGAATTTTAGATCGATATTTTTATTTGGACAGTAACATGTTATTATTTGGATAATAATATGTTACTATCTAGAGATAAAAAAAATAGTAACATGTTCTTCTTTAGTAATTTAATTGTTAATGAGACTTTATTTATTCATTTATTTTAGATTTTTTGTTCGAAACATTAACATTCTTTTATTTTGTAAGTTGCTTGTTAATAAGATATAATTTATCTATTTATTTTGAATTTTTTGTCGATGTTACTATCTGAAAGTGAAATAGTAACACTTTCTTATTTAGCAATTTTGTTGTTAATGAAATTTGATTTATCCTTTTATTTTGAATTTTTGGTCAGTATTACTGTCTAGAGATGAAATAGTAACACCCTCTTCTTTGATAGTTTGGTTATTAATGAGACTTGATTTATCCATTTTTTTTAAATTGTTGATCAATATTGTTATTTTGAAACTAAATAGTAATATGTTACTATCTGGAGACGAAACAGTAACACCCTTTTATTTAGTAGTTTTATTGTTAATGAGACTTAATTTATCTATTTATTTTTTATTCTTAGTTGGTTATACTGTCTAAAGACGAAACAATAACACCCTCTTCTATAATAACTTAATTGTTAATAAGACTTGATTTATCCATTTATTTTAAATTTTTATCGATATTTTATTTTGAAACCAAACAGTAACATATTACTATCTAGAGACGAAATAGTAACAAGCTCTTATTTAGTGATTTTGTTATTAATAAAACTTGATTTATCCATTTATTTTAGATTTTTAGTCAATGTTACTGTATAGAGATAAAACAATAATATCCTCTTTTTTTTACAACTTGGTTGTTAATGAAACTTGATTTATCTATTTATTTTATGATTTTTGGTCTCTTGGTCAATGTTACTATTTATAGACAAAATACCAATACCCTTTTCTTTAGCAATTTGGTTATTAATGAAAATTAATTTATCCATTTATTTTAAATTTTTTATCGATGTTACTATTTGGAAACAAAACAGTAATGCCTTCTTCTTTAGCATTTTGATTATTAATAAGACTTGATTTATCCATTTATTTTGAGTTTTTAGTCGATGTTACTATTTTGAAATGAAATAGTAACACTCTCTTCTTTTGTAATTTAGTTGTTAATGAAACTTGATTTATCCATTTATTTTGAGTTATTAGTTGATGTTACTATTTTGAAACTAAATAGTAATATACTATTATTTGTCAATGTGATTGTTAATGAGACTTGATTTATTCTTTAGTAATTTTATTTGTTAAGAAAGTTGTTATGATACTACTAGACACTGAAAGAGTTGAGGAGCAAAAGTATAATATGGATTCGCATGAATTTGAATTAACAAAAATGTGATCAAAGTTAAAAAAATTAAAAAAATTAAAAAAAATTAAGAAAAGTCATTAAAAAAGGCCTTTTTTAACCAACTAGAACAAGTAAAATGCCTTTAACATTTTTACAATATGTAGATCTCGAAAAGTTATATGGAATAAAAAAAATACCTAAAATGGGCAACCAAGTAAAAGTTATGATTGTTTAAAGTTTTAAGTTCAATTTATATATTTTTTTACTAGTGGACCCTACCAAACCTAAATTTTTTTTATTTTCTATCGAAAGATTATGAGAAGACAAATGAAAACAAGTGATTATATATAAAAATTAATTAACTAATCATAAAATTATACTTTTCTGAAGTTTCTAATTCATAACTACATTCTTATGATTAAAAAATGGTATTTTCATAATATAGTAGTAATAATTTATAAAATTGGTACATATTTAAAATAAAGATTAGCAGTAGCACCTTTTTGAAAAGAAATTCAGGAAGCGACATTATAATGCAATTTATTGTAAAATTTATGTATTTAGTTTTTAAATTTAATATTATATTATAATTTGATATGTACACAAAAATTTATATTAACACATACTTTCATAACTTTTATGAATAATTTTTATATTTTTTATAATTTTTTATCATAAGTTATAACTTTTACATAAAAGAAAAGTTTAAAAATTATTTGTATGCAATTTTAATGAATGCATTTGTAACTTTTCTATATAATTATTATATATTAAATTCATTAAAAACATAAGTATACACACGACCTTTTTAATAAAAAAAATTTAGAAGACGAGAAAATTAAGTCATAAATAAATTTTATTGGTTTTTAATGAATATAAGAGTACAATCTCTAATTTTTAAATTCTTAAAAAAGAATAAAATTACAGATTTTGGAAAGTTTGATCTCATATTAGATTATAATTTTAGCCTCAAAGAAAGGTTATAAGGAAACTTGATCTCAAATCAAATATTGGATATTGACTTTGGAGAAAGGTTAAGAAGAAGTTTGATCTTTAATTAAAGATTAAGCCATCATAAAGATTTTGTACTTAAAAAGATTTAAGAACTTGAATGCAATTAAAGTATCACATTAGAATGAATGTTCTTAATTAAAGTTAGAAATTTCAAATGATTTGAGTTATTTTAGGAAAACTAAAAAGCTCCACGTTTCTTCTTCTAACAATTTATTGTCACAAGGAATGACGCAAATGAATGCTCAATTTATAGAGTTGCTGGAGAATGCTTAAGGAAAAGTATTTTATTTTTTTATGACAACAAAGTTATAAAAGGTTTAGAGATAAGCTTTCTATTTATTGAATTTTTAGAATACCTTTTATTATTTTATTATACTTAAATTAGTAAATGATTTTTTTCATTCAATTGAAATTGTGAAGGTTGCTAATATCCATATATATATATATATGTATATATATCAAGATTGCTAACCTCCACATCTATACGTGGAGGATAGCAACCTTCACTTTTTCATTTAGAAAAAAAAACTATATTACTAATTTAATAATAATAAAATAATAAAAAATATTATAGTTAATTTATCATTAATACTAACTACTTTCATTAATGAGTATATTTAAGTTAACTTTACTCATTCTCACTCATTAATGAAAATGCTTAGCATAATGGTAAATTGATTATGATACTCTTTATCATTTTATCAATATTGAATTTGTAGCATGGTTTTTTTATTCAAATAAGAGAGTGAAAATTATTAATTTTCATATATAAATGTGGAAGCTAACAATCCATACACACATATGATGTCTTAAATATATGTGTGGAAATATGATATGCTGAATGAACAAATGTTTACACCCCAAGGTAAATGATGGAGACTTTCTCTCATTGAATGCTTGCACTCAATCCTTCTTCTTAATTAATATACTTCATATTCTAACACTACATCAATGCTTTTTCATGTTTTTTTGAGTTAGGCTAATCTTTCAATATGCAAGTGATTTATGATGATAATGTGTATGTGTGCTCAACCAAGCCAACTGATTTTACCTATTTTCTTTGAAAGTATGTATTTATATTGTAAAGATTTTGTTATTATTTTAAGTTTTAAACCAAAAAATGCATATTTACTTTATAGATTTGATTTGCATTTTAAACCTTTCATAATTTTTTTTATAAACATTTATTTGATGTTTAGTCATATTTTAAACAAATGTATGTTATGCTTAAGGATTCCTAGTTCACCACCAAAATGGTTCAAGCTAGTCATGTTCCTAAAATTGATGATATGATGATCCTTGCTTCTTATCAATTTAATATAAAATGCTAATTTTGAGGATGAAATTACTTTTAAAGGAGAAGGTTGTAATCTTTCAATTTATATAAGAAGATTATGATAGAATAAATTTTTTATAGATTTAATAATTTAATAGTTAGATTAAAATGATAAAGTGTTTAGCCTAAATAAAATTAATAATTCTGTTATGTCCAAATGGCACTTTAATTCGATGCATGGTAATGGGTAGTTCTTTAATGATGAGTTAACCCACTACTAGTTACAATTTTATAAGGTTACTACTTCCAAACCTTAGGTTAAGCTAACAACTCCCTATTAGTGTCAATTCTTTTTTTCTCCTAAGAAACACTAAAAAGTAGCTAGGGTTCATAAGAGGAGTGTGCCCTATGTTCATACTATATGAGGAGATCGTGATGCTCCCATATGAGTTATGTCCATAGTATTAGAATCTATCATCAATAAAATGGATTTAACTAAAGATTTAGGTATTCAATTTATATACTCTATAATTATCTACGTATGTTTTATGCTTATTTACATGATTCTAACTATCACTTATTTTCTAAAAATTAACAATTGGAATCAGAGCCAACTAATCATGTAAATATAGTCGATTCATATGCAGATTTGAGATATGAATTGATATTGTATAATTTTTAATTTATAAAGATAATTTTTTCCCTTTACAAAAATTCGCTATAAATCATTGAAATTATTTCATAGCATTTTTGTTTTATTTTTAAATTTCATGATTGTTTATATGATTGTCATAAATAATGAACATATTTTATCCAGAAATTTTGCATATGATTAATGCTGCTTAATTTACAAAAAGTTAATATGCATATTGTTCATATTACAACAAGGATGTGTATGCCTTTTTTATTGAAAATCTTGGCTTATGAATGTGAGTTTTCAAATATATGTTAGCAATGTAAACAAATGATAAATGTTATTCCTAATATGCAAAGTTTAACTATATATTCAAAGTTCAAAATAATAATTCTGGATGCATACCACCTATATTGGTTTTGTTCCTTGTTTCTCACATATAGAGTTAGTTTTTTGGATATGGAGCCATTTGCATAATTTAGTACATGGTTTTCATATGCATGCAATTTATATATTTCTTACAATTTTTGGATTAAAAGTATGCATTTTTGTTGTTACTAGAAAGATGTTTTTTTCCCTTAATAAAAAGTTTATGTGTCAAATTCCAATGTGCACTCCTCATGTCTGAAATTTATTATTTCCTTCATATTTGAAAAATGAACATATGAATTCTTGGAAATCTATCATTCAACTAGAAAACAAACATGAATTTTATTCCATTATTTTTTTGGAAAATTCAAAATGTTTATTTTGCTAAAAAAAGAAAAATTAGCAAATATATTTATTTTTTCCTTTTAGTTTTTGATTGATTTAATTAGCATTGATTATGATTTATGAAAATGCATTAGAGTGAAACAAAGTTAGGCAATATAATGTTTCAAAGTGCATTAATTTTAGAAGTCATTATAACTTTTTTTTGAAAAAGTTTTAAATTTTAAATGAATTTATGATGTAATTTTGTTGGAAAATTTTCCATGAAATTGAATTAAAATGGATTTAGAATTAATTTAAATGAAAATTTCAATTAAAAAAATGCATAACATGGGATTTTTTTCAAATCAGGTTACAATTAGGTCAGACAACTTGGTTGTAGACCTAACTAAAGGAGGAAGACAATGGCAAATTGACCAAAATGCTTAGGCGGAAAAAAGTAAAAACCAGTACCCTGCACCGACGAAACATATAGCCCCATATACTTAAAACTATTTTTTTATTATTTATTTGGTCACGAGTCCTGGCAAGTCGTGATCAGTCCATGACTGGTCATGGTCCATGCCAGGCCGTGATCAGTCTATGCATGACTAGTCATGGTAGGCGCCAGGCCGTGACCAGTCCAGACTCCCCCCAGCTTGCCACGTGACGTCCTCCGCTCCTCTGTCAAAATCCTGTTCTCCCCGTGAATCTCTTCTATTTAAGGAGCCGAACTCCTCATGCCTTCACACAACCTAAACAGCCTCTTTCATGCAATATTTTTGAAAGCTCTCCACATACTAGCCAAACTCCTTGCATTGCACCCACTCCACACTTGTTCTCCACACTTGGAGCATAATAAGCTCAGCTGAGAAGCTCTACTGGAAAGCAACACTCTATCCCTGCACATTAGTAATCCTCTCAAGTAAGATATTTAATTATAAAAAATTTGTAAATGATATGAAAATATAATATGTATTTAGTGAATTTTTTTATAAATGTTCATTAATTTTTTTTATGTGTCAGTAGACATTGCTACCAGATTATTAATATTTTATTTGATTTGATATTTTATTTGTATATTTCTATTTGTTAATATTATTTGTTTATTATTGTATATGTATTTTTTTAAGTTTTTTGTATTATTCTGTGCATATCTTAAGTTGTCTATATTATTTTAATTTATTTGTATTCTTATGAATACATTAATATGTATGTGGTTTGCTCAAATTATGCATTTTATGTTTATTATTGGGCTCAAAATTATTATGTCGTGGGTTAGATATTATCAAAAAAGAAAATAAAAATTTAGAATGCTTGGAAAACTTGAAAAAAATAAAAATATTCATTAATGATTAATTATTATTAAGAAACACTAGCTAAAGGTAGAATGCAATTTTTGGAGATATTTAAAATATTTTCTTAAACCATAAAAAATTTTTTTAACCTAAATACATATAAGTTGTATCTTACCACTAAAAAAGTGTTCTTTGAGCATCCCACCTTTTTTTTATTTTTGCCAACAGTCAACATATAATGAAAAATTATCCTACTAAAATATCGTCTACAATGTCTTCATCCAGTTATCTCCTAACTACAAACTTATTTTGAAGTATTGTTTAAATGTTTATTTGCAAATTGTATTATTAACCATTAATAAAAAATCATTACTGATAATAATCACTTCTCGTTAACAATTAAATTTAGTACATTCTTATTAATAAAACTAAGTATATTACCAAGTTAAAAATTAAAAATTTAAAATAAGTGAAAGCAAAGAAATCTTTTCCTTTTTTTGTTGGTATTCTATTCTCTCGAGTTTTAATACATCTGCATCTATTAGGTGAATGATATTTTGGGTGGTCATCTCCTTTTTTAAATGGTCACCACACATTTGATCTAATTTTATCCACCCAATAAATCTTCTTTTTTTATTCAACTTTTCTTTAAATTTTCAATCTTACGTTTAAATTTCTTCTTTTAACATTCAACTTAGATTTTCTTATAAATATAGCACAATATATTTTTAATTTTTTATAACAATGTTTTCAAGTTTGAAAATTTGATTTAATTACTTTAATAAATAATATACTATAATTTTTATGCTTATCACTTTATAGTTAACCCTTTAATTTTCTAACTTTTACTTTCTCTAGCATATAATTTTAAATTTTATCTCTCTATTTTATTTACTAATAATCCAAACACCAATATCTCTAACAAACATAAATATTAAATGATAGATTTTATTTTCATTATAAGTTTTATTATGCAAGTTAGAACTTTGGAAGAAAATAAATGTTAACTAATTCAATTTAATATTTTTTTAACATAATAAAAAATTTTATCAAAAAGTTTAATATTAAATTTAATTACTTTAATAAACTTTTATACATATTATTGAATGATATGAGTTTAATATAATAAAAACTTTTATCTGTAGAAATACTGCAGAAGATATTTGTTTCCCAATAAAAATATGTCAATTTAATAAATACTTATAGTTAAAAATCCAATTGTTTTATGATTCAAGTATTATTTCTCTTATATTTATTTGGATAATTTAATGTTGACCTAGTTTTCTCATCCATTTCTGTTATCTATAACTTAAGATAATAACATCACTAAATAGTATATTTTAAAGTATTTTGTTATATATTCTATATATATTTTTTCATAAATATTTACACAATAGTAAAATTTGTGCAGGGAAATTACAAATTGAATTAACAAAGATCAAATGTTTTTTGTAAAACAATATTTTCATATTAAAATTAAATTCATTTATTTATTTGTTATTAATATTTACTTGATATAAAATTTCTAACACTGTGTGAGATTAACTATGTATTAATTAATTATTTTATCCAAATTTTATAAAGTATGGTGTGTATTCATTTTTAAATTTATGATAAATTAATGATTTTATTTACAAATCAAATACTAATGTGTAATGTCAACTTAGCGTGACGTAATTTAGCTTTCAACTTAAACTTCATTAAATGAATTAAAACTTTCTAAACAAATTTTTCTAGTTCACATTAGGCTTTTATTGATAAGTCTCAATTTTTATGACTCGTTTATTAGTTTTCTTTTTTTATGTACTTGGTCTCATGCTTTCCCACTTTTCATTTCTATGTCTTTTATTTATGACTCAAACATTAATATCACTAAGTAATATGTATATATATACACCTAAATTGTATTTGGATAAATCCTAAACATATTAAAATTTTGGATGTTACGAGAATTATTGTTTGTCTTAACTCGAAGGGTAAAACACACATTAAAAGACTATATTACTATTATTAACTGACTAACCTATAAAAAATATTACAGTACATAAAAAAAGTGCTCAGACAATGTTTGTCACTATATATTCTATGAAAAAGTGATTTACGTCACTCTTTTAATAAAAATCTTAGGTGAAAATTCAAAATTATAATAATAATACTTGGTTATTTAAATAGTCTAATAGATATTCATATGAGTGATTGGGTGGTAATAGTTAATTGTATTTGTTTTTGTAACTATGGTAGAATTTCCATTATTATGCGAATCTAATTCGTAAGATGACATGCAAACCTGATTATGGTAGGAATCAGAATGAGTATTAGAGAAGAGAATATTTGTATTTATGCAAATGGAGAAATTTATGAAACGGCTGAGGGTGATACATTTAAATGTAAGGTTAAAGTAAAAAGAACTAAATCAGATATCACTATGGATGCATTGAAAGATCTTGTTGGATGGAAGCTACAACTTGCTGACAATCAAGTCATTACCGAGTTGGTATATAGGCATCATTTCTCATTGAATCCGACGCGGTATCAGGCGTGTGATTTGGGAGACAACGATGACATTCAACGAATGTGGGAAGCAAATGCGAGATTTCCCACTTAACTATCTTGTCCAGAAGTGTATACACATGTCTCAACAGTAGGATTGGATTTGAACATATCTAGTCAACCAATTAATTCGAGTGCTCCATATATGCTACCGTCCACTAACCAATAACACGATATTAATGAAGGGCCATCAAATTACAACCCCGATCCAACCAATGTAGAACCAATAAATAGGTAAATTCCATACCATGGCCAACAATTTCACAGCCTTATTGTTGATTACACTTAAAAGCCATGTTTTTCTCAGCCCAACTATGGCTTATCCTAATCCCTCTCTTCCCTGGAGGAAATAGAGGACATTATGGATTAATTTGAAGAGGAGGATGAATATGACAATGTTCCCGACAGGTTTAGCGGTGATAATGACAATTCCAATGACAACGATGGTGAACAAGATGTCTCAAATACACTACCAATGACACCAGAAGGCAATGTATGAAATCAGCTGTTACTTTTTTTTCATGAATTAATATAGAAGCTATCGTGAGTTATGATTATCCTGAGATGGGAGATGGTGTGAATATAAATGACAACCAGGAACTATATGTGGGTTTGTGATATATGGATCAAAAGTCATTTTGTCGTGCAATGAAGATATATTTAGTTCGGACTCACCACACGTTTTATGTGCACTATTCCTCAACCAAGTATGAAGAATATCGGTGCCCTCACTATAATGTACAGTGCAATTGGAGGTTTAGAGCATGTCATAAATTGAGAGAGAATCACTGGCATATATCAAAATACAATTAGGCACACACATGTGTATCTGTATCTCTTTCCTAAGATCATCCAAAGTTGGACACAGATGTCATTTCAAGCTACATTATGGCCATGGTGACTGAAAACTCAAGTGTGTCCATCCGAGAAGTTATTGAGCGAATCCATGATATTTTTAGATACTCAATATCCTATAAAAAGGTGTTGAAGGGTAAACACCGAGCCATCGTTCTTGCCGTTGGAAATTGGGAGAAGTCATATTCAACATTGTCAAGGTGGTTAGCCACAATGCATCATTTTAATCCTGAGTCTTACTATGAGATTGTTACCAAAGAATCCCTACCCAGCAGTTCTTCAGACGAGCCGGCTGCATTGTTTCATCGAGTATTTTAGACTTTCAAGCCATGCATCGAGGCGATTCTTTATTTGAAACTAATAATTCAAATAGATGGTACATTTCTATATGGAAGGTATAAAGGGATCATGTTTACAGCAACGTCACAAGATAGCTATAAGAAGGTTATCCCTCTTGCATTTGCCGTTGTTGACGGAGAGACATACGAGACATGGGCTTGGTTCTTAACAAACGTTCGACGGCGTGTTGTTATGGATAAACAAGGTATTTGCTTGATATCAGACAGGCATCCTGGAATACTAGTTGCCATTACAAACCCACGCGTAGGGTGGCAACCCCCTACAGATATTATATCTTCTGCCTTCGACATATTGCTAGAATTTTAACTTAACTTTCAGGGCTCCGTGGATGAAGAAGCTATTTACTAGCATCGGTGCATATCATTTATACTAACAGGATTAATTGTCATTGTTTATCATGATTATTATTTATTCAATCACAATGGTGTGTGATACAGGTTATCAATACAAGTGGCATGCTATGGACTACAAGTTGGAGGAGCTGTGCCAATTATACTCAAGAGCTGCTGATTGGATCAATAATCTCTCAAAAAGTCAATAGAGTCGTGCTTATAATGAGGAAGGTTGTCGATGGGGGCATATGACCACTAACTTGGCAAAGTGTATTAATGGTATTTTCAAGGGAGTTAGATTTTTACCAATTACTGGACTAGTTAAAGCTACATTGCATCGAATAAATGCATACTTTGTTAACCGAGCCGAGACCATTGTAGCACAATTGCAAATAAGAGAGGTGTTTAGTGAAGATATCAAGAAAAAGGTTCAAGTATGCATTTAGAGAGTATCTACCTGTCACGTTTGTCGCTTTGACCGCTTAGGGTCTACTTTTGAGGTGGATGAGTCGTATGACCTAACTTGTAAATAGTTTATACGTCTTACAAGGTTAGCCTAGCTGCTCGAACGTGCGATTGTGGCGAATTTCAGGTTGAGCATTGACCGTATTAATATATTTTTGCAGAATGTGCGAAGGTTGCGATAGATCCACTACAGTATGTGAATCATGTATTTCGATTAAATACAATATTAAATACAGTTATAAGTTTCGTCCAATCGGTGGTATAGAGCATTAGCCAACAATAAGCGGACCAACACTAGTACCAGACCTAACTCAAATGCGCATCAGTGGTCAACCTTGTTCCATACGAATAAGAAATGAAATGGATTGGAGGGAGGATGCATCAGAACTTCAGAGGTGTGGGTTATGCCAGTAAAGTAGACACAACTGCGCAACATGCCTATCCACTTGACGAAACGTCCCATGACATGTCGGTTCCAAAAAATTCCATGTGACAATGCACTTATCAAGAATTATGATACGAAAATGTGCCGACTTTACATACTTTGTGCACTTATTGATAGAAGTTAGGAAAAGTTATTGTACATAAATAATTTATTATGCTTGCATCATTGTATTGAGTTTTATTATATCTTACTTCATTTTGGATTACTTGCATTAATTGATGGTTATGAAATTGACTAAATTCGTCCAGCCCATCATACAATATAGCTACAAAATATAATAGCCAGTCAACATTGTGTTGTGACCCCTGGGCCGGATGATGACTATTATTATACTTGCAGTCTAGGCATATTTCGCAGGCCGTATGGTTAAGCCAGGTAAGCTTATTAACGTAGTAATAATTGCTTAATTTTAAACATTTAACTATTTTTTTCCTTTAATTTGAAGAAAGAGGATCGAATTCTGAAGCTACGACGAGTTACCCGTGTGAATCGACTATTCGACCCACCACTGCAAATCATGCCTTATCTTCAATAGGCAGGCTTCTACAGTGTCAGCTGACTTGGACATTTTGATTTCAATGCGACTTTGGTCTTCGCTCTAGTTGAGCGATGGCGTTCGAAAACACACACTTTCCATACCACTGTAGAGGAGTGCACTATAGCCTTATAGGATGTTACTATCCAATTAGGTTTGTCGTGTGGAGGCATCCCTGTATGTGGATACAATAGACATGATTGGCCGAGTGAGTGTGAAGTTTTACTTGGGATCAGACCACCCGATAAATATTTGCAAGGCCAGCACCTGAGCATCCCATGGTTAGCAGCAAACTTCACACACTTATCGAATGATGCTGATGAAGAAAAAACACAACGCTTTGCACGAGCCTATATTTTGAGACTTATAGGTGGTTACCTGATGCCCGATACCTCAGGTTATAAAGTGCTATTGATGTATCTACCATTACTGCAAAATTTTGAAAATGCTGGTTAGTATAACTGGGGATCGGTGGTTCTTGCATGCTTATACAAATAGTTATGCACTACCACATAGTTTGATGAGATTAATATTAGTGGATGTTTGTACCTATTACATTTATGGACGTGGGATCGATTTCCCACTTTAGCACCAGTAAAACCACTGTATCTTGATCCCCTTCTAGACATCTACCCATTACTTCCACCGTTATGATTCAAGTTTGGATTATACTGTATGTTCATTTTGTGTTTCTCATAACTGCATAAGAATTTTGGATAAATAGTATATTATTCATATACCTCGCAAGTGGAAGAACACTGGGTTACCTTCTCGACCACCAGGAATGGCCTTAAACCAATATAGGGTATTGCTTGATCAGATAAGGGCCGATGAGGTTCAAAGCCATTTTTATTTGTTTATAAAGAAACCAAATGGCATCTCTACTAAACTACTTATTTTAATCACACTTGTGTAATACAAATTATTTAGCGGCCCTATGACACACTTGATGTGTAGCAACTTATATCGAGGTATTGCTTGACCTTACCTAACATATGGCTGGCATCAGTCCCTATTATTTGCTTTCACATCATCGAATGACACCATGCAGATCGTGTGCTGCAATAGTTTGGTTAGCATTAGCTAATCCCACAAGAGCCATTCAACCTTGGTTCTTGTCATACCTTGCAGCTTAGAGGGAAAACATCAAAAAAACTGGCGCAAAGAACATGTTATTTTCATTGCTGCTTGGAATGCATGGCATAGCGTGCTTTCTTTAACTGACGTGTCAACAGATGCTCTTGGGCATGACTCGGGATACATAAGGTGGTATCGGAGACACATTAGACGATAGATTCACGTAGTTAGTGGTGGTCCCGGATTTATGGTAACCTTTCACCATTCACAAACTTTCGTACTAACATCTTCGCAATGTGGCAACATTAAGTATTAACCATGAGTCTTTTTTACAGGCCGACCTAGCTGAGAGATTATAGTGGCTCAGTGTCGAGAATTCACCCTCTTAGCCTTTTAACCAATTTAGAGAGATAGTAGATCAAGAATGTAGCCTTCTGCTACGTGCACTAGGAGAGCATTGAGATATGACAGCTTCCCAACTATAGAATTACCGAGACCACCCATTCCAGAGCCACGACATGGTAGGAGAAGTGACGGATTCATGTCTTTTAGGAATCCTATTTTACCCAAAGAGGGGGATGATGATGAAAGTGTGTCGAAGCAATATCCATCGATGACACAAGCAGGCATCCCTTCCTCTTACACCCTTCCATTCATGCATCTTGATATAGAAGGTGCAGGTCCATCAAGTTATGCCCCTTCCGTGCCATCCTTCCCTAGTACAGATATAGGACCTTCGTACAGTTTGATACCACCACCACAGTATTACTATGACACTCCACAATCATCACTCTTTACCCTATCGCCTTCGCATTCAACTCAACATGTCCTTCGGTCAATGATGATGTTGTTTGCTGACCCATTGGCATTCGCTACTGAGTACATCAGTGGATCTCAGTACCGGCAGTAACAAGGGTTTTTCACACCTGAAAACTCTATACCATCATTTCAGTCCTCTACGTGGGACCTGAACTCTCCACCTTCAATGGGTCAAAGTCGGCTAACTCACGCAAAATGATGATGAGATGATGACGTAGACGAATAACATTATTCCCTTGCTCGACGACCGCAACGAGTTAGGCGATGCTCTAGATGTGGGACTGGAAGCCATGATTTTAGTGATTGGGAGTTTCATCATTGTATTGTAACATTTTATCGAATTTATTTATTTAATAGATTCATAACTTTTTTAATTCAGATTCAATACTCTCTCACAGTGCATTTATCATATTATCCAATTCTATAACTAAATTGATCGAATTGGAAATCATATATTTAACTCTCATTCATTATTTCCAATCACATTATTAACTTAACTCTAATCATGAATACTTTTAAATAGTGTGTTGAGTTACATTTCGAAAAGTTATAAAATATTAAAAAAATATATTGTTGTATTTTTTATCAAAAAAAATATTTTACGGTAATTTAGAAGTGATATTTGACTTTAATATCTAAAGGTTATTATCCAAAATAATTTAAGTCTAAATATTTAGAGCCTATTAGTTTTATTAGATTATATTTTTCAAATAAAAAAAATCATGGATGTGTATTAATAAAGGGGTGATGTCGTACTTGTATCCATGATTATTAAAAATTATTCATAAATTTATAGCAATAAAATAAAGCAAGTACATTTGATCTTGAGATAACATTGATGAAAAATATAATGCAAAATTAATAAAATTTACTAATTCTGAAGTGTTTTTTTACAGATATAAAACATGTAATTATTTTATTTAATATAAAAAAGTAGGATAAATTTGTGAACCAATAAGTCAAATTGAATTAAATAGATATTTCTTCAGATGACATAATTTTTTTTAATTCTATATGCATGACATTAGGACAAAACATTTTTCTAAAAATTGAATTTCACAACTTTAATCCTTCAACAAATTATTTTATAGAAGATTAATTTAGGATTTGTATTCATTGAGGTTTTAATTATTCCAATTATTTTTTTCATCACTACCAAAGTCTGTTATATTATGTATATTATATAATATTATAAGAGTTATTTAAATTATTGATTATTATTTAAAACTTTAGGTAATTAGTATATAAGAAACATTCAAATTATCAATAATTAAATTAAGGCTTAATGGAATCAAGGATAAATATAAAATAATGGTTAGGCAATAAATTAAAAATAAAAAAATATTCTCATAAAATAAGATCCAATTAAATAGAAAACATGTAAATTTAAATAAAGTTTAAAGAATGGGTTAGGTCAAAATAAACTTATTCCAATAAAAAAATATTATAAATTAGTGGATGTTTGAAAAAACTGTTCTAGTCATGGTGGGGGGCCATGTGACTGCCAGTCACGGGAACCCCCCTCCCGTGATTCAGCATTTTAAATAATATATTATAATATTACAATTTTTCTTTAAAAATTTCATAAAAATGTACTATCTATATGTAAATATTTTTTAATTATATTGTATCGTATTATGGATTAATGTAGTTTAGTAATAAAATATTTATTTTCTTCATGCTCATTTTTTTATTTCATCTTCAATTAAGAATTTTTATAGATATATACATTATAATATGATAAAATATTTTTTAGAAATTTATTTTCAACATTTAAATCTTTCAACTAATAAGTTTTTAAGAGAATATATAAAAATTTATATTTATTTAGATAATGTCTATTCTAATAATCTTACAATAGCTCCTAATTTTATTTTATTATATATATTATATAATTTCATAAGAGTCAATAATATTATTGATTATTGTTTGAAACATTATTTAATTAGTATCAAATAAACTTCTAAAATATAAAAAAATGAAACAAATACAAATTACTCAAAAATAAAAATAAAATAAAGAAAGGGTCACAAATTAAAAAAGATTAAAACTTTAAATAAAATTGGATCCAAATTGAAATGGAAAAAATTGAGTGCAAATTCAATAAAAAAAGATAAAAAAATCAAACTGATAAAGAAAAGTAAAAATATTTTCGACAACATTCTTTAGTTTGTGCGGATCACGGCTTGGCATGGACTGTGACTGCACAATCACTGATCACGGCCTGCCACAGCCCGTGACCGAATAAATAATAAAAAAATAGTTGTAAGTATATGGGGCCATATGTTTCATTAACGCAGGGTACTGGTTTTTACTTTTTTCTGCCTAAGCATTTTGGTTAATTTGTTGGAAGACAATGAACAATAATTTTAGTGTACATCTATTCATGCTAGGGAAAAGTGTAATCTACCTTTGGTTTTGATAATGTCATATGGCCATAAAAATTCTATCATTGAATTTCACTCTCTAAACTCATAATTATAGACTTTTCTTCCAAATTTTTCTAAAATTAAAATATTTTTAGTTAATATTTTACCTATTTTATTTAAATATCAATTTTAATTTATTTAGGTCTAAAATTTTTATGTGTGATTCCTATAATTTAGCTCTCCACATATATTTTATGGAATTTTTTATTATTGTTTGGTCCATAAATGAATTTTGAATGTATATATGCATAAAGAAATATATTTTGTAAGAATCATTTTGAACTCATATTATGCCATGTAATTTTATTTAATTATGGACTTACTTGTTGTAGGTTCAATTACGTAAAATTTTGTTAATATTTATAAAAATGTTAGTTAGATTAAGGAGAATGTTATGTTAATAATATTTTAATACTCTTTTGGTATGATATTATTGATATAACTTATTGGCGATAAAATGAGTATGGGATTAAATATTGTATTTTTAAAATTTTTCAACATCTTATCAATGTTAGATTTTAGGAATATAGTATTTAGTCCTTATATTATATTGTAAGGTTTTAAACACCTTATTAATGTTAGGTCTTATAGTATAATATTATGTATAATGACATAAATTATTGAGGAAAATTCAAAACATGATTCAAGTTAAAAAAATATGTATTAATGTTTTGAATTTTTTCTCAATTCTCTTGCTTATGCAATTAAGTGCAATTAAGAAACTAAATAAGATAAATAATGAAGACTAGGTTGAATTAATGAAACTTTGTTTAACAATCTCTAACCTAAATTTAGCTATTAGGGAAAAAAAAACCCACTATTGATAATGATTTCACTACATAATAGAAAAATCATCATGAGAAGTGGACTTACTTAAACAAGGTATGTCTTATAGTGATGAAAAATATAGTGAAAAGCTATGAGAGAGAGGATCCTAAAAATGAATATACTAGAGGTTTATAAATTCTGTGATTGAAAAGTATAAAAAATTTGATAAGAATAAAAAGGAATAGTACCTTTCATTACTTGAGAAAATTGTATATGATGGTGTTAGTAGAAAGTGAGAGTATATATTGAAATTAGTAAATTACTACAATAAACTAAAGAGCATAAAAGTGGAATTGGGTGACAATTATCTAACTTGACAAATGTTGAAATCTTTACCACTTTAGTTTAATGTTCTAAAAATGTCTTACAACACTTAGAAGAGTAAGTGGAGCATAAATAATCTCATTTCAATAGTCATTCAAGCTAAAAAAGATATGAAGAAAGGAAAATCCTAGATAGTTAACTATATTACACATAGTTCAATTTTAAGACAAGGTATGCATGTTAATTAGAAAGAAAGTAAAGGTTAGTACACGTATGGAAGGAAAAAAGGTGAGAAAACAAGGATAATGTTGTGAGACCAAGAAAACTGAATTCAAAGGCAATTATAAATCTTGTAAAGAATATGGATACATGAAAATAGATTGCTTCAAGTATAAGAAATAGGCTGATAAGAAGAAGAAAGATACCCATCTAGCTTTAATCCATTTTAAGTCCAATATAATTAATGTGCTAGCAAACACTTAGTGGTTAAACATTGGTGTTACCATTCATGTTACAAATTATTTTCAAGCATTAAGAAATCCAAGGAAACCAGGTGAAGGAAAGCTAATTGTGCGGCTTGGAAATGAAGATTAAGTAAAAGTAAGAGCATAATGAATCAATTGTATTGAGCCTAAAACTAGACATGGTTTGATTTTAAATAATGTAATTTATATGCCTTCTATAAAAAGGAATTTAATTTTTGTAGTACCTTTGCATCAAATTAGATATTCTTGTCATTTTGAAAATAGAAATGTTAACTTGTTTTATAAATATTCTATTATTGATATTGGCTCTTTATGTTATGGATTGTATGGAATTGATCTAGATTTTGTTTTCTTTAATTTTATAAATGCTATTGTTAGAAAAAAAAAGTAGAACTAATGGGAGTTCCTCAATCCTTTAGCACAAGATTAGGGAGTATTTCTTAAGAAAGGATACAAAGACTCATAAAGGATGGAGTGTTCCATGATTTGGATTTTTTAAATTATGGAACATGTATTGATTATATTAAAAGGAAGCTTCCGGTTAAAGCTAGAAAGGGTAAAAGAAATAGAAAGGAGAGTTTCCTAGTACTGATCCACACTGATATTAGTGGACTTATAACACCAATTGCTATAGGTGGATATGGATATTTCATCACCTTCATCAATGTTTACTTTAGATATGGATAGGTAAAGTTGCTCAGTGAGAACTCAAAATTACTAACAACTTTTAGGTCATTCAAAGTAGCAGTTGAGCTAAAACTATGGAAGAAAGTAAAGTAATTTAACTTTGATAAAGGTAATGAGTATTATGATAGGTATGATAAAACTAGAAAGAATCCTAGCCTTTTTGCAAGATATTTTCTAGAGGATGAAATTAAAGCTAGTTACACTATGTATAGGACATTGGAGTTAAATAAAATTGCAAAAAGAAGAAATTGAACACTTATAGAAATGGTGAGGTGTATATCGATCCATACTTTGTTGCTAAAGTTCTTATGGGATGATATATTGAAAACAACTACATATATCTTGAATTAAGTTCCCATCCAGAACCTTTTATGAGTTACTATATGGTAAAAGGCTTAGTTTAAGACACTTTTATGTTTAAAGTCATAAACCTAAAGTGAAGTCGTATCTCCTTTTTACATTACAAGAAAGCTTGATTTAAAAATAGTTAGTGGATTCTTTATTGGTATTGTGGTGGCTTAAGAGGCAGTAGATTTTACTATCATAAGTTTTATTATCGAACTCATATAATTAGGTTAATTGAATTAGACAAAGCAATCTTTTTTGAAAATAAGTTAAATAGTAGGAGCTAAGCACCTTGTATAAAAAATTTTATTAAAGAAAGTAATTGGTATCTATATTGGAAAAGTCATCTTTTATTATCCTACAAAATGATTCGGTAGCCAATGGTAAAAAATGATAAGCTAAATGAGATAATTAAAAAGATTCTTTCTAAGAGATCTTATAGAAATCACAAACTAACAATACCTAATGATTATATGGTAAATTTGAAGTAGCATGAGTACAACATCAATGATGACGTTAACCCCATTATGTTTTCATAGGCAGTTTCAAAGTAAACTCTTTTGAATAATTAAATGCAATGAAAGACAAACTAACTTCAATACATAAGAATAAGGTATAGGATTTAGTTAAATCGCTTGCAAGTTACAAGTTGGTTAAGTGTAAATAGGTCTTTAAAACTAAGGAAGATGCTTGAAGTGAAATTAAGAGATACATGGACAAATTAGTGGCCAAAGGCTACATTTAGAAAGAAGGCATAGACTATAAAGAAATGTTTTCACTAGTTTCAAATAAAGACTCACTTCAAATTGTTATAATGATGGTAGCTCATTTTGATTTAGAACTACATTAGATGGATGTCAAAATAGTTTTCCTAAATGATGACCTATTGGAGACTATGTATATAAACTAGGCAAATTATTTTTAAAAAAAGGAAAATGAACACCTTTTATGTAATCTAAAGAAGTACATATATGGCTTGAAACAAGTATTTAGATAGTGATACGTCAAGTTTGATAAGGTAATGACTTCTTTTTGGTTCAAAGAGAATGCTACAGATTAGCACATTTACATGTTAATGAGTATAGGTAGTTTTGTAATGCTGGTACGATATCTTAATGACATTCTCCTTATTAGCAATAATATGAACCTTCTAACTAAGATAAAGTAAATATTGTTAAAATATTTTTATATGAAATATCTTAAGAATGCCTTATAGAGTTTGGGCATAGAGATCCATCGTAATAGATCTTAGGCTTCGCTTGGTTTGTTTCAGCAAACACACATCGAAAAAGTACTAAAAAGGTTCCATATATCCACTCAAGTTTCAACACCTATCTCAAAAGGTAGTGTTTTCTCAAAGTTTTAATATCTTTAAAATGATGATGAAAAGATAAAATGAAAAATGTCCTATATGTGTCAGTCATTGGTAGCCTAATGTATGCTTAGGTATGTACACATCTTAATTTAACTAATGTTATTAATGTATTGGGGAGGTATTTGAGTGATTTAAGTTAGAGACATTATATTGATGCTAAATCATGCAAAATCTAAAAGTCTAATGTGTTATTGACTCTAATTTGACTTGGTAACTGTAAAACCTTATTAAACCTAAAACCTATGCCTTTTAAGGTTACAAAAATAAGGCCTTGCTAATTTCTAGAAGCTTAAAACCTACTTTTACAAAGCAAAAAACTCTAAGAGTTACAGTAATGAATTATCATATGTTTGACTTTCACCCAATGTAAAACCACTTAAATTGCATAGTTTTGGTAAACCATGAACATCAAAGTTGTAAAACTAAGTCTTATGAAGTTATGAGCACTAGTTTCATATTAATTGGACCTCTAGAGCTCCAGATGTGACCCCAAAATCGAAGCTAGCTCAATTAGGATAGAAATAAGGCTTCAACTTCTCAACTAAATAAGACCTTCTAAAAGTTTAAGCTAAGCTTTGACCAAAACATAGTTGTTTACTAGGCTTTGACTAAAACATAATTCTTTAACTTTTATCTATTAGAAGAAATCCTTCATAAAAATATTGGATCAGGAGTTATTTACAAGTCTATTGGTATGGATAACTTGCACACAATTTCTTGAATCCTTCCTAATATTCATATAATGTCTTGTCATTCAGCTGCCTTATGCCACATATATCTTTTTTACTGTAGCAGCTCTTAAAATAAGGAAAATTTTCTCTAAAAATAATATTTTCATATCATTCTAGCTTGTAATAGAACCTAGTTAAAGATGATATATCCAATCTTTAGCTACATCAGTGAGTAAGAAAAAAATGCCCTCAATTTGATATGGTCTTTTAAAATGTTATAAGGCTTCATGATTAAGCCAACCATATAGAACTTTTTCAAGTGCTTATGAGGGTCTTCATCTACAAGACTATGAAATCTAGGAAGCAAATAAATTTATTCAAATTTAGGCTCAAAGTCAACATTAAGTTCAAAATATTATATACTTAAAGATTGGTAAGTAACATCAAAGGCAGTCAATTCTTTAATACCTTATTATTATCTATACTTTTTGAATTATGTTAAGGTTCAAAATGGGGGATAATGATCCTACAAGTACATGTATTTCTTGTCCTACAAAGAAAATAAAAAGTTTTATCTATTTTAGGATTAAATTCTAACAATTTACTAGTAGATTTACTAATTATACACTAGATCACACTAGATAGAACCATAAGAACATAGAAACACTAAAACACTAATGTACTATTAAAAATCACTAAAAACATATCTAATTAACCTATCTAAGCATTTTTAAAAATTATGAGACCACCATAAAATGAAAGCTATAACCATTTAAACCTAAAAATGTAATAAAAAATCTTTAAAAATTAAAAAAATGTTATAAATGATGGAATTTGGCCAAAAATTAACAGGTTCATGTTTAAAAGCTATCAATAAGTCTTGATGAGAAAAATGTTTTCTATTACAAAAAAAAAAACTTAACTCAATCAAAGCTAGTTACTAAGAAACCAATTTAAGGGGTGGGAGGCAATATGTGTGCAGCTTGTTTAGATAAGTCAAGAACTTCTAGTAAAGTGTAAAATGAGGTAATATATGATGGAAAAGGATGAATTAAAGTGAAAGAATATGCATTAGTTAAAGAATGCAAGAAAATGCAAAAAAAAATAATAGATATCGTAAAATGCAAGGAAACACTAACATATGCAAAAATTAACTAGAATGCTTAAACAATTATACAATATAAAGCTAGTAAATGATGAAAAAGGATAAATTCAAAAGGATCCATAGAAATAGTGCCAAATTTTTGAATGTGCATTGTAACATAATAAAAATTAGAATATTAGTTTGATAAAAAAAATTTACAATAAAGGGTGATAAACCAAGTCAAACCTTAGTGATATATTTGATAAATCTTATCACAATAATTTAATAACTATGATTACAAATAAAATGCAAAATAGAATAGAATGCAAATATACAATATGGTATATAGAAAATAAAATAAATAGAATGAATGCAAACAAAACTAAATAGAAGGTTTTGATTCAAAATTTAAACAAAATATACTATTAGAAATAAAATGTAGAAATAACATAGAAAGACAAAAAATTAATATAGCAAAACAATTGATCCAAGGATTTGATAGTGCTTTAGTGGATTAATCACAAATCACAAATTATTTGACAATTCTTACTGATTTTTCAACCTAAAATTATCCAAAACCCATGTAGTGATTCATAAATTTTACATTAGATAACCATTTATGATTTGTTCAATTAAGATTAGAAGAATTAAACAATAGCTATAATTTGTAAAGTCAAATCAAAATTGATTTAAAAATAAAATTTAGCTAAATTAAAGGATTAAACAAGAAACATCTAATTTAAACATCTAACTCTCTATTTTCACATGAAAAATAATGATTAACTAACCATAATTTAACATAAAAATAGATAAACATAAAAAATATGAGGTTGAATAGAAATTATACTAAATTAGTATTCAACTCATGCAATTTCAAGCAATTAGAACTAAGAATGAGGGAAGGAGGAAAATTAATTAGAAAAAATTAATATTACAGGTTAGGATCTCATAATCTAAATAAAGAAAAGCCTTAAATTCCTTGAATCAATCAAAAACTTTACATTCCATGGCTAAAAAGGAAGAAACTTGAAGAATAGAAAAAAGCTATCTAGTGTTATGTAGAAGTGTTTTCTCATAAGTTGGACTTCTAATCATTGTAAGGTCTTTAAAATTATGTAGTTTCATTAAACCACAAACTTGAAAGTTATAAAGTTAAATCTTAGGAAAATTTAAGTGCTAGTTTCATTTTGATTAGACCTCTAGAGCTCTAGATTTGGCTTAAAAATTAAGATTAGTTCAATTTAGATAGAAATAAAGCATCAACTTAATGGCCAAATTTGACCTTTTAAACATTTGAACTAGACTTTAACCAAAACATGAAAGTTGTACAACTTTTTTTAAGCTTTTCAATAATGTAAAGATTACTTAAATCTAACATCTAAAACTCAAGATATAGCTAAAAATTTGAAATAGTGTAAAAATCTAGCATTAATCATACAATTTAGGAAACATTGGAAAACCAACACCCAATTACATAATAAGACTAATTCTATAAAATTAAGTATATGTAACATATTAGAAAGCATAAAATAAAAGGAAATAATATAGTCAATATTTTGCACATAACTCTTCTTATAACACAAATCCTAAAGTTTAAATACATGTTATGAACTTTGTTAGCAACCTCACTAAACATTTTTCCACCTTGTAGGTCAAGCATTATCCTTTTACATTCATTAATCACATTAAATCCTAGAAAATTCATATAAGCACCTTGGATTTTCTTTCTATATTAGAGATAACATACTACATGATTATCAAAGGAAAAACTCATATTCATATATAAATAAAGTACCATAAACATTCAAATTTATATAAAATTGATAATTCTTATAGTACTTATGCCACATGTCTATATATTATGAATATGTTGAGAAATGATATTAATACTTTATAAAAATTCTACTTTAGAAATTATCCAGCTAAAAGAACCATAAGAACTCCAACCTTTAGGGGAGATGGAATACTTTAAGACTACCTTAGACACATTTTGACATAACATATTAAAATTTATTAACAAACTTTATTTTTAAATCTATTCAAAATATTTAAAGCTTGAATATTCAATATAAAGGAATATTTTCTAAAACTAGTAAATTAAGCTTAAACTTCCAATGTAAAGATTTTATCTTTAAGAAACATGTAAATGCAATTGAAGAAGAAGAAGATAGCAATGACTTATTTGTGAATAAATAAAGTGAGAAAAAGCAAATTGGGTGATTTCAATTAAAAATCACTTGAAAAATAAAATACCAAAATAATAAAAATACCTAAATAAAAACATCATAAGAATTAAATAACCCAAACTGATATAAAAGTTAAAGTAAAAAGTATCTATGAGCACTTCTACTTCTATGAAGAACTTAGATAAATGACATAAAATATCCATTACCGTATTTTCAAATTTCAAATTAGGATAAATGGATTATTTTAAATGGTTATTCTTTCTACATAGCAAACAAAAATGATCTTAAATGAAATCAATGATTTATGGAAATGGCCAAATAGATTATAGAACAATAAATCAAATTTCTATTATAACCCTTTAAAAGGAAACAAATTTGAACTCTAATTTCAAAAGTACCTAGGAAAGGAGATAACTTTACATCACTTGAAGCAAAATGATGTTAATTCTCAAGAACAATAATAACAAATTGGAACATCCAACTTTATCAATTCTATAAATATAAATCATAGATAGGTGAAAAATAGCAAATTTTATGGAATGATTAAAAATTTTGAGAGCGCTTACATTTTTATGCTTAAATATAGTAAGAGATATAGAGCTTAAAAGATCTTAGGTTGTTACGTGATAAGAATGTCTATTTTCTGCATATTAAACCTAAACTCTAAATCCTAACCAAGAATTAGTAGTTCAATTGGGTTTTGGCATGTGGTTAAAGCAAAATAAATTAATAGGTATGGACTAGTTTTCAATTAGTTATGAGTGGGTAAGGTCTTAATCAATTCCACCAACCCTGACTAAAATGAGGTATACCAAAGTAAAATAATGTCATCCTAATAACCTTTTGCCTCTATTCTTCCTCATTTTTGCAATATTTGTAAGTTAAAACAAAACTTAGTGCAGCTTCCTCAAGTGATTTTGTAATCTTTCTTCTTCTTTTACTTTAACTAAGGTAAATCTTTAATTTACTACCCTATTACTAGGAACATTCTCTATTATACTTCACCCTATAGTTTAAAGAAAGGGAAATCATAATTCTATGAACTTATCATGATTGTGAAGTAGACATGTCATAGAGAATTACTATTAAAGTAATACACTCACCATTTTGCCATTTCTTTTTAATTTAATTCGCTATTAAAATCCTTGCTTCTTGTTCATGATTTTT
Organism: Sindora glabra; assembly: GCA_020226215.1. NCBI lineage: Eukaryota > Viridiplantae > Streptophyta > Magnoliopsida > Fabales > Fabaceae > Sindora > Sindora glabra. Next base: position 364,724 of record CM035235.1, read on the forward strand.
GTTAATTGCTAGTGCTTAGGGTTTTATAAGATTATTTTTCAATTTAAATAATATGTTAATTTGTCATTTTTTTAATTGGTGTGAAATAATTTAAAAACAAGTAAAGGCATATCCTTAAGCCATACATATTTTGTTATATGTAAATGCATGTTTTTTGCCATTGATAACAAAGTGAAATGGCTAGGTTCTAAATGTAAAGGTTTTACTTTGTCTACTAAAATGCCTAAGCCTTTAACTATATTTAATTAAGTTCTATTAAATTTTAGTAGTTAGATTGTTGTTAGTTATAAGTGAACTGGTTATATTATCCAATAATGAAACCTTAAAAAAGTTTCAATTTTGAAGTGTAAGTAGGCCAACATAAGGTAAATGAATGTCTAATTGTTCTAGGTGTATACATATTTTATTTTAGTATTTAATGATAAATTGGAAACATAATCAAAGAGACTAAAATCCTAGGAGGCTTTGTTTGCTCTATTTAGGAATGACTTAAAGAAGAGAAAATTTTTTACCATTATATCTACTAGTCATAGTACATGATGTTGTTTTTGTTTTCTTTAGTTAAAGGAAGTTATTAATATTTGTTTTGCAAGCTTTAATGTCTTAGAAATTAAAAAGTCAATTTTTCATTATTATTTAAGATTCCTAATAACAAACATGTGATTATTTCTTTTCATAGAAGGTGTTTTTATAATGTAGACAAAATTATCTTCAATGAATTTCTTGTTTCAAAGAACTTAATTAAGTATGCATTCAAACAAAATTAATTGAAGGCCTATATTAATTAATGTGAGGTAGGCCAATGCTATCTTGTTCTTATTTTTGTTCAATTAAAGGAAGCTATAAATGTCTATTTTGCTAGTTGTAATATCTTAGAAATTAAAAAAGTTAAATTTTTATAGAAATTTTAGATTCTTAATAACAAATATATGACTACTACTTTTTATAGAAATTGTTTTTACAATACGAACAAAATTATTTTCAATGAATTTCTTGTTTAAAAGAACTTAATTAATTATGCATTTAAACAAACTTAACTAAAAGCCCATATTTACCAAAAGAGAAAAAAGCTTGTAAAACTTATATATATGACCAGTAAGTTTGTTATAAGTGCATATTTAGTGTTGATTATGTTGTAATGACTTCTTTTTTGGTTTTGGACATGTATTGCTAATATTTGTTCTACTTTATATAGTGCAATTATATAACCATTAAAAGTAATTATGAAATGTGGCTAATCAATCTAGAATAATTATTCTACCATAGAAATTGCAACTAAGATATTTGTTCTATCATATTAAATCATTGTGCAAAATTTTTTAACTTTATAGTTGTAACTTGTTTATTGATGCATGTGTTGAGGTTTTTATATTTAATTTTTGGGTAATGTTTACTAAATTTTTTGTCACTTATTTTGACAAGAATGTTTAATATTCTAGATACCTCTAGTAATGGATGGCTAAGGGCTTCCTATTGGGAATGCGAATTGTGTGAATGAAAATGGGAATGTTACACTTGGAAATAACATAAATAGAAATGGTGAATATAGGAATTGTCCATGTAGATTTTCCATATGAACATATTTCAATATAAACAATGATGAAAAGATAAAATGTATAGGTTATGGAGCAAGCTTTGGAAGAAATGTTAAAGCTTATAAGGTGTCTTAGTTATTTTATATAAAAAAAAAGAAGTGTGGAGGGTTAAGGGACTAAGGAGTTACATTGTACTAAGTTTCTAAATTGTATACTTTATGCAAGGGTTAAGGTTGAATTTCATGTGTAACTGAGTGTTTTTAATTTCAATTATGTATAACATATGCTTAGTTTTAGTTTGTAAATATTGAGTAAATTATATTTTATATTTTATGTTTAATGGTATTTAAAACTTTATTACTACAAGTTGTTAAAATGCACATTACTCTTGACATCATGATTTTTAAATTTCCAACATTGTTATCCTAAATTTTTCCTTTTGTCTTTTCACTCTAGGTTCCATTTTAAAATAAAACTAGATAATCTCTTTACCTATAGGGCTGCTATTTCAACTCCTACATATCCAAGTTTTACTTCTTATGCTCTACCTTTAATACAACCACATTTCACTACTCTAAATCCAAATCCAACCTAAACCATATAATTTTTTACTACTTAAAAGCTTTTTACAACTCTAAAGGACAAGGGCAAAGCCTTTACAGGAAGCTTTACCAAGATGAAAATAAAGGAAAGGTCTAAGTGTTAAATGTAAGTATGTAAGATAAAACCCATGCTACAAATGCTGAGAAAAAGAAGAAGATAACTTCAAGAAAACCTAATGCAACAAATAAACGGGTATTCGGATAAGAAGAAGGTCATTAGCTTAAGATTAATTCAAAAAAGTTCTAAATGATGAGGTTAGTGAATTTGTTATAAAGTGTATTTTTTTAATCAAAATTCATTACTATAAATAGATTACTAGATTTAAATTTGTAGATCACTAAAAACTATAAGTATTTTAAATATATTAAAATAATTTAAATATTCATTATAGGCATAGGTTCTTATGTGGTAATAAGAAACACAACACTTCCAACTTGCTTACTCAACCATAGAACACTTATGTTAAGGCCTTGTGTTTGCTTTTTCTGAAAGTTGATAATTTCATACCTGTTAGAATTTGAAAGAACAATCTTAAAGTTATAACTTTATAGCCACAAAGTTATAAGTTTTTAAGTCCTAACTTTCTTTTGCTCTAGCCATAAACTCTTTACTTGGTAAGTTGTCTAAATCTCCTTTGTAAGAGTCTTAAATTTGCACATTTTAATGATCCAAAATAAAAAAAAAATCTTAACTTTGATAATAAGGTTAATAGCAAATAATTAATGGGTTCTATTTCTTATGTATTTGACATAAAAGAATGTGAAAAGGCCATCAATTTAGTTATTCAATATGATAAGTAATCTTTCAAGGTTATCAAAGGCTTTAGGTTTAGGAATTTGTGAAAAAGTTTATGTTCAATGTTGGACGTGCTTTCTTGGCATACTGTAGCTAAAGAATGTTTTAAGATTTACATAGAGAAGAAAGAAACACTTATGGCATTGTGAAAAGGTGATTGTGTGAGGTTATTCTTAACTACTCATTTTATTTTATTATTTTAGTAAATGAAAAAGTGGTTAAATCATTGGATACATATATACAAGGACTAGAGATTAAACCTTGAATGTAATAGAAAACATAAAGCTTTTAAAGGATAATAAGTGCTACTTAAGTTAAAAGCTTTCTACAACTGCCTACTTTATTAACAATGAGTGGAATTAGCAAAAAAAAAAAAAAGACATTGTGAACTTTTATCTCATATCAAATCATAAGGGTGAGATCATTGGTAGACATATTAAGGCATGTCTAAGAGAATAAGGATTCAAGCATATGTTCGTTGTAATTATTAACAATGCTAACTCCACTAACAGGACAATAGCTTGCTTGAAAAAGAAGGTTAAAAATTGGAATGAGTTAGTATTGGATAGGGATATAATGCACTTAAGATGTTATGCACACATCCTCAACTTAATAACGAATAAAAGGGTGGAAGACTATTATGACTCCATTTCTGCTATCCAGCATGCAATTAGGTATTTACACTACAATATTTTTTATTTATGGCAATGCTAAAATTAACAACAATTAAAAACTATTGCTTAAAACTTAAATAGATAACATTTTTAAAGTGATGCCTTTTATTTTTAGCTTAAGCAACACTTGGTAGGCAACGTTAGAAAAATTGTTGCCTAATAAAAAATTAACAACACTTAAGTATTGAAACTTGATAAAACTAACATTTATAATAAAATAGATGGCACTCAATTAGTGTTGCCAAATTATGTTTGTTAAGCAACATACAAATTATTGCCTATTATTCAATAAGCAACACTTATTTTGCATTACTTTTATAAATTATTTTAGGCAATAAATATTTTTACTAAAAAATGATATTTCATGTCAAATGAATTTTTTTAATATTAAATAATAATTTTTAAAAAAAATATATTTTTGAAATTAACTTTTAAATTTATTTTTCTACAGTTATTTTTTAAAATTATACTAAAATTAATTTTTTTAAAAAATATTTTATCTAAAATAAACTAATTATTTTTTAAGTTTTAAAAATTTACCTTTATTTTTTAAACTTTATTTTTATAATCAAATTATGTTTCGTTAAACTCAATTTTAATTTATTTGAGAAATTTATATGTTTCATTAAACTTAATTTTAATTTATTTAAGAAATTTACTTTAAAAAAATTTTTAATGTACAAAATAAGTTATACTTATTAGAAAATCTCAATAGATCATGGACTCTCCCGCTAATTTTGTACGTTTAGGAATAGGGGGACGAATGGAAAGGGACATCGCACCATGTAATCTTATTTCTTCCTAAGGAGGTGTAATGCAATGGTGGCACTATAATCTTTTTGTAACCTTAGTAATCATCTTTCCTTTCGGTAGCAACGTTAGTGGTAGGTGGTGTATAATTCTCACCTTTAGCATTTTTTACTTTACTTCCTTCATAAACTTCCAAATCTTCTATTTATCATTTTCCTTCTCTAATTTTAGTCACATGTAATCTAAGCTATATTTATATTTCTTTATTTCTATCTCTTCATGAATTTGAATGTTATTTTATTAAACTTTACAACATGATAAAATTAACCCATTGATAGCTATACTAATTCATGAATTTTTAAAGTGCTTATAAGGTGTTGATTATCATGTACATTTCATACCCAATTATGCAATAACTTTTCAAATTTCTTACAAACTATTTAATTAAATATGTTAGTATGGTGACTTTAATGACAGGCTAAGAATTAAGATTTTAAGTTCAAAATCGAGGCGTAGTCAACCATTGGCTTTGAAATCTTCTTGGTTTTGCTTGTGGCTTGCATATAGATACGTAAGTGATTTTCAATGAATGGACCTTGTTTGATAATTTCTATGGTATTTCTATTGCCAATATCCTAATTCTTTAGACTATTTATAGATAAACTACATTTAGTAACTTCAATTTTTTTTAAAAAAAAGGTGTTTCATTATGCATTGTCTATTGCTACTCAATGAAATTTTTAAGTAATATTTTTTCATGAATCTACTTCATCCTCTTTGTTATAGTAATGATATAAGGAATATGTTCAAGTAAGAACAATAAGCACATCAATGAGGTGGCTTTAAAATATAATGATAGGCTAAGAATTAAGATTCTATAAGGCCTTTTTCATGTGACATGCTTTCTTGGACGCTTAAGATTGTTATTCAAGTACTATAACAAATTCAGTGATGATATGGTATTATTATTTTGAAAGTTATTTACAATTATAGTTAAAAGGATATTACCGGTCATAGAATTTTATGTTAGGGAAGTTAATATTTATTATTTGATTTAATCTCTGCTCTGTCCCTTTCAGTTTAATGGTTAAGTTTTTATTTATAATTTAGATTTCACTATATTTAAGAATTTTGTATCCTAAAATAACTTTAAAGCATTACTTTCCTTAATTGATAGGATAAATTTAGGTTGAAACCAATAAAGGATGATAGTGAGGAGTTAATAGCTTATATTTACTTACAAATGAGTATAATAAGTTAAGCTTTTATTATTGTGACTTGATCATGAAACTGATCTTGTGTTGAATAGCTAGGTCTCTTGCTTGTTGTCACTTTCTTGATAGCACAAATGTGGTGAGTTTGTTTCAATGAAAGGATAGTAGAACACATGAATGGGGAAGATTAAATAAATTGAAAATTAGGTTATCGATCTATTTATTTTGCATCATTTATCTATTTTTTAACTTCTGAAAAAGTGGATTTCTTGTATTATATAAATTGCTAAGTTAAGAAAGATAGCTTTTCTTTAATAATTGATTCATTATAGACCAAAATATTCATCCGTTGTTGAATATTCAGTTAACATTGAAACATCAAGTATAGACAGCACTATGGATATGGAAAACTTAAATTTAATAAAATTTAATCTGAAAATGAAGTTGATTGAATGATAGTGATTAGGATCTCATTGACTATGAAGTCCTGTGTATAGAAGTATACCTCATCATTCATTGAGAATATAGGATAAGAGGTTCCTTGTTTGAGAATGAGAACTAATCTCAACTTCAATGTTAATTCAATGTTCATTCATTAAGATTAATAATAAGAGTCTAGCTATTTTAAGAAGAAAACAAGAATTATTGTTTCAGCCTAAATCTTTAAGAAAATCATAATTCATTTCATTCATAATAAGATTCATGTTAAAAACTATTAATAATCTAGCTATAGTCTCACCTTAATTCAATAAAGTTATTTCATATGAGAAATTACAATCTCTTTATCCCTTTGTTACCTTTCTTTCAGAAAAAATGACATGAATCCAAGAACTTGGAAGGTTTTGTATAGCTTATGATTGCAAAGATTATTTAGTGCAATTTTTGTGAGGGCTATTGAAGAAATGATGGAGAAATTGTAGAAGGTGGAATCATTTGTCACTTATTGGTAAGAGATTATTGTTCTAAATTTTATGTTCATGTTTACATCAAGGTTAATTTGAATATTTTTTTAATATTTTTTATGGAATAGAAATATTGTAAAAATTTTGCATACTTGTAAGTTAAAGTGAGGGTTGAGAGTTGGTATAAGATGAAATCAAAATAGAGATGTACAAATAGAGATATTTAAGCCTTTTGCATGTTTTGTATTTTAATCAAACGCAAACATTAAGTTAAGCTTATGCAATGATGTTGACCATAACAAGCGTGGTTATATTCTTACCTACTAGATGATAACTAGATATCCATTTAACATGAATAATAACATAATTGCCTCGGCCATTTTGTTGGGTAAAAAGAGGAAAAACCAAGAAGTAAGCATAAACAATTAGAATATGTTGTTGTCAATTGTTTTAATTTATCTTTTCCAAAGAGGTTTCTAAGGTTATTATTTTTTAACTTGAACTCTGTCATTATTGATACTTATTAGTCTTCATCATCGATCATATCATACAGCTAGTATTTTCTAGTCACTATTAAAGCATCATCCATTAGTTCATATTTGTTGAACCTTTGTGAATTTTGGTATCTCCAAAGCTTAATGCTATAATATCAAGATATAATTTTAGCTGATGCAGGATTGAAACAAGCCTTGCAATAAATGTGCTGCCAAGCTTAGTGGAAACATATGTAGTTTAGGGAAAAGGAAAGCTATATGATACACATATTTATTTGAAATTTTGCTACCTTTGTTTACTTATAATGATTTGATTATATTTACATGTTTGAAACCTTATAGATTGAAAACCTTATTCGTCTCATGGAAGGATAATACTAGTCTAATCAATATTAATTTAAGATGTTGTTCTTTTACTTAAAAAATAAAGAGTTAGTAAAATGTATTTAAAACTTAAACATTTCAAGGAAGATATATAAGATAAGGATGTCCAAAATGAGAATGGCAACCTTAATTAACTTAAGGATTCAGGACCATGAATTGAAGCATAAGTGAAGTTGAAGAAACTCATGCGATTCAATGAAAGTTTTTCCTTCCTATTTCTTATTTTTTATCTGGTTTAATTCTTAGCAAACTTAAGGATATCTATATTAATGAATAATACACAGATTCAAATGCTGAATTCATTGCTCTACTTCTAAGGGTGCTCCTACAGCTATTGTATATCATTGTTCTCGTGTACTTTTTTTAATACTATATTGTACTTGATGATTATTAATTTTAGTTCTATAATTTTTCATAAAGATATAGAATTGCATGATCTAGATGTTTAGGATATCTAAGTTTTTTCATATTATTAATGTATAATATGTTATAGGAAAATAGTTGTTGTTCAAATCTTTATTATATAAATTTCTTGACTTGAATTAGTGAATAAATACATATCCTTTTTTAAATTTCATTATTATTTTAATTTTTATATATTTTTATATTGAAAGTTTGATTAAAAATTTATGACAAGTAAAATATTAAATTTTTAATTTATGCATATTAACATTATTTAAAATAAATTTAAAAAAATTAAATACACTATTTAAAAGCAATAGTTAAAATTGTTGTCTATATTCAAATAAATAATAACTAAAATGTGTTACTAAAAATAAGATTGTTGCCTATTTTTTATAGGCAACGATTAAAAATAATTGTTAAATATAAAAGTAAAATTGTTGCCTATAGTGAGAAATAAATTATTGCTAAATATGAGATAAAACTATTGCCTATACTATAGAATAAGTAAAAATCATTATTAATATGGTGTTAAAACCATTACTTATACTCTATGATAAGTAATAGTAAAAAATTGTTGCTATAGAAAAAGGTGAAAACTATTGCCTTTATGACTAGGAAAGATAATGATTTTTTCTTAAAAAATGTTGCTTTAAATTGAGAAAATTGTTGCCTAAAGGAGTAAGTAACATTCAATAAAATAATGCTTGAAAATTGTTGTCCATTCTTTAAGGAACACTTTTTGAACTTTAGGCATAGTTTTTTATTATTGCTATGAACTTTAGGCATAGTTTTTTTTGAACTTCTAGGCTAGCCAAGTTCAAAGAAGCCATTATGGCTAAAAACATCACTTGCAAATTCTTAATGTGCCTTGATGATTCTACAAGGTGGAATTCATCTTACAAAATGCTTGAATGAATTAGGCCCTTATAAAAAGGATTTGAGAGGTTGAAGAAGGATAATAAGAATATCTAATTGTATTTCTAAGATTAAAAAAAAAACTCATTTAAGGATTGAGAATTGAGAAAATGTTGTAATGTTTATAAAGTTGTTCAAAAATTTTTTATGATACTACTTTGGCTTTATCAAGTTCATTGTATGTCACATCTAATACTATTTACACTCACATCTCTCTTATGCACAGTGAGCTAAAATGCTAGATCTTAGTTCAAAATTTTGATTCTATCTTGCATTTCATGAAAATAAAGGTGAAATATGACAAATATTGGGTTCTTTGAAAACATAAATCCAATCATTTTCATAACCTAAGGTATAAATTGGCATATATTGCATAATCCTTTGAGCCAATCTATAAAGAAGCACATGCTGAAGTCATGGTAAAGAAAATAAAAGCAAGTTTAACAAAGATGTATAAATGGTATGATTTTAAATATAGGAAGTTTATTGTAAATGCTTAAAAAAAACAAACCTTACAAGGAAAGGTAACAAGCCAGAAAGAGTTAAGCCTTACAAGCCATGCACAAGAAACAAGAAATGTCATCTTTAGGTCCCATTTTAAGGAGGAAAAAAAGATACAATTAAGGTAAAAAATGAGTTGGAAAGGTACTTGAATGAATCATATATTGATCATGAAGGTGACAATTTCAATGTCTGAACTTCATAGCAATTGAATGCTTTAAGATTTGATGTGCTTTCAAAGATGGCAATGGATATGTTAGCTATCCCTTTTTCCATAGTTGCATCTAAGTTCACATTCAACATATCAGAAGTTTATGAGCTTACTCTTGCTAAAGACACTAAAGGTACTCATTTGTATGCAAAATTGCTTAAGTTAGGTTTAACTTGGAATACATTGACTTTATTGATAATGTTGAGGAATATGAAAACATGAAGAAAAGTAAATAACGTTGACATTATATTTTAGTAGTAATTAACTATTATCTTCCTATTTATTCATTTTTCAATTATTCATTTAGAATTAATTCATGTTTTTGTGTAATTGTTTAAATGTGGTAACTGCTAATCAAGGTGGAAATAGTGAATTGGTAGTACAAACATCAAAAGTAGAAATAAAGACAACATGCAAGAAGAGTTATAGCCTATAATTATTAACTAAAACTTTGCAAAGTGGATGTTTTTGAATTAATTTCTTGTTTAATAACACTTTCAATAATACCAATGCCATTCATTACTATTTTTTTACTTTAAAGGTTATAAAAGAAAAAAAATTATACCTATTTTTAATGCCAGTTGAAGGCACCATTTTATGTAGTTGGATATAAAAACATGATGTACATATTTTGCATTTTTTTATAGACATACTTATGCATAGTAGTGCATAATTAGGGCTAATACTATTTTTCAGGTGTTATTAGCCTATTTAGGCATTAGAAAAGACTTAGTAATATTAGTACATAACACAAAAAATTCTAGTAGTACAAATAATGTGCCAAAATCATGGTACATGATAGGTTAATATTATTAATTCAATGGGTTCTTTTTTGTTTAGGTAGTTCAAAGTATAGCAATTTCAAAGTTCAAACTTTCATTTAAATTGACTCTTGAATGAATAAATAGATGTCAATAATGCAAATTGTTCAATTTCCTACCTTCTCTTCCTATTACCCTTGCCTATGAATTTGTTTCTTAATGTCTTAAATAATCAAATTGTAGTAGGTGTTTATTAATTAAGTAGTATTTTCATTTTTATCTACTGTAGAAAAAGTTATTATTAATACTCCTTATTTGTTAATTGGTTCTTGTTTATTTGTTAATGAATAATGGCTTTTCTTACATACGAGAATTAGTGATATTGGCCTAATTCAGTACTATTACAATAATTTTTTACCTAGTTTCCTTTGGTATACACAATGTGACTTGTAGTTGAATTTTGCAACAACATGAGCCTAATGCCCTTCTTTACACGACTAAACTGATTTACACCCAATTGAAACCATATGCATGGATCTAGTTAGGTATTTTCTATAAATCGATTATGTTTTACTATTAATAGTAAGCTATTAGTTCTAATATGTATGTTCACTTAAGCATTACTAACTTCCGATAACTAACTATTGGATAGGCTTAATACCTGGTAGCAAGATTTTCAAAAAATGAAATCTTCATCAAATTAAGTGTCTCTAATCTTAAACTCTAAAAACACACCTTTAATATAGGATAAATATGTAATAATGACATTATTTAATTTCTATCTAAATGCATCGACAATTAATATTGCTGGATATGGTAACAATGGATAGCTAACATTTGCAAATGGGTAATTCCATCATAAGCTCAATTTTCTAAAAGGTGGAGCTCCCTAATCTGCAGGCCGTACTACACCTAAAATTAGTTTATTATTGGTTTCTTTAAAATAATGTAGTATATTGTAACAAATTAAGTTGTACCCTTAGTGATCCATTAAATTATCTTCTTGAAATTAACTTACTAACAATGTTTACACAATTATTATATTTATTATGCACTAAAAACAAAAGAAGCAAATGAAATAGATGTAAACACCAATAAAATAGTATACAAATAAAATGCAATATGCTGACAAAATATAGTATGCAAAATAGAATTAGGGGGTTGTGAATTGAAATTAAAATAAACATATTAAACTAAACAAAAGACAAAGTAAATAGCAAGGAAGAAAACTAATATAATAAAACAGCTAATTCAAAGAATTGAAAGTTCTAGTTTAGATTAATTATGGATCAATTGAGATTTAATTTTTCTAATTGATTCTTTAACCTTGAATTACCTAAAACCTTTGCAATAATTCGTGAATTGTATATTAGATAACCATCTATGATTTGATCAATTAAAATTAGCTTAGTTAAGTAATCGCCATAATCTTGAAGCTAGATCAAAATTGATTTAAAGATAAAATTCAATTGATTTGAGAAATTAAATTAGAAACCTCTAAATTAATCCCTTATCCTTCTACCCCTATGTGTAAAACCATGATTTACTAACCATAAATGAATATCAAAATAGAAAAATATCAAAAATCACAAGGATGAATACTAATTATACCAAATCAATATCCAATATAAGTAATTTAAAAAAATTAGCACAAGTAATCAGAGAAAAAGGAAAATCAATTAAAGAAAGTCTACATTACAAATAATAATCTCATAAACTCCTTGAATCAACTCTGAAATTAGCCTTCCATGGCTAGAAAACACAAGAGCTAGAAGAAGAAAAGAAAAACTGTTTATTAAATATGTAAAAGCCTTTTATGTCTAATGAATTCTCTCTTTTTATTTGACCTAATTAATGTAAAACCCTATTAGACCTAGATTATATGTCTCTTAGAATTATAAAAATAGGACTTTCCTAATTTTTAGAAACCTAAAACCTATTTTTACAAATCAATCAACCCTAAGAGTTACTATAGTGAATTCTCGTAAGTTTGACTTCTAATTAGTATAAGATTATTAAAATAATGTAATTTGGATAATCCATAAATACAAAAGTCATAGAGCTGGGTTTTATGGAGATTTAGGCACTAATTTCACATTAATTGAACCTTTATAGCAACAGATATGACCCAAAAATTGAAACTAGTTCAGTTAGGATGGAGATAGGGCTTTAATTTCTTGACTAAATAAAGGCCTAAAGGAGTCCAAGTTGAGCTTTATCCTAATGCCAAAGTTGTTCCAACGGTATAAAAATTACCTTGATTTGACATTCAAAACCCAAGATATAGCTGAAAAAATAAAAATAGTGCCAACATTAACTGAATAAATTTAAAACTTTGTAAAACTAATCTCAAATTATAAAATAAGGTCAATTGTGTGAAATTAAACATGTGTAACACATTAAAAGATTTGAAATAGGAGGAGATAATATAATGAATATTTTTCTCATCACTCCTTATAGGCTTATTCTTTCAAAATTTCTAAATGAAAGTAGAGCTAAGGAGCAAAAGAAGCTAGGCAATTCTTGAATCTTTAAGTCTTTCATTTTCTTTCTCTAAATAAATGCATCATGCTAGGTCTAAAAAATAAATGCATCATTTTTGTTAATAGACAGAACTTATTTATTTAATAAATATATACAAATATTTTAAGAAATTTTTTTAACTAAATCTCAATAATTTAATATCACTTGCGATTGCACCAAATATTTCAGTAGTTTCAAACTTGTGCATGTGTCATACTTTGTTGTAATTATAAGAAGGGTAGATGTCTTGATTCTTAAATAGGGCTAGGTCTTACTATTTTTCTTACATGTGTTCTCAAATAGCGCCAAATCCAAGTATTACATGTAATTTTCTAATAATGACATGTATCCTTGACACATTGTAGTATCTTAATATTTAAGGATTAGTATATAAATGTTTGGCCTGGCATTCATATCGAAGACCTAAGAGGGATGGGAAAGAAAAGAAGTGATAAAAAAAGGAATAGGGCAACTAAAAATTTTCCTTGATACATATGAATGGAAAAGGAATAGAAGACTAATTTCTTATAATTTTGCACTTGATTTTTTTCAAATTTTTTCTTACAAATATGGTAGCAAAAATTATCAAACTTTCGATTCAGGTGCATACATGATACATTTACAAGTTTGGATTATGATATAGAAGTTGAAGATACCGCTCTATAGTTCTTCCACTTTGTAAGGCAATATTCCTTTTGTTTTTTATAACTTTCTCATGTTCTAGATATTTAAAGGCTAAATAAATATGTTAAACTAGATTTTAGCTTTTTTTTACGATTAGCTAATTATATTAGTAATTAATTAATTTAATTAACTGTTAACAAATAATTAATAATATTAGTTGATTTTACTAATTAATTGCATTAGTTGTTTAAATAAAAATGTTTAGTTAAATCAACTATTTATTTGTAAAATGACATTTAAAAAAATGAGTATATTTTATTTATTAATTGAATATTCTTTTACTTTAATAATACTTTAATATTTTAGATTTTATATATTATATAATAAATTAAATTTCTTTCTAAATAATATTTCATTATAATTTATAATTTATTATTTTTTAAAATTAAATTAATGTATTTTTATAGTTATTATATTTTTGTTTAAGAAATCAATAATTGTAATTTATTATAATTTTTTAATTTTCATATAAAAGTAAATAATTATATTTTTTTGTAAGTTGATTGTAGGAGAAATGGGAAGAATGGTTGATTAATATACATCAAGCATATCAATCAGTTGGAAAAGTGTATTTTTTATTGCTTATGTATTAAGTTTTAATTCTACTAATAGCAATTTTAAAAGGTTAAATAATTTGTAAGCGCTATTTTTTTCAAAGAAGCCAATAGCATGTTGTAATCATAAAGTGCAACAACGTATATTATTCTTAAATTTTTATTTTAAAAAAATTGCAATTTATAATTTGTGATAAGTTTTATGTCTATATAATTTAGCCCTTTCTCACTTTTTTTTCTTTTCAATTATTATTTTTTTTGGCCGAATTTTCAATTATTATTGAAAACGGTGGTATATATAATGAGGGACTAATGGCCAACATCCCTGTTAAAACCAATATGAAGGAACTCTTGTACAAAATCAATAAGAAAATGATAGATACAGACGCTATTGTGCACAAGGCTAAGGATACAAACATTGTGAGTTGACAATTTTAAGCTAAGGATGGATTTGAGAAATAAGTATATTATTGAGAGATAATGTGTAGGGATTTTAATGTTTTTCATTTTGGCGACTTAAAAGCTGATCAAATATCAAATTAATCAGTCGTCAAATATTAAAAATTACTAATTAATTAAGTCAAATAGTTAAAATGAGTCATATCAACTAAAAGTTGATAAAAATGCTATTTGGCAAACCCCACTATATTTGGTGATCCCAGCCACAAAAGGCCTAAATCACTAATGCCATAAAGACTTCTTGCAAGGTTGCATTGCTATTAATAACTTACAGCAATTATCCAAATAAGAATCACATTACAATTTTGTATAAATTATCTCCAACAATACAGTCAAAACTCTTTATAGATAACTAGCCTCTTCACATGCGTTTCCAACCGTGCTCAAAGGCTTTTTTTTTTTTCACTCAATTTTATTTTTTTAATAATTTTATCATTTGTTATTGCATTCAAATTACATTCAATATATTTAATTTATATTTCTTTCTAAAATCACAATTTTTTACAACTTTTTTCACTTTGTTTCTCTCTTTCTCTCTCTTTAATTTTATGTATCATTTATAGCATTCTTTATATATAAAAAAGACTCAATATTATAACTTGTCTCTCATTTTAATTTTCATAAATGTGATTCATAAACTTTGCAAATGCATTTTCTTTTTTCTTAAATTGTATTGTATGAAACTATATCTATAAATTTTTTTAGCCTAAAAGTTGTTACTATAATTTAAATAGACATAACTATGAATTTAATTCAAAATCATATTATATTTACATATGAAATTAAATCTATGATTAATTTATAATATAATTAATATAAATTAATTTCTTTAATCCTACGTACCTTTATTATTAATTAATAGGAAAATACATTATTTTAGTTAAAGCACATAATTTTTTTAAATGAGAAAATAATTTTGAACGCACTTTGTCATGTATTATTTTGCATATAGTGTTAGAGAAATTAAAAATCTTCATATTTCTATTCTATTTATCATTTATAAAAAAATTAGAATAAATACAAAATTAAATTAAATAATATAATATTTTAAAAACTTAATTCCATGAATATTAATTAATTCTATTTTTAGAATTAAGAGATAAGTTCAAAGCAATACTTTTAGTTAAATTCAATTTTCTAAATATTGTATTAATTTTATTTATTTTCTATTACTATTTGAGTAATTTCCATTTATGAATTCAATTATTATTTTAATAATAATATATAAAAATGTAATCTATATGTTTAAACAGAGTAACTATTCAATACCTTTCATTTAGTGGATAGTTATTTTATTTAAAATAATTAAAATTTATTATATCGTATTTTCACCTATTAAATATATGTAATTTATATTTGGTTATCTATAAAAAAGACAGGTAGAGTAAAAACCCACCAATCCCCTTGTGACATAAAAAAGTAATTTATATAAATATATAGATTAGTAATCTCTTTACACACAATTTTGTACGTGTTCAACGATATTTTTTTATTTAAGAAATTAAAAATAATGTGGCACTAAGTAAAGTTTGAATATTTTTAAATTGGTTAAAAAAAGATATAATGTGCTTAGTAGTGCTTATATAATTTTAAATTTTAATTTCTACCAATTAATATTTTTAAATATTAATTAATACAAAATTTATGCTTATTTAGATAATTTTAAATGTAAAGAATGATTGAAGTGTTTCTTTTTTTTAAAATAGATGGGGTCTGAACCTAAAAAATATTGAACTATTTTTTTAATTATTAATTAAAGTGATTAAAATAATTATTTTTAACTGTTAATTAAAGTGATTAAATTTTCATATAAATAGTCTTTTTAATGTCGTGATATATGAATTAAATATTTGTTAAAAAAATGAAAATAGAGATTGGATAATATGAGAAAGAGAGATGAAGATAGTTGCATGATAAAGAAAAAAAGGTGATTTTAAATGGTGGATAAAGAATATATAATAGAGAGAGAGAAAGAGAGAAATGAATTAGTGGGTAGTCTTTAAAAAGTATATTAAAATTTTAAAAATAATAATTAAGTCAAAATTATGTAATTATCCTTCATCTTCTTAAAATTTAGAGCATATAAATATGGGTTATTTAGGAAATAAAAAAAATGGAGTTCGTCTCTTTTCAGTCTCCTTTCTATTAGTCTAGATTATAAAATAAAATAAAGTAAATTTATTCTTTTGTATGAAAGTAATCCATTACTTTAAAAAATACCAAATAAAAATTTAGTTACAATCAACTTAAAATTTATTATTAGCATTTATTATTAATAATTAATTAATAATATTTTTACATTTTTATTTATTAAATATATATTTAAAAAATTATACATAAATACAGTAAATTTTGATTGTAATAGTTGTTAGTAGCAAATAAAATTTTAGATAAATATGTTAATTAGAGGTGTAAATTGTCATTCAATTTAATTTAGTTTTCTTTTCTCTTTCTTACCCGTACAAGAAAGTGAAAGAAATTCATTTTCTTCCCATTTAAGTAAGAAAATAATTTTAGCACGTGCTAGTGTGTTTGATTAGCGTGATAACTAATTTAAGAGTATTTAATGAGCCTATGGTTTGTAGGTTAAATGGATTGATCTGCAAGTTTTGTACAAAACGGATTAAGAAAAATTAGAGTCGTTAAAAAATAAATTGAAATAGGATTTGTTTTAGTAGGTCACAAACCAATCGAGCTTCAACTAATTTGGATCGGTTTGTAGCCAATTTCTTTTTTTATTTTTTATATTTAATGATTTAAATAGTATATATGTTTTTAAAAAAAGCATATATTAACTATTTTTACATCATAATTTAATATAAAATACAATTCAATTGTCAAAAAATAATTTAATTATTACTCAAAATAATTAAATATAACAAAAATAGAAATGAATAATAAAATTAATAAATATAAAATTAAAAAATATAAAAATACAACATATAATAAAAAAATAAAATATAAATTTAAAAAATAAAAAAAGTGAACTAGCTTGCATACTTGTCTAGTCCATTTTGAAAACAAATCAAACCACCTTATAACAAACTTATTAAAAAATAAACCAAAACAAACTAAACCCAAATGAGCATGATATGTGCAGATTTCAAAAAGAATTTTTTTAAAAAAAATACATAATTGCATTGCCTTAGAAGTGTTAAAAAACATGTTTACTTTTTTTAAAATTATTTTTAAATTCTCATAATTAGTTTATAACTTTATAGCATATTTTCAAAACCTATATCATTTAAATAAATATTGATAAAATAAATTAAGGTTAATTAATTATAAAGTATTTTTAAATAAAATTTATCCATTTATATTATAAGCATAACCTATTCAGATGATTTTAATTTGTGCTATCAATAATTATCTTTCTCAAATTCCCTTTTTTATGGTAATAAGCCTCCTTTTCTAAGATTAAAAAAAATTAAGGGTTATAAATTAAACAACTATTAACAATCAACTTTCTTGAATTCTTTTCCATAGTAAGGTCTTACCTTCTCTAAGGTTGAATGAAATTAAAAGTTAAAAAGTAGATAATTATAATAATTTTAATAATTGATTTGCACAAAGTATCGAGTTATTCCCTTATTTATCGCTTCTAGTCCTTATTTTTCTTGAGAAATAATATTAATGAAAAAAGATAAGAAAAATTTACATTACAATTAGTTATAAGAAAAAAAACTTTGTTTTTTTCCTTTTCTATCTATAAAATAAAAAAATTAATCTTACTATCATATTTAAAATTGATAAAAACACAAATATTCAAATAAAAATACTATATGCATTGAAATTGAGTTTTTAAATTTTTTACATCCATTGGATTGAACTATAAAATTTTTCTGCTATCCTACATTTAATTGATAGCCCTTATATATTTAAAATTTAATTTTAAATCTCATTTTTAGTACATATAGTATTGTTGATATTCAAATTATAAAAAATTGATAAACACATTTCTATATATAGCATATTATTGCTTAAGCACATTATAGAAAAAGAAAATTGTACATCAAAAAATAGTTAGCCAACAAACTAATAACTAAAGAATGATAGAAGCAAATGTTAATAAAAAAACTTATCATATGAACTAAAACAAAAAATAACATTCTTACATAGTAAAATTGTTACTCCTGCAATTGCTTAAAGCCAATAGGAAAAAGATCAATGATTGAAAAACTTAATAGCTTCTCAAAATTTTGCATTTATAAGAACCTTACATGGTACACAACTTTCTCATATAATAATGTAAATATGATTTCAATAGTAAAGTAATGAAAAATTAGGTTCAATTATTAGAATAGTAACTTGACAATTTGATTTTTCATTTAAATGAATATAAACATGAATATGCATAGAAAAAATATAAGGTAAAAGTATTTTTTTTTCAAGTGCTTGTTTAATCTGCAAATTCTTCTATTGAGCCAATGAACCAAGGAAAATTAAATTACATGACAAAGTAATACTTAGTTATAAACAAAATGGATATGTGTGCCTTTGACTTAAGTGGTATTTAATATTTCTTAAAGGTTTAATATCATCTTCTACATCTAGGATTTAACCCTTAATCCTTAAGTACGTACATTTAGTAATTTAATCACTTCTACTATTACAAAATTAAACAAATGGAAATGTTCCCACGTAAAATAAAAAAGTAGATCTTTGCCCTACAATGGTGAATGATGATGAATAATAGTGGTAGAGTCAAAATCTAAACATTAATAGCAATACATTAAAACCTAAAAGAAAAAAACAACAAAACATTATAAAAAGAGATTGGAAAAGACTTAAAATAGATTAATAATAATCCAAACATTTTATATTAGAAAGAAAAAGAAATTAACAAATCTAAACATTAATAATATTCTATTAGAACTAAAAAATTTCAAGTTCTAAACTGAAATTTTTGAAAAGAAAATTATAGAACAACTAATCAAAATGAGAAAGGATTCAAGCTAAAGTTAGTGAAATCTAATAATAGAATGGTGAAGAATCGAACTAATTAGAGTTAGGTTAAAATGGTTCTAGTAAAATGATGGTGGAAAGCAACAATTTGAAAAGAAAAAGCTATTTTATAACATTTTGAAACAAAGAGAAAAGGAGACAATTGAATGATTGAAAGTGATGTTTGAATATGGAAATTAAAGTTGGTAATTCAATTACCAAGGAATTTAAATTTTATAATTTGAAATATTTTGTATGACAATAACTATATAAAATTTATGAATTATTTAAGCATTATAAATTATATAAGCATTTAAAGTGAATAATTTAAATTATCAAATTTGGTATTTTAAATTCAACTAAAATATGTATCATTTTATAAATTTTACATTTACTTTTAAAATACTATATCTATTATCATCCTTATTCATGGAAATTAAGCAAAATTATTATTTTTCAAGTATAAAACTTTAAAATTCATAAGAAAATGCTTATTCCAAACATAACATAAGAAAGTTTCCTTTCTTTAGAACAACAGAAGGAATTAAAAGAATAAGAAGCAAATTATTAATTAATTTATACAAAAGAATTAGTATGAGATATATAAAATTAAAATGATTTTAGTCACTCAACTTTAACGGGATAAAATTAGAAAAATTATTGAAATTAAAATGATAAAAAATAGAAAAAATAAGGTGTCATTCTTTTTATCAACAAGTGTTATGCACTCACTAATGGGGAGAAAGCATCTTCCTTTATGCTCTGTTTGAATTGGAAAGAAGTGGGAGGAGAAAGAAATTAAGAGAGAAAGAAGTTAAAGAAGAAAGAAATGGGAGTTTTTCAATCATTTCTCTTGTGTTGTTTGAAATAAGAGAAATTACAAAAGAAAGAAATGGGAGGAGAAGTAATTTTTTTTGTTCGGAAAGAGAGAAGTTAGGAGAGAAAGAAATTGTATTTAAGTGAATTAACCATTATATCCTCATGTATAAAAGATGGAGATAGTAAAATATTTTTTAAAAAATAATTCATAAATTGCTAAAAATAAAAAATAAAGAATAATTGATGAAATGATTCATAAATTATTTTTTCTTATTTTTGAAAACTATTGTTGAATTCAAAAAAATAAAAAATAAAAAATAATTGATGAAATAAATAAGAAATTTTTTTAATCAATTACAAAACTCTCTTCAAGAAAAATAAATAAATTAAAAATATTTAAAAATAATTTCTATTTTTATATTATATACTTATAATATGAAAAATAAATAAGAAAACTCTCTTCAAGAAAAATTCTCTTCAAGAAAAATATTTAAAAATTATTTTTATTTTTCTATTATATCAATTACAAAATTCTCTTCAAAAAAAATAAATAAGAAAATTCTCTCTTTACCTCTAATCTGTCTCACTCTCTGTCTCTGACTCTTTCTACTTCGTCTTTGTTTCCGACTCTCTAGCCTCTGCTCCAGCAACAGCAAGCCAAGATTAGTACTGGCAGCAAGCGGTGAAGGGCAACTAATGAACAATTGGTACTAGCAGCGAGTAATGAAAGGCGAAGGGCCAACTGCAGACGGCGGGAACCATTCCAGTAAAAATGGTGGAGAGGAATAGTAACAACAAAGCTAACCCCAAATTCGCAACTCCTCTCTCAGCAAACTTGCAAATATAGCAACAACTAAGTAGTGGAGAGGAACAAAAAATAAAATGGTTACTTGCTAAGGCCAGCAGTTGAGGTGGTGGAAGAATTGTGATGTGCAATCAAGAGTAAAACTTACAGCTGTTTCTGAAGTTAGGAGAGTCTTGTTGGAGGAGGTAGGGCACAAGTGCAGGGGCAATAGTGAAAAAATATTACTTCTCCCCACATTTCTCTTCATAGATAGGAAGAAGTTTTTTTCTATGAGCCCCACACAAAAAACATGTTAGAATTTCTTTCTCCCCTTATTTCGCCCCATATCCAAACAGGAGAAGAAATGACAAACTTCTCTCCCAACTTCTCCTCCCCCACTTCTTCCCCTTCCCATTTCTACCGTTCCAAACACGTTGTTAACCTATATGGGCAAGTGTTGTGTAATGTCAATAGAAAAAGAAAAAATAGCCATTATTAAATCTGTTGGAATACCATGTTGATGAGTAATATATTATTAGGAAAATTATATTTTTTTATTTTTAAAATTATTTTTAAATTTAAATAAAATAAAAAACAAAAAGGTGTATGAATAAGTAAATAAAAAATTATATCATTTAATTATAAAATTAATATCAATAATAAAAAATAAATTTAGAAAACGTTTCATAATTATTTTTATTTTTCTATTTTTAATTTATACGTTTGAAATTGCAACTTTTAAAAATAAATTATAAAAAAATTTCTAATTTTAAGAACATAATTTATTTTTAAAAAATAATAAACAAACGGTTTTTATTTTTGGGTGAATTCTTAGATGGTGTGGGCACCGTCAGAAAGAAAACTACCGGGCGGCGAAGTTGGCTGCAGGAGGGAGGCGCAACGTCTGCAACAATGGATTCGCGTCACGCTTCTCTCGGTCGACGCACAGTACGAACTACGAAGCCGTAGCCTTTTCCTGCGTTTCTTACCTTGATGAAATTACAAACAATCCTATTATCTATACCAAATCCAACTCATTTGCATTTTCTTTGTAATTTTTTGTTTTGTGATCTTCATCTGATTATTTTTTCTTTCTTTTTGCAATTTTATTTGATCATTGATTTAGTTGGAGGAGATTCGTCAGAAGAGAGCTGCAGACAGATTGAGCAAAGCTTCTTCTGGACCAGATCTGATCAAAGTTTCAGGCCCAAGTGGTCAGTATTATAGACGAAACTGATATCTTTGATGTATTCGCGTTTATCTGCATCTATCTGTATGCCTTTGTTCTTTGAGTTTCTGGGGCCAAAACAACCTTTTTTTTCCCTCAGAAATTGTCGGACTGAAAAAGTCTGAGAGCGGAAATAGATTATCAGAGGTAAATTTTATTTTTATCAACAATTCATTCATCGTTTGAAAATAATAATTGTCACAGTCTATATTGCACCATAATTGGAGGGCGGGGGCTCTGTAAGGGAGCAGTTCTAATTTTTTGAATATCAGATGATAAAGTGCCTGTGTTCTTTCTTATATAGACAGATATTAGTGCTCTACTCTCTCAACTAAAAGACCTGCAGAAGAAGAATAAAGAGTTGGAGGAAGAAAACAACAAACTAAATTTGAAGGTAAAGCTTCAAATTACTGCGTTTTCAATATGTAAACCAAAAACGCCAAGTCTAGTTCTGATTATATCATTGTCTCTTTTTGCAGCTTCAAACAACTGAAATTGATAATGAGGCAATGCAAAAGCAGTTGAATGATCTTGTAAGAAGAGAGTTTTTCTGTTGTTTAATTTGATTTAAATATTTCATTCTGGAGATTAAATTAAATCATGGATAAAACCAAAGGCAACTTATATATTTGACTGAAGGTTCTTCAACATGTAACTTACACATTTCATGTATGAACAATTTACCTTTTTAGAATTTTTTGTGTTTTTTAGTTTTGAGGTCAGTATTAATTCATGCAGGAACAAAATACAGTACCATCTCTGAGAAAAGCTCTCAAGGATGTTGCAATGGAGAAAGATGCTGCAGTTGTTGCACGGGTAACTTTTCCATAACATTATTCATCCCCTACACCTACCTGAAGAGAAAAAATGGGAATCAAAATTTAATCTTCACCATGGCCATGAGAATTTTACATTGGTGTAGGAGGATCTTTCAGCCCAGCTTCGTACCCTGAAGAAACATTTGAAGGAAGCAGAAGAAGAACAATATCGTGTATGGGAGAATTATATTTTCCTGCAATTTATGAACTGCAGCTCTGCACTTCATCATATCTTTCTGGTTATCTTGCTTTAGGCTGAGGAAGATGCAGCAGCATTGAGAGCAGAATTAAACTTGATTCAGCAACAAGCAATGAGTAGTACTGTTGGTGCTATTTCATCACTTGGAAATCCACTGGATCAGATACAAAGATTAGAACGGGAGCTAGCTGATCTAAAAATGCAACTGCAGGTTAGATTATGTTATTGATATTTTCTCATCTCTTTTTCTATTCCTTTCTTTTCAATTGCCTGAGGCAACTGATTAAAATGTATAGGAAGAGTCACTGTTGAGGCAGCAGGAGCAGCAGCAATATGCAAAAGAGCAAGCCAGCATTACAGCATTGATGTCTGAAAAACAGCAGTTGGAAGAGAGACTTAACTCCATGTCTAGCAAAGCTTCAGGTTTTTTTTTCTTTTTTTTTTTCTCCTTTTAATCTGCATATTCTGAAACTGTACCACTATTAAATTTCAATGAAAATGTGAATGTCATCAGTCCATATATGTGTTTGGCATGTAGCTTCTTGTTTGTTTTGTTTTTAGTTGATAGCCGAGAGATGAATTTGATGACTCTAGTGATGAAAAAGGGGAAGTATGAACTTGTTATTAAGAAACGAAATATATGTAGTTTAGGCCAGACTAGCAGTCCTAGAAAGGAATTTGAAGAAATTTTTAATTGAAATGTAAAAGGCGTCAGGGATGGGACATTCTTCCTATAGAATTTAGAGAGAGAACATATGGGAAAAATTCAAGTTGAATAATTCTATTCAATTGTACATGTATATATACAAGATGGACCAAGCCACAGCTTAAGACCTAACTATTCTAAAAGGCCTACATATAATACAATACAAATTTACACTTATTCTAACATTCCTCCTCAAGTTGGATTATATAAATTATATGCACCAAATTTGTTACAAATAAATCCAATATCAGGACTTCTAAGAAATTTAGTAAGAGTATTAGCCAGCTAGTCATTAGAATTGACATAACTAGTGACAATATAACCGGATAGTACCTTCTCTCAAATAAGATAACAGTCAATTTCTATATTTGATCCTCTCATGAAAGATTGGATTGGAGACAATATAAAGAGCAGCTTGATTATTACATAACTCCTTCATTGGAGATACTTCTGCAAACTTCAACTCTTGAATCAGCTACTTAATTTACATAAGCTCATGTGTTGCTAGAGCTATAGCACAATGAGAGCGGACATTATAATGTAACAAAATGGTATGAGTAGTTTCAATTAAATGTTTATTTTTACATTTAGCAATTCCATTTTGTTGACGGGTATAAGCACAAGAAGATTGATGTAGAATTCCTTGAGAAAATGTAAATTGAGTAAATGTTGTGGAAAAATACTCAAGGTCATTATCACTGCATAATATTTGAATGTTGGCATTAAATTGTGTTTTGACTTTGGCACAAAAAGATTCAAAGATTTAAAATAACTCAAAGTGAGAAGAATCATCAATAAGGGTTACAATATGGGAAATTGGAAGCTGACATGACTCGACAAGGAGTCCAAACATTAGAATGAACTGCAGCAAATAGGAACGTAGCTTGATTATTAACACGCCTAGGAAATGAAGTTCAAGACTGTTTACCAAGATAACATGATACACAATTAAAATTTGGCAAAGTGGAAAGACCTTGAACCACTTTCTAAAGCTTAGACAAATTGGAATGACCTAAACGATTGTGAAGAGTAGTTGGAGACTTTGTAGTAGTGCAAGTAACAAAAGGAGAGGAGAGATGATAAAGTCTTTGTGATTCATATCTTGTGCCTATCACCTGTCCCGTATTGCAGTCTTGGAAAAGAACAAAATTACAGTAAAAAATAGTAGAACAATTCAAAGCATGGGTAAGTTTACTAATAGAAAAAAGATTAAAAGGACAGTTGGGAAGGCACAAAATGGAATTCAAAGGTAAAGAAGGTAAAGGTTGTGCACTACCTACAGCTGGAGCAACTTGTTTAGAGCTATTAGCCAAGGTAACAAAAGGTAAAGATGTTGAACAAGTAAAATGAGAAAACAAGAGAGGATTACTTGAAATATGATCAGAGGCTCCGAAATTAAGGACTTAGGGTCCAAGAGGAGAAGACTAAGACCTTGTTTGGTAATTAGCTGATTACATTAGCGGTTAATTGAGTTGATTAATTGTTAATTAATAGCTAATTTGATCAACTGATTGTTTTAGTTGTTTGAATAAAAATGTTTGGTAAAATTAATTGTTTATAATTAATTGTTTGTATGTAAAATAACATATAAGGATATAAGTATATTTTATAAATTATTTAAGTATTTTTTTACTTTAATATTTTAGCATCTATATTTAATAAATTAAATATTTAATAAATAATATATTATTTTAATTTATTATATATTAAACATTTTTTAAACTTAAATTAATATAATTTTTATAATTATTAAATTTCATAATTTAAAATA
The DNA here is from genome assembly GCA_020226215.1 of Sindora glabra. Classification (NCBI taxonomy): domain Eukaryota; kingdom Viridiplantae; phylum Streptophyta; class Magnoliopsida; order Fabales; family Fabaceae; genus Sindora; species Sindora glabra. Next base: position 390,357 of record CM035235.1, read on the forward strand.
ATAATGAATAAATTTTAAAATTATCAAAGGCCACAACCTTTGAAATTCATTGGCCACACAGCTTGTGGCCTTACTGGTTTATTAGGTGATAGAAAAACAATGAATGCATTCTCGATTTGCACAGGAAGGATAAATTAGGAAATAACAAAAATTAATTAGGAATAGTTTGGTCTTTTTATTCTTATTTTGGGATCAGCTAAATGCAAAGCGTTGGTCTTTCTAGCTTTTTGCAAAATAGTGGTTTGTTTGGTAATCAACTGTTCAAACAGCTCATTCTCAAATATTAAATTGATTGGTTGAATAAGTCAACCAGCCGATTTCAATCAAACTAGCTAAAAGCTGATCAAACAGCTATTTATCATGACCTAAGTAAGACAAGTACTGGAATCATCAGTGTGAACTATAAATGCAACAAATGAAGGTGATTGCTGTGATGCCTGATACTTGAAATAATCATCATAATCAACTCTAGTGAGAGATAGATTTCTATGGCTGCTCATCGGACATGATTGAAGCAGAAGAGATGAACCAGGAGAAAGATCAAATATGCAGAATAAACCAAATCAGCAGAAACAATAGGGACAGATCAGAATATAGAATCAGCAGGGAAGAAATCAGAGACTATGGCAGCGTGTGTGGCAGCATATAGTGGAAGAGACTGGGATCTGGTAGATCAGCAGCATCCAAGCTCGAATATGCTGGCAGTATACAGTCACATCCAGCCAGAAGAGCAGATTGGAATTAGGAAAAAAAGAATCGGTGGTGGATTGGACTGGGGTGGGCAGGCACATGAGCTGCCAGAATGCGGTGGTGCTCTAGTGGTAGGCCGATGACCTGCAGAACCCAATGGTACTGGTGGTGAGACTAATGGACACTAGGAAGGCTGCTAACTGGACGAGACAACTGCAGGAGAGAGAGAGAGAGAGAGATGGTGGGGGGAACTGAAAAACTAGGGTTTTTGTAACTTAGCTCTTAATACCATGTAGAATTTAGAGAGGAATATATGGGAAAATTTTAGGTTGGATAATTCTAATCAATTGTACATGTATATATACAAGATGGACTAGGCCAAACTGAGCTTAAGACCTAACTATTCCAGAAGGCCTACATATAGTACAATCCAAATTTACACTTATTCTAACAGTTACAAAATCTCCTGTTACATGGATTTTCTGTTCCTTGCTGAATATCAATGGCCTCTCTATGCTTAAACTCTATATTAGCTTCTAACGAGATTCATCAAAGCACTGATTTTATGAATGGAGCTTAACTGCCCCAAATGTTCTCCTTATGAAGCTTGTGTGATACTTATTGCGAGAGGTAGCCTTCTATAACTGATGTTTGTCTCTAACCTATGTTGATCCTTCCTTCAGCTTCTATTATAAATGATTCATCAGTTATGATTACCTAATTTCTATTTCTATAATAGATGGTTATTTACAATTCTCACAACATATGTATGACTTGGTGTTATTTTTGAATTTGGTACACTGTAAAATGACTCTGACCTTAGTGCCAATGCAGAAGTCTTGGAAAAAGCTGACCATAAAGCATTATCAGTGGTGAGAGAACTTCTTAACTTTGTGTTTTTCCTTTTCTATCCAAAAAAAAAAAAGTGTTGTTTCTTAAAATTTTGAATTCAAGTATCTTTGTGGTGTTTGTTCATATGGCAACAATTTTGAGTTACACTTCATTGAAATCACTGATCAAAAGATTTCCACACATTTATAGAAGTTGAGGTATGCATACCGCCAACATTGGACCATTAGATCTTGTGTAGGTATTGTGGGATGTATTTATAAGTGACATGTGTCAAATCGTGTTGGTTTAAAAATTTATGCATGCACACCTCGCTGGTGTTGAAGTTTTGGTCATATTTCCTAAAATTGCTAGTTGTTGTTGTCCTGCCCTGCCAAGTGTTAACTTTACTGATGGTATTCAGCTGATTATGAAGAACTTGAGACTACTTTTTTTTCTCTTTGTAATGTTGTTTGTTGTCCATTTAATCTCGTGCTGATGGTTTGATCAAACTATTAGTTACATAAGGAAACTATATTTGATGCTTGCAAGTTGTGGCTTTATATTTGTTTTACATTGTTCAAATCCCAGGAAGACAAGAAGAAACTTGAGCAGCAGTTGCATGATATGGCTTTAGCTGTTGAGAGGTTGGAAAGCAGTAGGCAGAAACTTTTAATGGAGGTGAATTCTACATATTTAAATTGACTGGCTGGTGTACTATTTATTATTTTATTTGCTGAAGTGGTTGTTTTGTCATCATGTTGGCAGATTGACTCGCAATCTACAGAAATTGAGAGGCTCTTTGAGGAAAATTCCAATCTATCAAGCTCTTATCAAGAGGCAATTAGAGCAGCAATGAGATGGGAAAATCAGGTAAAAATCAGCTGCAGGGTCCGATGTTTTTATCTTGCTGTGCGTTTTGTTACCTGCTTTGTCCAGTCTTGCTGGATAGACCCTTAGTCATTATAGAAATTTCAGTTTTAGGTTTGTGTCGAGTATTTAATTTCTTATGCAGACCTGATGTTTGTGTTGTGTACTTTATATTTGCATTCTGGTTTTACAAACTACTTCTGAGTTATCAGAATCATGATGCTGCCAGATTTAAACAGTTTTGTTTCTTACAACTAATTACTGGCGACCTGCGAGTCTCAGGTGAAGGAGTGTCTTAAACAAAATGAAGAGCTTCGTGGGGTTCTAGATAAATTGAGAATCGAGCAGACTTCCTTTAGTGTTGGAGCTCATGAGGTTAGTGCATCAGTGTCTACAACAGAAATGGCATCCTTGAAGGTTAGATTAATAAAGTGAATAGATTTTTTCTCACGCTAATCTTCGGGCTTAGTATATGATTATAATTATGAATTTTTTTTTTTTTTGTTTACTTAGCAGGGGCAACTTGTGAAGGAACAAAGCAGAGCAGAGGCGCTATCATCAGAAGTTATGCAACTTTCTGCACAACTTGAACAAGTAAAACAAGCATATGATGGTCTTGCACGCTTGTAAGATACTCTCTCTCTCTCTCTCTCTCTCTGGCGTGCATACATACATTCGTTCTGGCATTTAAATCTGTAGCATGAGATGCTCTTGTGTTGATATGATGTATAATTTTGCAGCTATAGGCCAGTGCTGCGCAACATTGAAAGCAGTCTTGTAAAAATGAAGGAAGACGGTTCATTAACCGTTACGTGATACAGCAGTGATATTCAGGATGAGAAGCCCTTGTCACAGAAACCTGGATTTGTTGTGTCGATTTTATTCTGCCATCATTATCTTATAAAGTTATCAATCAATTTAATGCATAACGAGAGAGATTGATTTTGATGATAATTTTGCAATTTTGGAAGGGAGCACAAATTCCAGCTTCCATTTCAATACGTGGCCGGTTTTAGGATTTTGGTGCTACTCTAATAGAGTCTCTATGTTAGTTCTTGACTTTGGCAGCTCTTGTTTGTTTCCAGGTAATATGGTGGTTTCAACATTGTACTTGATATGCCTGCATGTACCCTTGAAAAGGACTTGTGTCGTATTTTATCGACCTTCGTTTCCTCATTCCTGTGCTTGTTTAGCATTTTTGTTAGAATTATTAAGACTTTAATGGACTATGGGGATTGCAATGTTCTTAAACGCGATTGATTCAACCAATTGGACTGGGATCCAGGACAAATAACAGGCCGGCCAATAAATTGGAAATTATTATTACATATTTTTGAATGTTATATATAATATATAATTTTATATTTATATTTATATATTAAATTATATCAGCCGATTTAATCATGGTTGAACTGGTTATTCTACCAGGTTAATGGTTAGATTAAATTTTAGAAACCTTTGATTGGAGGTAATTAAAAAAGAGAAAAGAAACTGAGATTTTATTTCTTTTGTTTTTGTTTGGTTTTTAAAAAAAAATTATTTCCTTTCTCTAAATTTTTTTAATGGGATTATCTCAAATAAGGAAATGATAATTCTTACTAAATCTTCAAGGATTCGATTCTTTCATTTTAAGTTTTGAATTTATCATCTTTAATAATAATAATAATAATAATAATAATAATAATAATAATAATAATAATAATAATAATAATGATAATGATAATAATAATAATAAAATAGTTAATAAAAAATATAATAAATTAATTAAATAAAAATAAATAATTATATAATAATTATTATAATAAATATAATAAAGTATTTAATAATATAAAAAATTAATGATATTAATAATTTAATCATAATAATAAAATAATAAATATTCATAATTAAATAATTATTATCATAGCTACAAAAAATAATAAATAATATAGTAATACTTGAAATAATAATAATAAAAATAAAATATTAATAATTGAAATTAAATAATTATGAAATTAATAATATTAGTAAATATATAATATTTAATAACATAAAAATAATTAATAATATTAATGTTATTATAAATATTATTTATGATAATATTGATAAAATAATAATAATTAAAAATAATAATTAAATAAATAATAATTTTATTTTTATAATAATTATGATATAATTAAATAATATTTAATTAATAAATTAATTATGATTATTATATATTAATAATATTATTAATATTTATTTAATAAATAAATAATATTATTAAATAAATAATTATTATAATGTTATTTATTTATATTAATAATATTATAATATTAATAATCATAATTTTTTATATTATACTTTTTTATGTTATTAATAATTGATAATATAAATAAAATAATAATAAATATTAAAAATAATAATTAATATTATCATGATAATTATTATTAAGATAATAATGATAATTGAAATAATAAAAGTAATAATTAAAATAATATTAATAAGATATTAATAATTGATATTCAATAATTATAAAAATTATAATATTAGTAAATAAAGTAAAAATAATAAGATAATAATTATAATAATTATTTTAATAATAATTATACATAAATTATTTTTTAATATAATATTATTAATAAAATAAATTAAAAATATTTAATTTCCTTTCTTATTTAAACCAAACAAATTAGATAATTCTGATTTATTCTTTTTCTTTTCTCTTAATTTTTTTTCTGATTCTATTTCTTTTTTCTAATTTGAATCAAACAGAAAGTATTGGATGGATAATTAAATATGAATAACAGTTGTGATTTGCTTTTCATATTTCTCAGAAAAATTTGACTACTACTAGGGTTTTTTTATTTTTCCCAGTAACGGTAGATGTGGAATTTCCTGGCAGTTTTGAATCCTATCCTTTGGGCCTGGCTGTCTCCCTGAGCATTTGCCATCCATAGAAACAAAATTAATTAGTCCTTTTTAATCTATAACTGCCTATTATGATGTTAAACAGCCTGTCCATGGTAAAAGTGCACATACATAGATGAACTGACCGTCATCGATCATCAACCGACATTTGTTTCTCCATGTTTTCATACCTGCTAATGCTTCCAATAATTCATAATTAAGGTCTTCCGGATTTTACCCCCACAGAGCATCCAACCAGACATTTTTTTTTAAAACAAAACTTGGATAAAATTTTTAGTTGTCTGCCGTAAGGTTTTTAATTTAGAATATAATGTAAAATATATTAATTATTCTATTCGCTATTTATAATTTTAATTTAATGATTATATTAACTATAAATTTTGTAATTATAATAGAATAATATATATATTGCCGCCTGAGTAGAGAATCTTATATTAAATATATGATAAATTTTAGCTAAAATTTGTCCCCTTTTCTTTAAACCTAACTTCGCTTTATTTCCCCCTTTATGCAAGGCCTTCTCGAAATCGGAAAATGGAGAAATAAAATTTATAGTACCACTTTACAAACGAATTTTATCTTTTAGGAATTATATCAAAAATAATTATTTTAATTTATTTGTAAATAAATTTTTTATATGAAATATATTAAAAAATATAAAACTCAATTAAAAAATAAAATTTGATAGTATTAGGTGTAATATTAAAAAAAAAGATAAATTTTTTTACTGAAATAAATTTTAATGAAATCTTTATTAAATTTGATGAATTTTATTATGGCATAAATATAATTAAAATAAGAATTAAAAATAAAATAAAATTAAATCAAATTCCTTCTTATTTAAAATCAAACATCATTTAAAAAGGAAATATATTTGAAAATATAACAAAATCTTGTTTTTAATTTCGTGAAGGGTAAGTTTTGGGCCGACCTAAAAGGAATGAATTGATAACTCTAACCTTTTTTTGCGGGAGTAATATTGTTTAATCATTAGTGTGAATTACTTTAGGGAATCTTATCAGCTAAGCAATGACGGCTCCACCAATCAGGAGAAAAAGGATCAACCAATGAATGGTAATAAACCAATAATGTAATGTAGTGTGAAGTGATTAAGGAGCATCGTCCTAAGTTCTTATTTTTCTGCTTTGCAAATAGTTGAGTGACTTAGGAATCATGAAAAACAAAACCATCTGCTTTTGCATGCCGGGCATCAAGCAGAAGAGCGAGGAATACGAGCAAGGAGTAGAGAAGTTTACTGGACATAAAGCGTCTCATCGGGGGCATCAGCGAAAGGGAAAAGGTAGAGGCTTTGCTTCCAAATCTGCTGGTGATCATGTTGACAGTGATGTTCACGGAGGTGCTACTACAGTTAGCAACGAAGCCGGTGTGGCCGTTGCTGTGATCAGTACTGCGGCTCCCATGTCTGAGGCGGGAGCAAGTGAAGGCGGTAGTACACATGGTGGCGACGGAGGCGGCGACGGTGGTGGATAATCCATTGCGCTTTCATGTCCCGGTTGCTTTGTCAGTGCACTATGCATATATAAGAATTTATTTACAATTTCTATGGATATGTTTGATGTTTGATTGACGTGTGAATGAGCTGAGTGAGGATCATAAGCGAGAGGTTCTGCATTTCATTCGGTCTTTCTTCTCTTCTGTAACTTTTCTACAGCTGTGTCGTATGAGATTGAGACTCAAGCAAGTGGACACTGAAAGTCCCTTCTTTATGTGTCCAATTTCGGATGGGGGGGGGGGGTGCTGTTGTGTTCATACTACTATTTTCTCCTTTTGGAGGCTGAAGAAATTAAATTTGGAAAATTAAATATTATCAATTGTGAGAATACTGGGCAATTCAAAATCTGCATATTTATTATGAGCCTTGCTATAACACCCGAAAATGTTGTTCCGAAATGCAGTTTCGAAACGTTTCAATTGTTGGATGTAAAAGTGGAGGAACCTCCACTTATGGATTTAACGACTAAGATCTATAACCTCCGGAACATTTAGAATTTTCCATTTATTATTTACTAAGATAACTATTTCGGTAAATGTGGTGTAGCCTCCAGTTCCCGAAAAACTTTTACAAATCAACAAAACCTTTTTTGGCCTCGAATTGTTCCAAGATTACACGCTAAGTATACATTCCTACCTTGCCAAAATTATGGATACAATTCTCTCTACAAGGTCAAGAAGCTGTAAGATACTAATAAGACCATTATCAATGTAACTTTTTTTCCCTGTAATTAAGAATTTAAATTTAATTCATTATAAATTAATTTTAAACTATTTTTCATTTATATCACTCATTCATATACTATTAAATTAATAAAAATATTAAAATTTTATTACTATTGATCAAAAGATTTTAATTGCTATTATTTTTAATATATATTCTTCTCATTTATTGATAAAAATTAAAATTTTCATTCACCAATAATATTTTATACCAGAAGTAAATTAAATTTAAATCTTCTATTTAAAAGTACATTTTTGGCTAACGAATTTTTACCAAGCACGAAAAAAAAAAAGCAGGGAACCTGTGACAATGTTTGGCGATGATTGGGCCTGTGACGGGGAGCCCAGTTTTATAAGGACTGGAATCTAATATTATGAGAGCCCGAAATAGAGAGCTGCCCCTTTCTGTGTTTATCGTACTCTCTCTCTCCACCATTGCTGGATACTGTAACATTTCAAAGTCTGCATTGCACAGTTTCTTCTGCACTGAAATCTGTGAAGTTCGGATTGTTTCTTCACACCTCGCTCGATAAGAAGCTCTAAGGTACCTCACTCTCTTCCTGGACTTGATTTATTTTATCTAGCCCATTTACATATTTTTCTTGCTGATTCAAGAAACACTTGATAGTAGCTTCTGATCTTTTGTTTCAAAATTTTCTTTACTAATGTGGAACGATTGTTAAGGAGAACAAGGGGAAAAAGATCTCAATAAGTCATGAAGCTACTGTCTGTGCTTTCTTATAAATTTTATTCATATCTGTTGGTTTCATAACATGTTCGATATTAATTTTGGTCCGTTTGTTGCTTTGTCAGGACCGTGAAATTGTAGGCATCTGTTGCTAGTTTGCTTGTAATCCATCAGCTATTGATCTTTTCCAATCAGATGTTCGATCGTCGTTCCTTTGCTTTCCTCTTGATGCTCTCTTGGCTTGTTGCAGTATTAGATGCCAGTGCTGGTGATGCTCATCCGCGTTATAGGTAATTTGAGCCCCCTTCTTTTCCTAATTTTCCTTCAAGAGTTTTCCATCTCAAGGCTAAATTTATTTGTTGTAAGTATATATGGAAATAGATAATAAAGCATGCATTAAGACTAGCATGTTTTTTCTACGAAATTTTCTGATATTTAGTGGTAATTTGCTTGCATATCTCCATGGACCGAATTCGAAAGATGGAATCAATGGTCTTGAAAGTCATATAAGAAGGGTTATTTGTACCATTTTGAATTTGCTTGAAAGGGTTCAGGCTTTTGTGAGGAGATTTACAAGTCTTTTGTTTTGGTGTACATAACCATGTCTATATATTCGTTGCTTAGTTTTTACATCCTTTGAAAGAGGGAAATAAATAAAGAAAGAAAATGACCAAATTTTCAAATTTTTTACTCATAAGCTAATTTATCAAATCTATCTGGGCTGTTTATTTGCTTTGTAGCTTTTATTTTTAAAAGCCACAGTCACGAAGGGTCCAAGCTGATTGTTAATTATTTGTTATCCTTTGAGAACATTGCTAAAAAGTGCAAATATATTTCATAGGAAAAAATGGGTTATTATCTTCTGGTGGTTTTTGTCAATTTTGGGGTTCAGTGGATATTTTCAAATGATCTTTGAAATGCTAATATGTTGAAAGGGCTTTTATGTTGATATTCTTAGGTAGAAGAAACTAACACAATTAGGCAGCTGTAGTTTAATTTATCAATATACTGTGGAGGACGTGCTTGGAATCTTATGTAAATGTGTGAATCTCTTTTATACCTTTGCTACTTTTTCTTGGTAATCCCTGATTGTAGTTTCATATCTTCTTATTATGTCTGTATTGCTTTTTTTCCTCCAACATCAGGGGTTGTGTGAAACAATGTGAGGAGACTGGATGTGTTGGACAAAGATGCTTTTCCAACTGCAAATTCTCTTCAGATGGTGTCCTCATTGATCGTCCATGGTACATGCAAGAACCACTTTACCTGCAATGGAAAAAATGGGATTGCCAGGGTGATTGTCGATACTACTGTATGGTTGATAGAGAGAGAGAAAGGGAGTTAAATGATGATGCTCCAGTCAAATATCATGGTAAATGGCCCTTCAAGCGGATCTACGGGATTCAGGTTTGTTACTAAAGAGGCTATATGCCTTCTTCCCTCCTATCAAGTTTGTTTTATATGATTAAGTCTTTTACACATCTGATGTGCCATGAATTTGTTCAGGAGCCTGCATCTGTGGCTTTCTCTGCTCTCAATCTTGCAATGCATTTTCATGGTTTGGTGTCCTTTTTTATTCTTCTACACTATAAGATGCCTTTAAAAGAAGGTAAGAAGGTATACTATGAATATGCTGGTTTGTGGCATATCTATGGGCTCCTATGTTTGAATTCCTGGTTCTGGAGTGCTGTTTTCCATAGTCGGTGAGTTAATTTTGCTGGCATACCTTGTGTACTGTTAAACGTATGAGATGTCTTTCTAAATTGTATTTTCCACTTAGGCTATGCTAAGAAGGAAAATCTCATCACTTGTAGTGCTACCAAAATATTAAGCATTGATGATGATGATGATTATTATTATTATTATATATAAGAAGTTTGAGTTTCCTTGTCACATGGGCACATTACAGATCAGGTGATTTGTATGTAGTTGAAGCATATTATGCAGATGAGAAATCAGTTTTAGAAAAAATGGCATTTCAAGGCCTGAGTCAAAAATGTTTTTGCTTGCAACATAAATTCATAGCTTTTCTTTCATTAAAGTTTGCTCTGTGCCTTGCCTTCTCTTTTCTTTTTGTGAGTTAGCATAAATATTCATAGTTTCTTTGCATCATTGAACTGCAGAGATGTTGATTTGACGGAGCATCTAGACTACTCTTCTGCAGTAGCTCTCCTTGGTTACTCCCTCATTTTGGCTATATTGCGATGTTTCAATGTTAGGGATGAGGCTACCAGAGTTATGGTTTCTGCCCCACTGATTGCTTTTGTCACAACCCACATAATGTATCTCAACTTCTATAAACTGGATTATGGTATGTCCTGGCATCTACACCTGCAAATTACCAATTCTGAAGCTGAGTTCAGATGAAGGGCCGAAGTTTCCTTATTTTCTATTTCATCATTTGGGTTGAATTTACATTGTACTTTGATTATTATCTATTCTATACACCAGCTCTGTGGCTTATGTTAACGTCACTTGGTTGTTGACAACATCACATTCTTAGCCATCTGCTGCTAACCTATTCATTTGGTTCCAGTATACTAATACTGAATATGATTATGTGTTGATGGTGAGATGTAATTGTGAAAAATAGGATGAATGGATTTGGTTTTAAATAGCTAGTTCTGTTCACAGGACTAATAACTTGCAATTTCAATTTTATTTTTCTACTTTTCCATTTCAGGGTGGAATATGAAGGTTTGTGTAGTGATGGGAGTGGCGCAACTTGCCATTTGGGCAGTTTGGGCTGGTGTTTCTCACCATCCATCACGGTGGAAGATTTGGTTGGTTGTTTTTGCAGGTGGCCTTGCAATGCTCCTAGAGATATATGATTTTCCTCCGTATCAAGGACTTATGGATGCACACGCTCTCTGGCATGCCACAACTATTCCTCTAACATACATTTGGTGGAGTTTTGTCAGGGATGATGCCGAGTTTCAAACATCTAATTTTCTTAAGAAAGCAAAGTAGCTTGTGTTTTCTTTTTCACTTGTTTGTATACTAGAACAGTGAATTCTTCCGGGTTTCCCCATAGCTATTCCTGGAAATCCCCTCCCCCTTGCTTTTTTTCCGATTTTCCATTTCTTTTCCCCTCTTTTACCTTGTTAATTTTTTAGGGGACCCTTTTGATCATATAGTTGGAAGCTTATAGTTCCGTGTGTATTTTTTAGTAGATGCTCTCACAGTAATTTACCCCCTTTATTTGGGGTGAATGATCACTAATACTAACCATTGTGTTTGCTAGCAGTGACACTTGGGCTGAGCAGCACAAATGCTTGATGAGATTGACTCAAGAATAGGTCGGTTTAACTTGATTCAATTCGTGACTTGTTTTTACCTCGTTTGAGTAGAAAATTTTGCTTGTTTATTAGTTTCAGTTGAACACAGCCTATTCTTATTCAATTTGTTTAATTTGAGAGTATCAAATTTATATGTTAGTGTGTGTATATATAGTTTTTTAATTATATATTAAAAAAATATCAATAGTCTACTCTGTTTTTTATTATTAAGTATTAATGTTAACAAAGTTATAATTTTGTTTTTAACTAATTTGTAAGTATTGATAGGATTTTAGTTTGATTTTTAATTAACTTATGTTAAGTTTGTATATTGTAAAATTAGATTGTATAGTAAAATGATAAATTTTTTAACCAATTGAGTTCAAATCAAGCATGGAGTTTATTTACAAATTGACAAGATACTCTATCATAATTAAACTAATCGAATTAATTATAAAACTTTACTATTTCAAGTGAATCACAAACTAATTTTTTTATTATAGTTTGAGCTCAAGCCAAGCTTGAGTTTTTTTTTTATTTTTCGTTGACTCATGTTTGATTTAATTAAGTCAAAACTTGACTGGACTCGATTTTACTCTCGTGTTTGCCGCATTTGAAATACCTTGATGGGAGAGAATTTTGTAAGGTGAAAATGGGAAGAGTTCCAAGATTTTTTTTGAATTAGAAAATTGAATAAGTGACTAAATATTACTAGGAAGATCATTCGAAGCACTAGAGTAAATAAAATGAGGAGTTCATTTCTTTGCATACTTAAGAAAAATATTAGTATGTACATTTTTTGAGTACTTTTACACATTTTATAATATTTTTTGTTTAAAGTTGGAATTTTCATGTCAAAAAATGAGCAGATTTAAAAAAAAAAAAAAAAAAAAAAAGATTATGTAACTTTGATTGATGGATTTACAGGAGTTACGCACATAATTGTAAGGATCCTTTGTTTTATTCTAACTTATAGGATACATCTTAACATCTTTAATCTACGCAAGTTACATAATTTATTATTCTTTAGGTTCCTTTTCTTCTCCATTTTTTTCTCTTTTTGGGTGCAATCAAGGTGCCTAAGTTTAAAAAAAGGAAAATTGTAAAACAAAGAAACATGAAAAATGGAAATTACTCTGAACATAGTGAATTTCATTATATCAGTTAGGACTAGAATTTGTAATTCAACAAAAGAAGTTAACATCATCCTCTTTTCATTTTTCAAGGTGACTTTATAATTAGCAAACCAGTTTGCACATCTGTTTCCCACACAGTAAGTATGGCAAATTATCACATTCCAATCTCATCTTAATAAAGCTTTAATTGTTTGCGAATGACGAGGATGTAGACCAAACCTTCCATTCCCATTTCAATAGCCCTGGACCACGGCCGAAATGTCACACTTAAAAATTACAAGTCTGCAACTTAGAAACCACGCCATTCTAAGACCTTCATACGATCCCTGCAATTCTACTTTTTTCGCACTGCACTTTGCCACATTCTTTGCAAACCCATAAATCCATTCACCATTGCATGCAACCCCGTAAAGGACCTCCAGATCCTGCCTAGTTAGAGTCACATTTCATCGCTCCATCAATGTTTAGTTTAGTTTACTGCACAATAGGTGGAGACCATCAAACCAGTAGCGTCTGCTTTACATTTTTTCTTTTTTAGCCTTAATCCCGCCAATTCTCAATACATTTTCAATTTCACCAATCTTCCTCATGATCATGCCCACAGGATTAGAAGGAACTTGAAAAGAACTGTAAAAAATCTCCTTATTTCTTTATTCCCCTAAGCAATTAATTGCCATAACCCAAATCAAATCCCATGCCTTCCCAATCCAAGCCCCCAAATTAGATTTTAAATTTTGCGTGAACCAATCTTCATGATCCCATATCAGGAAACTTGTTAAGCGGTGGGGAGCCACCAACTCTTGCCAAACTTGCCCAGCCACTACATAGTCTCGCAACACACGTGTGTTTTGTCTTCTCTCTAAAATGGCCACATCCATGATAGGAGTAGCATCGAAAATTCTGCATCTCACATCATCAATGAAAATTTTTTGTTGAATGGCTCTCCAAATAAAAAAGCACGTACGTTCAGGACCCTTCCACTACCACACTCTCTTCCATATAGCTTTTGATGGATTCCAACTTGCACTAGCCAAGGAGTAATGTGCTCTCTTGACGCTAAATTGCCCACTATTATGTCACCAAACTGAGCTATCCTTCCCTACCTACAGATCCAGGGGTTTCACAAAGCGAATAGGCTCACATCCTTGCTTGCCAACCAACTCCATAAGCCTGTTCAATCCAACTACCCCCGGGACCTGCCATAATATTCGCAGTTAACTCGCCAGTCCCTTGAAAACCACTTCCAACCACTAGATCTTTCAGGACAAAGCCATCTCTAATCTACTAGTCCGTCCAGAATTAAACACGAGTGCCATCACCTATAATCCACTGATGGTTTTGTAAACACTACCTGTGTGGCCGGATTAAATTCTTCCATATGGTTGAGTTTGAGTTCTTGGATATCACCTATATAATTCCATCATAATACCTTCTATATTTTGCTAGAATAACTTGACTCCATAAATCATCATCCCTGGCACATAGCTTAGCATTCCACTTAAGAAGACAAGCATCATTCATAATATTCATCCTTTTGAACCCCAAACCACCATAGATCTCAAGTTGACAAATATTGTCCCAATTGATAGAATGATATTGATGAACCTCTATATCATGACCTCATTAAAATGCTCGTTGCATCCTCTCCATTCAAAGACAAACGTGTTGAAGAATTTTTTTTTTCAACTTGCATTATGTAAACTATTAAAGTTGACATCACAGGTGAAATGAAGGTTGTTCCCCCTGCCATAGACAAGCAATTTCTCTTCCACCCAACTAGCCTTCTTTCCATATTTGCAACAATATCTTGTGAAATCACATTCCTTTTGAAATTCCCTAAGCCACTTCCTCTTTGACAAACTTTGAGAAGAAGATGGAAGTCTTTAACGGATTGACCTTTTCTCTAAAGAGAGTACAAAAAAGCTCCAAACAATGTTGATTACAATGAATCTGCTAAATAGAGGCTTCAACAATTAAAAATAGGTCATCAGCTATTTCAAGATCCTATCTACCTTCCTTGACACCCCTCCAATTGCCTTCATCTACAGCCGCAATAATGCCATAGGATAAAGTGTCCATATATTGGACAATGAGATAAAGGGACAAAGGTTTCCCCGTTTTATCCCTCTAGATAGGAAAAACACCTCACTTTGATTCCCATTTCACCGACCATTCATCAAGGTTGAAGTGACACTCCATAATAATACGAATTAAATTGTAAGGCATATTGATGTTGTCCAGCATAGATTGAATGAACCTCCATTGGAGATGATCATATGCTTTCTCCAAATCAACTTTAATCACCATATACCCCTTTTCATTTCAATTTGGTTTCGTAGTATGAAGAATCTTATTCATCATAGCAATTATGATGAATGCATTTTCCCAAAACAAAACTAACTTGATAAAGAGAGACCAACTTTATCAAGAAAGGCTTTATTCGATTAATTAGAACTTTAGATATGCTTTCATAACTGATATTATAGAGAAATATTAGCTTGAAATGGACACAAATTCAAGCTTGTCAAGTTTTGAAATAAGAACTAACAATGTGCAATTAACATCAACGACACTTCTCCTACCTTCAAAGACTTCCATGATCAGCCTGCACAGAGAAAGCTCCAAAATGTCCCAACTAGATTGGTAAAATAGGCTTAGAAGTCCATCTGGCCCAGGGCTTTTAAGCACCCTTATATTAAAGACTACTT
The DNA here is from genome assembly GCA_020226215.1 of Sindora glabra. Taxonomy (NCBI): domain Eukaryota; kingdom Viridiplantae; phylum Streptophyta; class Magnoliopsida; order Fabales; family Fabaceae; genus Sindora; species Sindora glabra. The sequence goes on from CM035235.1 coordinate 405,679, forward strand.
TTTCCACTTCTGAATCAACAATTGGCTTAATAAGGTTATGCACATATTCCTCTAGACATAAAGGATAATAAAAATTCCAACCCATAAAATAATTTCACCCCCTTCTTCAATAAAGAGGCTCTTATAAAAGACAGCTACCATCTCACAAATTTCATTTTGATCCTTAGTCCAATTCTTTCTATCATTTCTCAACATAGTTACCCTATTTCTTCTCACTCCAATAATAGTTTTCGCATGGTAAAACTTAGTATTACGGTCCCTGTCTTGAATCCACTGGGTTTTAGCTTTCTGATGTCATAACAATTCTTCTTAAATTGAGATCTCTTGCAATTTAGCTTGAAGTTTTCTCTCTAGTTTATCTAGATCCAAGAATCATCTTCTTTCCATAGATCTCTGAACTCCCTTAATTCTGGCCAGCAAAATTTTCTTTTTCTTTTTATATGTCCAAATATGTTAATGTTCCAATCTTTAGTTTTTAGGATGAAATTATTTATCGCAACACCAATATCACTCTATGCCTCCCAAAAATTACGAACAAAATGATTATAATTTTCATGTTGAAGCCATGCAACGTCAAAACTAAACAGATGCTCCACTCTTCTAACGTGACCCCTATTGAATTGATAAGGATTGGATGATGGTAAGAATATACTTGATAGAGAGTTTGAACAATAGTCTCCCCATAAAGCATCCTCCACTCTATGTTACAAAAAAGTGTGATCCAATCTCTCAAAAATTTTAACATAATTTTGATACTTCGATCCTTGCCATGTAAATCTCGATCCTTGGAACCTTAAATCAATCCAACTGCAATCATTGATAATATCATTAAATTTATTACACCTTTCTAAGTTACAAGGAGCCTTCCTTTTTTTCTCACTTCCAATTTTTATATCATTGAAATCCCTAGCAGTTACCTAAGGATTAGCCATCCCCTCTGCTAATCTTCAAAAATGGCTATGTGCCTCCAACTTAAGATTAGGATTCAGACTGACATAATAACTGTAAAGGACTACGCCATCTTGCCTAACGTAAGCTCTAAATGTATAAGTTGAGGGTTTCTGTCAACCACTACAACTTTAATATTATTATCTCTAGCTAACCCAATTACCTCCAAGTCACCTTCTGCCTGCAACTGTAACAAAATAATGAAAACCAATGCTATGGAGAATCTTCTCTGCATTCTTTTCAGCCGTTTTTGTCTCCATTAGCATTATGATATCTGGATTACTAGAAGCCAACAACTGATTAGCATAAGTAACAAAATCCTTGTCCCCAGCCCCTGGGCAGTTCCAAGCAGAATATGTTTGATCATTATAAAAAATAATTAAAGAAGAAGATTACACAAACTCATCAAGAGACCAGTAATGCTAAGTATCACCTTATTACATCATCACATCTTCCTTTGTAGCAACCTCTATGTTACCTATCTCTATAGAATCATCCACCATTGTATCATAACCTTCCGAATTCATCCCATTTTATTTGAATTAAGAGGGTTTGGCAGCTTCTTTGGTGCAACTTTCTCATTCGGTTGCACGTTCAGATTGTTATTCTCCTTCTCAGTTGTTACATTGATAAGGTTCACATGTTGCCAACCTTCAACAGGTCCAGTGTGCTCTCTCTTGACACTTCTCCCCTCTATTTTCTCATGTATCTTCTGAGCCAAATGGGCTCCATTCACAATGTTCAATATAATAAGCACTAAAGGAGAATGTTGCAAGTTCTTCTCAACCCCCTTTTGAGCATTATTTATGACAACAACTTTTCCTTTCATATTTTTGTCCACAACCATACCACTTTTATTGCTCACTCCTTTCCGTCCTCTGTGCTAAAATTTTACACTACATACTCACGTCTATTTCCATCCTCATTCATCTTCCCTAAAGCCACAAAATGTGACCCTTCTCTTTGTTTCACTTTGCCACTCTTCACATGGGCCTCCTTCTCTCATCCTAAGTTTTTATTAGCAGTCACCCCTCTTTCAGATTTAGTAACAATCATCCAAGGCCCATATCCTGTGGAACTATTCCGTCCATCCTCCTTATTAATATTTTAAATCGTCCTATTTTGTTGCACATTTTCCCCTTGTTTTTTTTTTTTTTTGTACTAGTTCGGTTAACCTCCAAACATCCTTCCACATAATGACCATACTTCCCACAAGCAAAACAAATAAGATGCAGGCCCTCATGCATAATGTTAAATATGAATCCATTTATACAAAATTATCACAGTAAAGGTTTATGTAAATTCACTTCCATGTACATTCTTGCATACTTGCCTCGACTCTGCTATACAATAGTTAAATTATCTTTAATAGTCTTTCCAATGTAATCTACAATGCTCTTTAACATAGTCTTATAGTAGTAGTGAATCAATAATTTTGGTATTTGTATGCATGCAACTACTGAGTCAATACTTGCCAAACTAGGGTTGAAATTAAGACTCCATCTCCTCACTGTCAAGTAGTGGTCAAAGATAACCCAAGGACTTCCGATCAACACAAACTCTAAGTTAGTGGGGCTCAAGAACTTGATCAAGTAGAAGCCCTTTCCTAAATCAATTACAGTCATACACCTACTAGGATTCCATAGCATCTACAATTTTCTTTCCAATATTTTGTAACCAATATTATAACCCATTAGTTTGACAATTCTAGCAACTTTCCAGCGTTTTCTTAACTTCACCTCTCCCTTCTTTAAGATAAGATCAATGTAGGACATGTAGGATTGCTTTCCACCACACCTCAACAACCTTGATGCTTCTACTCTCACTTTGGCTATTATTTTTCTTTGCTACAGATTTGCTACCTATCAAATCCTTCCTTCTTGCATACCCCACCTCCTATTTTCCCATCAACTCCAAACAGTGTGGCTTTATATGAACACCTAGCAAATCATCACGCCTTAATCTCAATCATGATCAATATGGATTTCAATACCGATTTCCCCAAGCCTTAACATTTTTTATCCTAACCATCCAATGGGAGGTTTCCATAATTCCAAGGGAACTCAAATTTTATTTTAAAATTTGTAAAAAAAATAGATAGAATCTCTCCTATTTTTGGACACTTTCCAAGGGTCACATACTCTAAAATACAAAACGTGTATATTTCTAAATATGACAGCATCAATTATACATATAGCACTATACAATTTCAAACTTATTCATACATATACAACAATCTAACACCATATGAATCAACACATCTCTCTCTTTAATGCTGATTCTAATCTCAAATGAAACCCAACTGTCAAATCTCTTAATCAAGTAGTCTCTGATTCTCCATGCATAAGATGTAGCATAAATAGCTTTCTTAACCTATGAACAATGAAAATAATTGGAGTGAGTTATAAGAACTCAATGAGCATATATTTATTACTATTTTGCAGGTGATCAATTTTATATAAAATAATCATAGGTTAATCATGTACTAAATTAGAAAATATTAGTAAACCCATTTCTTGAATTTCTAAAATATATAAAACCATGCCTCGAGATGAGAGTTCATCTATACATAACTTAAACTTTGTATCTTATGTTACAATTCATAAAAATCTTAACTATCTGTTAATACACAACATCGTAATTATATCACTTATTACCTATTCCAGGTAGATATCACAATCATAAACAACCTACAATGCTTAAATAATTTATCTCAGCCACATCAACAGTAATATCCAATCATAGATAATTTTCAATGTCATATCATATCACAAATCCAGTTATAGTAAACATACATATAGCTATTTTTTGATTTCTAGATCTATCTTATATTTTTCTAAATTGTTCATCAGAAAATTTTCATCTAACTCCCAAATAAATCTTATATCCTTTACCAGTATTTATCAAAAAATTTCTGTCTGACTTTCACATCATCATTTCATCATTGTTCACAATTTCCAATGTCACAATTGGCATGATTCATAAATAATATGCATAGGAGAGCTTAACTCTTATATCATAATTATTTGTAAGAACTTCAAAGCAAGATAAGCATACAACAGTATATATATAATAATAATGCCATTATGTTCAACCACATGGTCATAACATATATATATTATAAAAATTCAATCACAATTCATCATTAGGTAGAAACACCATTACCTTGCTTTTGTTACACACTTTGATCCATTAACTTTCACTTAAATAGTTATTTATACTTATACCACGGAATTGAGTTTACATATAAATATAGATATATACATGAATATAAAATTTAGACTACCGATAAGAAAAATACAATTCACATCATTTAAGCTATCTTTTATTAAAATATCAATATATGATGAGATATTTACTTACCCAAAATCATCCCATAACTTTGAAAATTCCTAACTCTTTTACCTTTACCTTCCATTTCTTTCTATTAGTCAATATATGATAATAAATTATAATTATATACACATTACTTGTTTTCTTTTTACATATTAAAAATCTCTATATTCCGATTATAATATAATAGCATTCCATAATACGTGCTTCTTATATTTTCCAACATTAGTTGATAATCAAGTTATGTCATTTAGTCATCTTAAATTCTAGTTTTCTTAACATTTTTAGGAGTAATTCACAAAATCAACATAGGCTTATATATGTGTGTGTGTATAACAATTTTTATATTAACTTATACAAGCAAAAATATTAAAATATAACACTTCTAATAAACTTTACTCCCATTACTTTATTAGCTTAAATCAACACTTCTTTATGTTTTGAGAGTTGTCATAAGGAAATCAAAAGTTTCCATAAATGAAAGTTTTCTCAAATCAAGCTCTAAACACCAAAATGTTAAAAGTTTATGCTATAACAAATTATTATTTTATAAAACTATGCACTTACTTTTCATATTCTCACATAGATCTCAAAGATCATAATACATATATATATATTCTCTAAAGATTTTCCAATATTCAAAATATGAAGATTAATAGTATAAAAACTCTATTCGTGCTATTTTAACATTTTATAACATAAAAATCTCATTTTATAAAGGCATCACCATTTTTCTTAATATATATAGAAATAGGTTTTCTTAAATTAAACCTTGAATCATCATAAATATTAGAATTATATCATATAAAAATGATTATTAGCACTCTAACGAACCACCATGAACTTCATTGTCAGTGAGGATGCTCCATTCATAAGAAATTGCAACTCCATGTTTCTAGCTAGCTGCACCCGTCACAAGTTGCTCCACGCCTCACCAAGCTACAACCACTAGATGACGGTTTTGATCTGCTATATAGTTACCATTTGTAACTTTTCCAACTCCTCTTGGCTTGCTTAAAGGTTCTCATACATGGAGGAGCTATTACAAAATGGTAGAAATTGGTTACAATAGCGATGCTAGACATTGTGGACTATTAGCCTTGACAACCCACACCTAAAAAGGGTGAATTGGGTGTTTTTAAAAATTTTTCTTATTTTTCAAATTCTTTTTGGAAACCTTTTGGTTTTAAGAAGTCATAAGAATAATCTTAATTTAATCAATTTCAAGAGAGTTCTATGAAGATGTTTATTACATTTAAGATATGATAAAATTAAGAATTAATGCAAATTAATTTATTCCACTATGTACAAATAAATCATCAAGAAATCAATTCAAGATAATTTAATAGAGAAGTTTACACATTTTCATAACAATTCAATTCACTTGTGCAAAACAGCTCATTCAATTTTGCATAAATAAGAAACAAGAAGCCAATGCATAAATTTAATTTCTCTTTCAACTATTTAATCATTGAACCAATAAGATCAACATTGAAGCATAATTCATTTAACAATTTCATTAACTATGCATAGACAAAATAATCAAGAAGCATATGCATAGATATACAATTCTTTTAAGTATCTAAACATCCAAGCATTAACATAAGCATTCAAGCATAATATATTCAACAAATGACAGCAGCAAAACAGAGCATATACAATAGGAAAACCAAAACAAGGTGCAAAAAATTAAAGAGTAAGGGTAGAGAGATCAAATACAAGGATTTATAATAGTTCATAAGGGTAGAGAGATCAAATACAAGGATTTATAATAGTTCATCCCTTAGATATCTTCATTAAAGTGTACATCCACTTTTCAAGTTTTTCAAGCTTGTATTAATCCACTATCCCTTCAAGTTTTAATTAGCACTTGAAGAAGCCTTTTTACAAATCCTTATTTTTTTTGAGCAAAAACTCTCTTACAAGGGATACCTTACCCTCTTAAAGAATTTTAAAGGGACACTTCACCTTTTACAATTTGGAAATGATAGAAGAAGAATATCAATTCATAAAAACCCTCTTAAAGAGTGAATAAAACAAATGAAGCACTTAGAATAAAAGAATTTCACAAACTAGAGCTCAATTCATGATTTAATGAAAGAAGGTGTAAAATGATGTTAACAAGTGAAGTTCAGGCTCTCTCTTGGTTGTATTTTGTATTTCTTATCTTATATAGGAAGCCCACGGAGTAATATAACTATTTAAGATTGTTAGAGATGAAAACTAGCCATTATTTATGCACTAGAATACTCAAAATCAATTGGTGAATCAATTCAAGATGTTCAGGGTGCTCTCTGGATGTCCAGAATCGATTGATGAATCAATTCACCTAAATAAAAATGCAAACTCAATTTTAAAAGATCATAACTTCTTTATTTAAGTCTGTTTTAAACAAATAACCTATCATTGGAAAGCTAATTGAGTCTATTTTCAAATGGGACTAGTTTCATGCTCATATCTAATGTAGTTTTTTAGATATGTTTAAAATAATGAGCAAAGGTAAAAAATAATGAATTTGTGAAAATCTAATTTTGTGACTCAAATGTAAAATTCATAACTCTTTCATATCTTAGTCATTTTAAGAAAATGACCAATGCATGGAAAGCTCTTTGAGTCTATTTTCATATAAAAATAATTTCATGCTCAAATAATTTATAAATTTTGAGATATGATTAAAACAATAAGCACATGTCAGAAATGATTAAAATGCAAAAAATTAATTTCTAGACTCATCTTAAAACATTTTGATTAAGCTAAGATTATGAAAAATATATTTGATCTTTATATTATGAAATACTCTATTTTACAAGAAAGTATAAGCCTTAAGATGAAAAACTATACCAATAAAGTCCCTTAGCTTTTTTTTTTATGCTTCCAAGCTTTAATCTTCTCAATCTTCAATACTTGGATCATATCTCTTTTCTTATCTTTCTTCCTTGTTCTAAAGTTGAGCTCAATATAATCTTTCATTTTCTTGATTTAATACTTACTCTTCTTCATCTTGGACTTTACTATATACAAGTTTGTAAACTTTGTAAACTATATAGTTAGTCCAACCTAATATATTACAATATTGATGCATGATTCATATATAAAATAATTAGCATAAGAACATGCATAATCATCTTTTCATATATCTTGATTAATCATATGCTTAGTAATAATTGTCTATAATATAACTCTTTTAGCATATAATCAAGTATTGCTATTACAATCATAATCTAGCATATCTATTGAAGGTTTATAGCATTTTGGTACAAAGATATGCAATGCTATTATAACATTCATTTGTCATCATGCATATATAAGAACAAGTATAGTCATCATATCATATATATATATATACATCAATTATAACATAGTATGTCTATTAAAGCTTGTACAATATATCACTTTAGCACAAGACATACAATGTTATTGTAACCACCTATTCATCATCATTAAAACTCATCATATATAACCTTAAGGTTAACATTGTGGACAATAGCTTAAAGCCGAGGTAGTGGCATAAAGGAAAAGAAAAAAAAAAGAGAGAAAGTTGCAAGCAAGAAGAAAAATAAAAAGAAAGGCAGTGGAGTGGATGAGAGAGTACAGTAAGAAAAAAGGAGAGGAATTTAAAAATCTGTAGAAAAGGGGAGAGTTGAGTTGTACCCAGGAAAAAAAAAGGAAAAAAGAAGAAGATAGGAAAGAGAAAAGCTGCTAAGAAGTAAAATAAAAGGAGAGAGAAAGCCATTGAAAGAAGAAAGAGCGGACAAATAATATAAGCTATGAGATTTGATATTGTGCTTCTTATACCATTATAAGCTCATCTCTTCTATTAAATCCTAACCCTATATTTTAAAATTAAAATTATCTTAACCATTAGCTTATTTTAGTAATTTATTTTTTTATAAAATTAATTTTATTTAAAAATAATTTTGACTCAATTATTTTTAATCTTCTATCAATATAGAAATATATATTTGCATTAATCTAATAAATTTAAAATTCTTAAAAAATAATTATCTTAAACTTTCACAATTCTTAAAAATCAAATATTCACAAATTATTCCATAAATATTTATAAAAAATATTTAGATAAGCCTTAAGTCAATAATGGCTATATAAGAATAAATTTATTTTTATTGCTTTCATTGGTATCACTTTATTATTTTAAAAATAAATTTAAAATCAAATATTAGCCAAACAAATAAAACATATTCTTACAAGCATTGAAATTTATAAAACTTTGATTTTAGATATTATACAAGTTGCTTATGCTCCTTTATCCATTCCTCCTCCTTCATCAATGCATTATTATACCTTCTTAATCCCTATAATTCTCTAATGAATCTTTCTCCTCTTATCCTTACCTTTTTTTTTTTTTTTTGCTTCTTTGAATCAAATCACCTTCTCCAAAGGTTTTAGAAAAGCTACAATAGTTTTTGCCATGTGAGGTCTTACATGGACTCCTATTAAGGTTTTTTTTTTATTCATAAATATTTTTTAGTTTCCTTTTACTATGCTATTAAGGAATATGGATCGTTGACACTAGATGTCATTAGAATCCTTTGTTTTACTTTAACTTACACAATATATCATTTTAATTCTTTAATTTATATAATTTACACTAATTTATATATTATATATTAGTTATGATATTTCTTACCTCCTATTATAACAAGTCTCATTCTTATAATTTGTCACATATTAATTTGCCATTTTTTTAGTGAAAAGTTAAAAGATAAATTATGAAATAAAAAAATAATTTCCTTATATTTATTAATCATAAAAAGTAAATAATCAATATAAAGTCAATAATTATTCCTTTTAATTATCCTTTCAATATTAAATTAATTTACAATCAAAATTTGAATTAAAATATCTATCTATAATTAGAATTTATAATTACTTATTTATTTCGTTCTCATAAAATCTTTATAGGTTATATTTAAATTTTTGCTATTTTTCTCTACCTTTAATCACTTTAAGGTTATTATTTTATTTAAAATGAGAGTTTTTATCTTCATCTTCATCTTCATCTTTAATATTTATAATTTTATAACTATCTAATTATTTTATTCTCATAAAAATTAGTTTAATCTCATAAAAAAATTTCCTAAATTATATTTAAGTTTTAATTTCTTTTCTCTCTTCACTTTTAATCATTTTAAAACCGTTATCTTTAAAATCATTATCTTCTTTAAGATAAGAGTTTTTATTTTTATCTTCAATATTTATAAATATTCTCTTTTATTACTTCCAATCCTTTATAATTATTCAATCCAAAGTTTTTATCATATAAATTTATTTTTATAATTTCTTTTGCTTCTTTTTTATATTATTATTGTAGTTTGATTTTTTTTGTTATAAGCGGTTTATTCTATTTGATTTTTACTTTTCAAGAAAAAATTTATAACTTAATCAATTCTCATTAGCTTAATATTTTTTATGTGTAAAATTGTAAAAATATATATATTTTTATATAATTTATATATTTTATTTCATTAAGTATTTTTTTTATTTCATACTATTTAATAGAAAAGGCATAATTTTAGAGAAAATTGTGAAAGGATAAGAACTGTTATGTAAATATATGGACTATTAATTATAAAATTTATAAATTTTTAATTAATAATATATATGTATAAGTCATTTTTTATTACCTTAGATTTATATAAACATATTAAGATTAACAGATGTAACATTTTATATTTTAAAATTTGAAAGTAATTTTATCTCTATTTTCATCTAATTTTATTTAAAAAATTTTATTTTTATCTTTATTTAATTTGATTAGAAATTTTTTTAATCCTTATCTTCATCTCATTTTACATCCAATTTAAATTTTACAAACTTTCATTTATAATGTATTTTCTTTTTATCTTCATTTAATAAAAATCACTTTTTGCTTCAATAAACAAATAAATAATCTCACTTGATTTATCTGTCAAACGTTATCTACCATTAAATTTCTTAATAATTTACCTTTATTTAATAGATTTTCACTATAATAATCATAATTTTTTTTTATTTCACAATCTAATTAATTATTTCCTTTTTCATTATCATATTCCTAAATAATTATATTATTTCTCTCTTTTTTTTCTCCTCAATGTCCTTAACATATTTTTCTTAATATTCAATTAAAGGATAGATTAATTTTTCTTCTAAAGATTCATTACTCACTACACATTTTTTATTTTTTTACTATTTTATATTTTTTATTATATTATAAAAAAGAATTTTATTATAATACAACTTTTAGAAAATGTTAAATATAAGTTAATCTTTAGTATTTTCTAACCAAAAGGTATTTCTCTCTTTCATGTGAATTAAAAAATAAAAAATATTTGATATCAAAATATTAAATTTTAGTCCACTTATATGTCATAATTTGTGGATTTTAATTTATTACTTTTAAAAGCTTATTTTATGCTGCAATACAATAAATAAAAATATATTGTCATTACAAAAAATTATTTTTATCATAAATTATATTATTAAATATTAATATTAATGATAATAATTATCTTAAAAATGATATCTAATTAATGTAATATTTTAAAATAATTTTTTTTGATAAAATAAATTAAAAATTAATTACCTTTTTGAATGTTAAATAAAATGAATAGAGAGATGACTCTTTTCCTCTCTCAATTTTTTTTCATTTTTTTCTATTTGACACCTTCTCTTTCAAATATCTTAGAATTGAAGAAATAACTTTTTTCAGAATTGTTGGCTATATATTAATCAATTTTTCATCTAATCGTCTTTATAAATGATTAATATAATTATAATATTATATTATTAAAATAAATATTCCTTCATAATATGAAATTACTCCTTTCAAAAATTTATTTTATGTTATAGTATGGTAAATAAAAAACTACATTACTATTACAAAAAATTATTTTTATCATAAATTATATTATTAAATATTAATATTAATGATAATAATTATATTAAAAAATAGAAAAAATGTAAATAGCTTTCGCCAACTTAGGGGTGACAAATTTTACCCCCATGAATTATGGAAACAAGCAAATTAGCTCTTTAGACAATTCAAAACTTGGCAAAAAAACCCCCCACTATCTATAAACTAATAGTGAATGTTAGTTATGTGCATCGCACATGATCTTTTTTTTCACATGTTTTTCTCTAATTGGCTAATTGCATGTTAGTATTACAACATCCAATTATTCTAGGTTAGTATTATAATTATTCCAAGTTATTTTTGTCCATTTACAAATTATTTACGTTAAGGATTTAAAATTATATTATGTTGATTAATTAGTCTTTGTCCTATTAGTTGTTCCAAATATTCATGTGTTAGGGCTTAGAGTTATCTGTGGCATTTTGAATGCAATGAAAGGGATTTTACTACATCATTAGGGGATAACTTGAATGGAAGAAAAGGAAGGGATTTTACTGCATAATTAGAGGAAAACTAGAACTAATTTCACAATGAGTTCAGGTATGGAAAAATGGCCAGTGAAAATCATTTACATTTTAAAGTTAGATAAAAGTATTTGCTTGAAATTGATGTTCTTTTTAATTACTAATTGCATAAGATAGAAGAAAGAAGCCAAAAATTTTAAATCATGGAATTAAACCTTGTTTTGTTATGATAGTGGAAAGAGCCATAAAAAGAGGAGAAAGTAAATATTTGTTATTTTGTTTGTTCTCATTTTGTATTATAAAATCATGTTTTATTATAATAGTGGAAAGAGCCACTTAATGGTTTGTTCTCATTTTTTATTCCAAAATTATGTTATTTTCATGCATGCATTGGTCTGTTCTTAGTGGATAAACCTTATTTTGTGTGGTATGTTCATTACAGCATTCAATTTCATTGATATTGAAATACATCATGGTGATAAGTTGACAAAGGAGCCAAAATTGAAGTATAAGTGTGGGGAAGTGGTGAAATGGCGTAATATAGACGTTGATACCATCTCTTATAATGAATTTGTTAGAGAGGCAAAGGATTTAAAGTACCAAAATCTCATTGCAATGTAGTGCAAAATTGGTAAGCAAAAACATGGTTGGGGATAATTAAGATAGAAAGTGATGTTGATTTACTAGAGATTGGGCAAAAAATGTCAAAAGAGGGACAAGGTGTTAAAGGTTTATTTTAAGCATGGTACTAATCAAGACTTCAACTTAGAGTGGAGTGAGCTACTTCTCATATGGCTTGAAAACCAAGCAACAACTGAATCCATTGAAAGAAACAAGGGAAAAAGCTAGAGAAATCTCAATCCAAAGCTACTTGTTATTTTAATTCCACCTAACTTGCCTTAACTTACACATTATAAACCTACAACTGAATAAGAAAAGGTTACATAGCAACCACCAAGGGATATGAATGAGGATGGTAACCCTGATTACTTAATGCAAAAAAATTCAGATAACTATTTTAGTGAAGATTTATCAAACTTGGAAAGTAATTTAGAGAAGGAAGGTGATAATGTGTTTAAAAGTTGTAGAGACTTGAATTTGGCAAGAAATGCAAATGAATGGCTGTATAACTCTAAAGTAAAGCCTTTAAAGCAACCTACTCCATCCATAAACCCACTTAAAAATGTTAAGGATGGGGGATTTATGTCTGACTATGCAGATAATAATGAGCTTAGGAATGTTGGGAGTAGGAATGACTCTGATGTTGAAGATATTATTGTAAGGATTTGGATCAACATACGCAGAAAAATTTTAAAATTTTGATCCAAAACCTTCCTAAGATCCATGTAAAAGTCATAAACCAGTATTAGGGTTTTATCTTATTTGTATTCATGTTCTTTCTGAATAAATCCTTGAGAGACCAAGATGAATCAAATGCCAGCATGAAGGTACAGTATCTCTACGGTATCCATACGGAGTGAACAATGATTTCTCCCCTCCACGAAGCTGTTATGATTCATTTCTCTCACTAGGATTGGGTTTGGGCATTTTCTAAAGTGATTTAGGATTTGATTGAAGCCAATGTGTGTTTTGTAATGTGCTGCCTTCAAGCCCTTATATAGAACTAAGGCATATCACAATCCTAGTCCCACTAGGATAATGCTTCAAAAATCCTAATCATACTAAATAAATATCACCTTATCCTTATCCTAGAGAGAGTGAGGAGAGATAAGACTTATATATTAATTATCTAATATTAAATAATAATAATATTATCTCATAATATAATTATCTAATATCTAATAACGTAATTATCTAATATTACTTTAATATCACATAATATATATATATTATGTGAATAAATATATATTATCTTAATAATATATATATACATGAAAATAAGTCCAATTAATTAAATTTTAGTCTAATTAAAATTTAATTAATTATTATCCCATTCCTACTCCTTTTGTGTGACCCTATAGGTTCTTACTACGTTGATAATGACTAATTTTGAGCCACAAACAATGAGTGGTATTTAGTAATATATCACTGCCACTCAAGTAGTAAAAATATCTATGATTTAACATCTACCTAATATATTATTAACATTTTACATCATAATCCCTTTTGTAACAATATCCAAATCAAACTGGAGGCATGGAGTATGTCATCCTCGTTAATGTTCAATTTATATTTCTTGATACTGAGTAGACTTAAAACAAATGATCAATATCACATATTGATCCAATTGAACATGATCATACAATTCTAAGTCTCACTCAATCAAGAAGCCCAAAGATATTTCTTTTTTATACAAGAGTAATAAAATTTCATCTACATTACTTACTTCCCTCTGCATGATTTGTGACACACCCAATCAACGTCCTACTCGTCATCCCGATTAAAAGTGACATAAGACAGCATCAAAGTGAGTAACTCCTCATGTAGGAAATCATAGTGACTTCAAGTTACAAGACTATGCGCATTTGTGATCATATGAGAATAAATAATGACATGTTTATCCATACAATATTCTCATAGTAGGTCAGTCTAGTACATTGTTCGCTAACAATATACTTATGTATTGACTTGATATCACATATCCATGATTCATAATCATTAGTCACTATACATATTAGTTTCGATGTATTATCACTATCCTTTTTGTAATAATACTTGACTAGGGGCATTTTAAGAATAGTAAAGCTATTCCAAGGATAATTATTATATTTAAGTTATAATTTGTGCAAAATAAAATAAAATATAATATAATAATTATATTGCTAAAATGAAACGTAATACATTGTGTAATATTTCAATCATTTCTATGATTAGTTCTTAGGACACACAACAACAATTATAATAAAAAAGAAAAGGCAATATGCTAAATTTAATGAAAATACTAACTTACATGAAGTTTAAAGTTAGAAGTTGGAATAAGATTTAATTCAATATGAACTTTTAAGTGAACCTTGTATTTATGGACAATTAAACACAGATATAACATTAACATGCCTCACAATGATAATGCCAGAATCACTGCTATTTGCAAATGAAAATATGGTTAGAAGATCTGTGCTATATGGGACCAGGATGGTGATAGCTTCCTAATTAAAAAATTATCCAATAAATATGAATGTGGTCATCATGAGAAGTGTACTAAGGTATTGCCAGGTGGTTAGCCCAAAAATACATCTAAAATTTTATAGATAGCCCGTTATGGGAATCAAGTGATTTAAACAATGCACTTTTCAGAGAATATGGATTTCAGATATCTTTAGACAAAGCTTATAGGGCTAAAAGATAACTACAAAGATGATTTATGGAGATGAGGAAAAACAATATACAAAGGTATGGAGATATATGGCTATTATTAGAGAGAGCAATGTGGGAACAACTATTAAGATTGATATTGAAGGAGTTTTTCGAAGATTTTACATGTATTTAGATACATGTAAAAGGGACTTTTTATTTAGTTGTAGGAAGGTGATTAGTGTGGATGGTTTCCATCTGAAAGGAAGATTTAAAGGTTAAATGCTAAGTGTAGTAGAAAAGAATAGGAATAAGAATATGTTTCTAATAGTTATTACTATAGTAGAGATTGAAAATAAAGAGACTTAGAGATGGTTTCTCAATTTAGTCTAAAAAGATATTTAGATTGTGGCAAAAATGGGATGAATTTTCATGTCTAATCAACAAAAGGTAACATTTTGATTTATTATTTCTTTTCCTGCATATTCTATAGTTTTAGATGGTTTATTAAACTCTATAAGTCTGGTGCACGGATTAGAGGCAATTTTTAAAGAATATGTGCCTAATGTTAACTATAGGTTTTATGTGAGGTATTTCTATGCAAATTTTAAAAAATAAAGGTACACTGGAAAGACTTTTAAAGACCTTATATGGAATATAGTTAGAGTTTATAGAGAGGCTAAACACAAACATTATATGGAAAAAATTAAGGTAATTTTGGAAGAGGCTTATAATTTCCTAACAAAGCTTAACCTTAAACTTTGGTGCAGATATGCTTCTAACCTAAATATGAAGTGCAACATGCTACTCAATAGCATATTAGAGATTTTTAATGGTTATGTCAAGGAAAGCAAAAATAAATCAATTATAACCATGATAGAGATGATTAGAAGGCAACTTATGAGAATGATGCATTTAAAGAGGGAAAGAATAAATAGTTATGCATAATCCATATGTCCAAGGATTTTATAGAAGTTAGAGGTTAGCAAGCATGATGCCAGAAATTGTATCATTGAGTTTGAAGGTTATAGAACCTTTGAAGTTAGACATTGTGATGGGAGCTAGAATATGGTGAGCTTGGAGCAAAGGACTTACATATATCTAAGGTGGTAGTTTACAAGAATTCCTTGTGCACATGCTATGTTTGCCATTTACAAAGACAATGAAGGCTTAATGCTTATATGGATGCAATTTTCTCCAAAGAAACATTTTTGAAATGTTATAAGTTCTAGATTTATCTTATGCAAGGGGAAGAGATATGGCCATATTGTAAACAAGTTGAAATTTAACCTCTAAAAGTTAGGGCATTAACTAAAAGGCCAAAAAAGAAAAGAATTAAAGAAGAAGGAAAGTCAAGTAAACCAAACCATATTTCTAAGAGAGGAATAAAGATGAAATGCTTAAATTACGAGATATATAGGCATAACTCTTGATCTTGTAAGAACTCATACAATCCTACTTTTATAAGAATAAGGGAAAAAACCAAGCACTAAATGCACCTATTAAAGGAGATGGAAATGCCCAAGTTATCATTTTTATATCATTTGCTTTTTTAATGATTCATTATTCACCACCTAACATATTGGTTCATATGTGCTTGATAAGTAGGATGCAATTAAAACTCACTAGTTATCATAGAATCTATTTTATCTAATACAAGTGGAGGCTAACTTCCATCACCTAGTGCACATGTTGTGAACATCATCAACCCAAAGCAGAATCCAATAAAAAAGTTAAGAAAAAAGACTGCACATACTACCAGTGAGCCATAAGCTATAAACACATTATTACTATCTTCTCCTAATTTTGGTGTTGTGATATAGCAGGATATATTTCTTTTTGAAGATTAGATGTTTTTTTATTACTTGATGGATTTGATAACCACCAAGCTACTTCTACACTTTATTGCATAATTATTTCTATGTATACTTTGATTATTGTCTCTTGTCATAAGGTTGCATAATTGTAGTTCATCAAGTTGCATAATTGGCCAACATTAATTTGCATCATTGTGTTAGGTTTTGTATCAACATACACAGTGAAATTTTAAAATTTTTTATTCAAATTCTACTTAGGATTCATGCAAAAGGGCATAAATCGATGGTTAGGGTTTTACCTTTTGTGTGCTCGTATTTTTTTCTGAATAAAAACTTGAGAGAGCGAATGAATCAAACGTCAGCTGGTAGGTACAGCGTCTTTACGGTATCCACAAGGAATGAACAACGACTTCTCTCCTCTACGAAACTGCTAGGATTCATCTTTCTCACTAGGATTAAGATTGAACATTTTTTAGTGATTTAGGGTTTTATTAAAGCTAATGTGCGTTTTTGAAAGTGTTGCCTTCAAGTCCTTTTTATAGAATTAAGGCATATTACAATCCTAGTTCCACTAGAATAATGCTTTAAAAGAATTCTAATCACACTTAATAATTATTACCTTATCCTTATGATAGAGAGAGTGAGGAGAGATAGGACTTATCTATTAATTATCTAATATTAGATAATAGCATTATCTCATAATATAATTTTTTAATATTAAATTAGCATATAATTATCTTATATTAGATAATAATATTATCTCATAATATAATTATCTAATATCTAATAACATAATTATCTGATATTACTTTAATATCAAATAATATCACATAATATTATATATGTTACATGAAAAAATATATTATTATCTTAATAATAATATATATGTATGAAAATAAATCTAATTAATTAGATTTTAATCCAATTAAAGTTTAATTAATTATTATCTCATTCCAACTCCTTTGTGTGACCCTATAAGTTTTTACTACATTGACAATGACTCATTATTGGGCCATAGACAGTGAACAATATCTAGCAATACATTACTGCCACTTAAATAGTAAGAATGTCTATGATTCGACATCCATCTAATATATGATCAACACTTTGTATCATAATCCCTTTTATAATAATATCCAAATCAAATTAGAGGCATGGAATGTATCATCCTTATTAATGTTAAATTTATATTTCTTAATACTAAGTAGACTTAAAATAAATTATCAATATCACATATTGATCCAATTGAGTATGGCTATGCATTTATAAATCTCACTCAATCAAGGGGCCCAAGGATATCTCTCTTTTATACAAGAGTAACAAAATCTCATCGACATCACTCATTTTCCTCTGCATGATCTTGACACACCCAATCAATACTTTACTCATCATCCCGATTAAAGGTGACATAGGATAATATCAAAGTGAGTAACTCCTCATGTAGGGAACTATAATGACTTCAGGTTAACGGATTATGTGCATTTGTGGTTATATGAGAATAACTAATGACATGTCTATCCATACAGTATTCTTACAATGGGTCAGTCCAGTACATTATTCACTAACAATGTACTTATATATTGACTTGATATCACATATTCATGATTCATAATCATCGATCATTATACATGCTAGTCTCGATGTATTATTACTATCCTTTTTCGCAATAATACTTGACTAAAGGCATTTTAGGAATAGTAAAGCTATTCTAAGGACAATTATTATAATTAAGTTTTAATTTAAGCAAAATAAAACAAAATAAAATATAATAATTGCATTGCCAAAATGAAGTTTAATACATTGTGTAATATTGTAATTATCTTTATGATTAGCTCCTAAGACACACACCAACACATTGCTATTATAAAATATCTTAACTTCTGTATCATCCCAATGCAATTATATTGATAGAGAGATAAAAAAAACATAAACTTTCATCTAATAAACATCAAATTTTCATTCATTGTTAATTTCAAGTTACAACTATATTAACAGCTTTATATTTAGTTGAACTCATACACTACTCTTAACCCTACTTTCATTACATGATTAAGCATGACACTTCTCAAACCTTACAATCTTATAACAGGCATTTACCTCTCACCACATTATAATAAAAAAATAATAAAAGATTATTAGCATACAAATTAGCCATGAAGCCGCCATTATTCTACATATAGAATGTTGTTTTGCATTAGATTAATAGTTAGCATGCCTAACATCCTTTGGTTTTCTAGTAGTCCATCTATAACATATTCATTATTCATATTATTGTAATCATCAACCCACCAAAAGAAATCATAAGCCTCGAGTCCTTTCCATCTTATACAGCTTAGAAAATACCTTTCAAAGTTAGTCTCCATCTTCAATGTCTAAAGAGATGCTCGTAATCCACAATCACAGTAATGAAAAGGCTTCTATCTCCTACTTGACCAAGCTAAAAAGGCCATTGAATCCATGATAGCTTACAATAAAAGAATGAAGTGTAAAAAAAGTAAAGCTTTAATTTGCTTCACTCTACAAATCACATAAGGGAAGCCAATAATGGTGCGATTAGGGATTTAACTTTAGGTAATTTTGGGGTTTCAATGTACCCAGCTCTAACCAGTAAATGCATTGCTTAAATGAAAAATATTTTTGCTTACATGAAAAATGCATCCACAAAGGAAAATTAAGCCATTAGGAAACAAACATATGCAAAAAAAAAAGATCATATGTGATGCATATGACTAATGTTTGCTGTTAGTTTATAGATGATAGGCATCTTTTTCAAGTTTTATATTGTTTAAGAGAGTAGTCTACTTATTTTCATAGTTTATGGGGGGAAAATTTAATCACCCCTAAGTTAATGGGGGTTATCTATGTTTTTCTTTTAAAAATAATATCTAATTAATACGATATTTAAATTTAAATTTAATTATTTACTTAAATATTAAGTAAAATTAGTGGAGAAATAACTTTTTTTTAAATATATTAATCAAAATTTTCTCTAATCCTTATATAAATAATTAATATATAATTATAATATTATATTATTGAAATAAATATTTATCCATACAATGCATAGATAATTAGCTAGTATATACTTATATATGATGTATTCTTCTTTACATTCCTTTTACTATACTATCAAGTAAGATGGATTTCCTAAAAAAATTAAGATCATAAATTTAGGAAAGAAATAGGTAAAAAAAAAGGAGAAAAATGTAAAATGCCTTTATCAATTTGGGATAGTTACATTTTACCTCTATTAACTTTAGAAATTTACGAATTAAACCCTTAAACTATTAAAAATAAAACTTGCAATTAATACTCAACATTCACCTAAATTATGATTTTATTAAATTATATATTTTTTATTAACTTTTTAAACAAGAATTAGAATATTATTATATATTAGTTTATTACATCATTTTTATGCATATTTTCATAATATATAATTAATATAAATTAAATTAGATATATAAAATTTTAATTAAATATTAAAAAATAAGTTGTAAAATTATGTGTAAAAATGACATAATAAAATAACATACATTAATATTGTGATTCTTATTTAAAAACTTAATGAAAAGTTACATTATTTAATAAAATGATTAATTAAATGAACATTGGATATTAATTACAAGTTTCATATGCTTTAAGAAGCTTGATTTGCAAGTTTTCAAAATTTATGAAAGTAAAATGCAACCATACCAAAGTTAATGAGAGCATTATGCATTTTTCTCTAACAACAATTGTGTTGAAATAGTATTATTTTGTAAAAAGTTAAATAAACCTAATATTTTAAGTTAATATTAATGTATTTAAAATATTGAATTAAAATTTTAAGTTTAATTATTATATTTTATTTATTTAAAATATATGTATTTTTAACTTAGTTTTTATTTTTATATTCTTACTATGGATACTAAAATTTTGGAATCAATCTAGAGATGCAAAGAAAGATAAACCTTAAAGGAATATCATATGTTGCTTAAATCAAAGATGAACTTAAATTTGATTTTTACAAAATGTATTTCTTTTATATTTAAAATTTTTATAGCCTATACATTTTTGTATTTTTTTTATTTTTTCTTATTTTTCATATTTCATTTTTTTCCTTCCTTCTTCCTGCATTTAATAGCCATTCCCAATTCCTTTTTAACTTTTAGTACCTTTCTTTTTTTCTCATTCTTACTTTTTTTTTTCTCTTTCACTTTGTCACTACCACCACTTTACTCATCTTCATCTCTCCCTCTTGACATAATTATATTTTCCTTGCCTCTATGTATTATTGCTAGTAGCAATTAATTATAAGAAATAAAGCCTAACTAGCAAAAAGGGTTGGACATGCTAAGCATACATACTAAATGAATAAATTATTTAACATGAAAAAATATATCATTTTATCAAATTAAAAAAATAAAAATAATTATTTTTTAATATTTTAACTTATTAAATTATCTTGCTATTTAGAATAAAAATATATAAATCATTTATTTTTATTTAAAATTTTTGGTACATTATTTATTCGAATTGCTTAATGTGTATTTAGTTTTCTTTAATTTATGAAAAGAATTTAAATTTGATTAAATATCAATATAAATAACTTTACACTATTACTTAACTATATATTATCATGTCAATAAAAAATGATTAATTTTTTTTACTATTGTTAAAAATTCTTAATTATTATTACTTTTTTAATGATGTATTTTTTATTATTTACTGATAATATAAAATATTTTATACTAATAGTTGATCAAATTTAGATTTTATAATAAACTTTCAACTTTAATTTTATTAAATAATTTTTTTCTAATTGATCAAATTCTTAATTATTAGTAATGGATTGAAATATTATTTAAATTATCTTAGTTATTGAATATGCATTTAGTTTACCTCAATTTTCATTATTCTAAATTCAAAATTCAAAATTTAAATTTAATTATCATACTTTATTATTATTTTTTATTTTCTCTTCTTTCATTCAAAAACCTAATTAAAAATTTTAAAAAGTATAAGGATCTATTTAAAAAATGTGAAAGTACAAGAATCTAGATTGCATTTACTAAACTTATATGGTAATTCCAAATTGACATATTTTAAGCCTAGTCAATAAATCATTTATCATATCATTTAAAATAATCAGAAAAATATATTTTCATTAACAGCAAAACTCTCAAATAATAATATATTACTATTTATAGATCAAATAATAATATATTACTATTTAGTATCCAAACAGTAATATCAATAAAAAATTTAAAATAAATAAATAAATTAAGTCTCATTAACAACTAAATTACTATAGAACAATATATTATTATTTGATCTTTAAATAATAACATTAACAAAAAATTTAAAATAATCAGATAAATGTATTTTTCATTAACAGTAAAACTATTAAAGAATAACATGTTACTATTTATAGACCAAAAAGTAATATGTTATTATTTGATATCTAAACAATAACATTAATAAAAAATTTAAAATAAATAGATAAATTAAGTCTCATTAATAATTAAACTGCTAAAAAATAATATGTTATTGTTTGATCTTTATATAGTAATATTGACTAAAAAATTTAAATAAATAAATAAATAAATTAAGTTTCATTAAAAATCAGAATTGTTAAAGAAAAGTATGTTACTGTTTAATCTCTAAATAGTAACATCAATAAAAAAATTTAAAATAAATAGATAAATTAAGTTTTTTTAATAATCAAACTACTAAAGAACATCATGTTACTATTTAATATCCATATAGTAACATTAAATAAAAACTAAAAATAAATAGATAAATTAAGTATCATTAATAACTAAATTGTTAAAGAACACAATGTTATTATTTAGTCTCTAAATAATAATATCGATTAAAAATATAAAATAAATAGATAAATCAAGTCTTAATAATAACTAAACTGCTAAAGAAGAATATGCTACTCTTTAATTTTTAGATAGTAATATCAACAAAAAATTTTAAATAAATGAATAAATTAAGTCTAATTAATAACTAAACTATCAAAGAAAAGCATATTACTATTTAGTTTATAAATAGCTGTTAGTGTATATGCCCTAAAACCAATCATATTGATGATTGTAATTTTGAATCATGTTATTTTAATGGCAATTCTAATTATTATATTTATATATATTATCTACGTAATATATTCAATTATAATAATAATCTTAGAATAATTGTATTCTTAAATGTCCCTAGTCATATATCATTGTGGATTAGGTTGCTTTGATATGTTAAGACTAGCATGTGTGAAGACTTATATAGGATATTAAGTTTACACATGAGTACAAGTTAGAGAACTTGTATACTGGACCGACCCATATTAAGAACACTACATGGATCGTTATATGAGTATCATAAGTGGTTCTTAGTGATCATTATTAATATGGTCCTTTGACCTGAGATCACCAAGGTTCCCTATATGTGAGTTTCATATTTTGATACTATTCTATGTCACTAATAGTTAAGTGAATGTAAGGGTAGATATTAGATATGTCACATATTATGCGGAGGGGTTTATGTGATCAAGATGGGATTTGTCCCTCCTATATAACAGGAGTAACATCTATAGGTCCCTTGATTAAGTAAAGTTGAGAAAATGTATGGCCATGCTCAGATGAATTGACATGAGATGTCAATTACATTTGTTTCAGTCAGCTTACTTAGGAATCAAGAAACCTTAAGGTTGGGCTATACGGGAATGATACGGTCCATGTCTTGTACTCAATCTAGATGTATAGAATAAAAGGACATAAGTAATGATCACGTGTAAAGATTTAGTCAAATCACCGACTTTCTCATTACTTGGGTAACAATAATGTGTTGCTAGACACCAATCATTGTTTATGATCATTAATATAATTAATGGTTATTACCAATGTAATGAGAACCTGTAAGGTCGCACACTTAGAGCCAAGTGAATTTGGAATTAATGGACTAAATTGTTTGGGCTTAATATTTGGGAATTCATGTTATAATTATAAGGCCCAATAATAAGCCTATAATTGTACATGGAATAAAGCTCAAATAGGTTAGGTTTTTCTATGCACCTATTTAAATAGGCTTATTGGGTAATAATAGAATTACTATCATTATTCACGCACCTCAAAAAGGCATAGAAAATCCTAGCACCTCTCCTTGACTAAAAACTCCTGAAAAGACGTAGCTAGCACTACGAGGTGTAAGAAGATTAATTCCAACCGGTGTGTGTAGTGGACATTCATTGGTGATTCACAGGTTCGTGTGGATACCACAGAGGTGCAACCACATAGACGCTGTACTGGTGATCTGATATTCTAGTTTCTATTCCGGTTCGTGATTTAGAGAGCATATCGGATTTGTTGTGCAATGGACAGAAGATTTTTTGGCCGAAAGGTATAAACCCTAATCCCTAATCTATGGCGTTCTAAATTCGCATGGATCTTTGGTGGAAATCGTGCAAAATTTTTATTTGGCTATGTATGTATGATACGCGATTTCCAGCAATAGTAGTATGGTATTATTTGATCTACAGATAATAAAATCGATAAAAAATTTAAAATAAATAAATAAATGAAGTCTTATTAACAACCATACTATCAAAAAATAAAATATTATTGTTTTATCTTCAGACAGTAACATTAACCAAAATTTGAAATAAATGGACAAATGAATTCTTTTTTTACCAATTGTTATTTTATGTCTATCTGCATTTTCTTTTTTCTAAAAAAATAACTTTTTTGTTTGAATTTTTAATATAACAATAATTCATCTAAGATAACTATCTATTTTAAAAAAAAAAGGAAAAAAAGAGACTATTTTATAATTTTATGTAAGATTTTGTACCTTTAAATTTTTATTTATTTTTATTTTTATCTTAACTAAAAATTTATTTTAATACTTAAAAAATTAATTTTTATTAATTTTGTTTATAATTAAAATTTTATATTAATTTAATTTTTTAAAATTAAAAATTCTCTAATTTTAATTCTTATAAGTTTTTAGTCTTTTTATTTTTAATTTCTATAAAGTTAAAAATTCTTTAATTTTAATATGTGAAAAAAAAGATTTCTATTTCAATGCTTTTGTTCTTTCTAAAACGTGCTATAAGTGTATTGTTTTGATTTTCTGGACTTTATGATAATTTATTGTTTGCAGGTAATCTTAAATGAAAAAAAGTGAGTTTGGAGTCTCTTGTTGCAATAACTTCCAACAAATAGTACTAGCTTGGAGAATTAATTTCTCTTATACAAAGCCTCAAATTACAAATGGTACTAACTTTTTAGATAACTTCGTTTTTGATAATTATAGTTACAACATTTCCTAAGTTACATTTTATATTGCGTGATCATAAGAACTAATGCGTAAGATCTATTAATTTTAATTTATTTTGTAATTGTAGTCTCTAACTATACTAGCTTATGTCCATTGGTTCAAATACATGGATGTTTATCTAGAAAAATCAATGTATGTATGATCATAAATTAGTTAAATTCATTTTATCCTTTTAAATGTTTCATCATAATTAATAATTTAAAATCATTTATTTTATAGGAGACAACCTCTTTTTTTTTTCTTTTTTGAAGAAAACAATTTGGACAGTGTGGGAATGTAATTCCATAATCCATGTAACAAGTTCCGGCAAGAGAGCAGAGTTGAATTCTACAATGTTAAGCGAATAAATAAACAAGTGGTCAAAATTAGAGTGATATGAATCTGAAATAAAAGAAATGTTTTAAATTTATATTTTATTTTTTTATGTTTTCAAAACAATGTACTTTGATTTAAACGACGATAATTATTATTTATATGAATTATAGGTTAACTTCTAAATAAATATTTAGAACTATGTTATGATTCAATTATGAACATGTCTTTATATTTTTAGTGATTCTATTTTTTATTTAGTTCACCATTATTAATTAACAAGAACATATTATTATGATCTGCAAATTATTAGAACATTTCTATTATTTCTCATTTAAAATCATAATTAATTTGGTAGTTTATGTTATTTTCACCAATAGATAGTAATTAATATTAACAATTAATAATAAACCCCATTTAAATAAATTTATTTTAATATGTGATAAGAGTTAAGGCATTAAAACCTAACTACAATATATAGATAAATAATTGATATGAAATATAAAATTTATATTTAATAAATTTTAAAGATTTTCCAGGTATATTGGTAGGATGTTCACAGCTTTGGTTACTTTCTAAATCTACCAATAAACTAGTCATTTTATTATGTCAAAATTTTCTTACTAGATTACAATGTAAATTGAAATTTTTTATGCTAGCCTTTTCACAGGCACTTTCACAATTGCTTAGAAGCTTTCTTTTTATTAAAAAAATTAAAATTTTAATAATTAATATTAAATTATTAACTATAAATATCGCTTGCTTCGATAATAATATTTTTGTGAAAAATAGTCATGTATAAAATTAAATAAATTATAATAACTATTTTTTATTATTATTAAAATGATTAAATTACTTTTCTAAAAAATGTTTATATATGTACTAAAACACATAATAAAATGATAGGAACTGAATTTTATAAAGAATACTTATATTATTATTTTTATTAAATAACAGATAATTCAAAGGAAATTTTATAATGATATCAAAAATATCTTGATGCTAAAAAAAGGACATAATTATAAATTTATTACTATTTAATAGTAATATTTAAAGAGTAATATTGCAATTTATTTAAAGATAATAAAAGCTTCTAACAATATTAAAATTTTAAACTTCTCAAATTAATACAATGTATTAAATGATGACTAAAATTTTGTGTCCTGATCATATGATTTAATAAAATAAAATAAGAAATTAATTCTTTAAACAAAAAAATAGATAACAAATTATTTAACAATTCTCATTATTGGTCTTGATCTTATTTAGGAAGAGAGAGAATCAGTACATCGCTTAATGGATGGTGGTTATAAAATTTTCATATAAATTAAATAAATAATGATCTAAAACTCTACCTAATTTATTTCTCTCTTCGTTGTAGTCTATTCATTATTTTATTTCAATTTATCTCTCTTTTTCATAATCTCTCTATTATTTTATTTTAAAAAATTATTTTCCTAAAAATTTAGAAAAATGACATGGATATTTAATAAGAGGTGTGATTTAAAGTGTTAATTTATATAGTATATATTTAGAAAGGATATCATTAAAAAATAATTCTATATAATTTATCTCTCTCTTCCCAAATATATATATATATATATATATATATATATATATATATATATATATATATATATATATATATATATATATACACACGCACAGACATACACACCCCACCCATGTAATTTATCTCTATGAATAGTTAAAATTAGGAATTTAAGTATTGAACTAAATAAAATTGAGATTAAATATCCATTAAATAAATATTTATAATATTTACGTGATAAACTTCTCATATCGTAATCCATTAAACATTAAACTAATGTTTTGACAACATTTTTTTTCATCATTATCGTTGACATAGTTTAGTAATTACCTTCACTTTTATTTGCTCATTATTTCACCTATATTTTTCTTAATGTTAAATTAATCATGAGAGAGAGAGAAGGTTGAGAAGGCCTTCATAACATTATAATTATTGCTTAGTAGATAAAATAAAAAAATTATTTATTTAATATCGAATGAAAAAATAGAAATTCAAATTTTCAAATAAAACTATTAAAAATTTCAAAAAAAAAATAATACAAGTAATGAAGTTCTTAATTTTTTAACATCCGCAATAAGTAAAATTTTTACATCCAAAAAAGGAAAAAGACTGAAAAAGAAAATTGAAATCTAAAATATACTACATCTTAAAATCTCAATTTTTGAAAACAGTCGATGTATTTATAGAAGACCTCCCTCTGTTGAAGAAAAAAAATTTAGAATGATTTCATGAAATGCAATAATGCAAAGAGAAATAAATAGTTAACATAAATAACAATTGATAAGGTTGATAGAAGGAGGGGGTGTAACGAACGATTACAAACAAAGATGAGAGATAAAATGCTAATTCTAATTGGAATTAAATTTTTTTATAACCGTTAGAGAAATCAATATATAAACATTACATAAATTAATTGCAGAATTACATAGTTACACACTCTTTTTTTTTCTATAAAGTAACTTACCATAAATTTTTTTGAAAAGTGAATAATGGACATCAAAATTTTCAGTCCCCTTCATATAATAGTACAGATAATTAATTTATTAGAATCAATTGAATCAATTGTAAGATTAAATTAAAATTCAAAATTTTAGAATTATAAATTTAATCATTACAATTAATTTAAATTAAATTTTATCTATATTTTAAATTGATAAACATATAATAATAGTCTCAATTATGTTTCAATCATTCCAATAATTTTCTTAAATAATTAACACAATTATGTCAAAATTTTGTAATTCATTTAATTTATTTTGATAAAATTATAAAATAAAATTATTTAAATTTTGATATAATTTGTTTTTTAATTAATAAAATTGTGTGTATTATTAAATCAAAATTCAACTATTTTAAATTTTATATTATAACCATCATTAGATATTAATTTAATACATTCATATTTTTAAATAAAATATTATTATCTTGCTTTATTGTATATAATATTTCAAATTTCAAATTTCATATTAATATATTAATATTAATATTACATATATATCAATTCTAGAGATAATATCTCTTTTAATCTCAAGAAATAATATATCTTAATAATATAAATATATAAATTAGTGTGATAGGAAATATATATATATATATATATATATGTATTTAATATTCAGCAGTATGCTTATAATAATTTTCACGTTGTAAACTTAACATTTTCTTATTCCTTTTTTCTCCCTTGTTAGATAGAACGAGGGAGCAACGAACATTATTTCATTCTTACTTAATAAAAAATTATATAATAAATTCATCTATATTAATTGCATTTTTAACATATGGATGTTATTATCACAAGTTCGTTAATATATAATTTAGTTAAGTTTTTATTTTTTCTTTACCCTTTGAGATGATTCTAAAGATCAATGTAATATTTAATGTAATACATTTTTATTGTTTTTTTTTTAAAATGAAGTTGATAATAATTATTTCATTAAAATTTTATATTATAATATAGAGTTTAAATTTAATTTATTATTAGTGTAAAATATTTTACATTATTAATAAATAAAAAATATTATTAAAATATAATAGTAATTAAAATTTTTTAATAATTATAATGAATTTTAATAATTTTTTATTAATATAACAACTTCTAAATGTGTGATAGTATAAAAAATTTTGTATTGATAATAAATTAAATTTAAATTTTATGATAATAAGATTTAAAATTTGATCCGTTATCAACATTAATATAAATCATCTTTATACTATTATTAATTTTTTATATTATTATATTAATAAAAAATAATTAAAATATATTTATTACAATTAACAATTTCCATTTTTTTAATAATGTATCTTTTTTCTTGATTGTATAACTATAAATGAATAAAATTTAAACTCATAATAAATTATATATTATCAAAATAATTTCAATTAAATTATTATTATTATTATTATTTCAATTAAATTTTATTATTATTATTATTATTATTATCTGCCAATAGTCTAAATATTTAAATAATAAAATAACAAGACAACTAGAAATGGATACAAGTGTGCGAGTGAAGGGCTAAATTGATAACACAATCCTCACCCATGATTTTTCTTTTCCGACTTGAAAGGCTCATTCCTGACCCAGGGAGGGCTGAAAACCCTAGCCCCCTTCCGCTGCTCACAGACAGATAAACCATGGCATCGTCCAAAACTGCAAATTCAGTTCCGGCGACACAGAAGATCCGATGGGGTGAGCTCGACGAGGACGATGGGGAGGATCTCGATTTTCTGTTGCCACCACGACAGGTAATTGGCCCCGATGAGAACGGGATCAAGAAGGTGATTGAGTACAAATTCAACGAAGATGGAAATAAGGTGAAGATTACGACAACCACTCGCACGCGCAAGCTCGCCAACGCTCGCCTCAGTAAGCGAGCCGTTGAGAGGAGATCCTGGGCTAAGTTTGGCGATGCTGTACATGAAGATGTTGGTAGCAGGCTCACGATGGTTTCCACAGAAGAAATTCATCTTGAGCGGCCTAGGGCCCCTGGTTTGTTTCTGTTTCTAAGTGATTGGTTTTGTTTGGTAAAAATTAACCCCCTTTTTTTGTTAGATATTTTTTGGATAAAAAGAGGGATAACTCGGTCTTGTTGCTGTTTACTGTTATGTGGTTTGAATGAACGACGTTTGATTTTGCCCGATTTCTTTTAGAAGTAGCTATGTTAGCTGCTAATCCCTTGTTGCGTTCCCACGTTGGCTAAATCAATAATGAGCTGCAACAAGTGTTAAGTTTGTTGAAACAAAAGTAACATGATGGTCCT
The DNA here is from genome assembly GCA_020226215.1 of Sindora glabra. Classification (NCBI taxonomy): domain Eukaryota; kingdom Viridiplantae; phylum Streptophyta; class Magnoliopsida; order Fabales; family Fabaceae; genus Sindora; species Sindora glabra. Next base: position 435,852 of record CM035235.1, read on the forward strand.
TTTTATCCTTATAATTTTGATGCATGATGTTTTGGTTGTGAATTTGATTTGGTATGTCTTTGAGTCAGTTTTTTTTTTTTTTTTCAATTCTCTTGCCTGTTATGGACCTTGTGGTCATAAAATTGATGTGCATTAAATTAAATGGTAGTAATGTTCACCTTTTACGTTATGGCGAGTTTGCGACTGCTTTCTCTTCGGATCGGTCGATAAACGTCTCTCTTTGTGCATATAGACATCAACAATTTGAGTTATCCCACTACCAACCTGCATCTGTATACCACCTTTTCTTTGCTTTGCTTTTTTTTTTTTTTTTCAGTTGCACGATGTGGGAATCCTTAAGGGCTGCGTTAATGTTTTGCTTGATTCCTTCCATTTGAAGTGTTTAACATAACTTGGGAGTCGGGAGTACCTAAAAATTCTTTCAAGGTCACTTGTTCTTGGCCATGCAACTCTTAATTGAAGTGTTGCTTTGATTGCTTACTTCAGGAGCTTTTTTAAATTACTTGTAAATAATAACACTTGACAAGAGTATATCGGTGCTTTGATATATTCTCAGTATGGTGCACTGTTTTGGGCATAAATTTGAAGTTCTGAAATCACCTTTGCGTGAATTTGATGTACTGCTAAGGATTGACTCTACTTACTAATTACCTCATTCTTTGGAGCCTTTGGATGTAACGATGTGTATGTATTTGTGAGCAGTAGCTATGTTTGTGTACTTCTTTTGGATCCGTATAGGCCCTGGTAGGGTTGTAATGTATCATTGACATAATTGTGCAATTGTAACAGGTAGCAAACCAGAAGAACCAAAGGTTGTTGGAGATCCATTGTCTCAGTTCCAGAAAGGTGCTGTTCTAATGGTCTGCAGGACTTGTGGGAAGAAGGGTGACCACTGGACTTCAAGGTGTCCTTACAAGGATCTTGCCCCATCAGCTGATGGGTTTATTGATAAACCTCCTGTAGGAGATGTTGCAACTACTGTTTCTGGTGCAACCAAGGGAACATATGTTCCTCCTGGTATGAGAGCAGGTGCAGAGAGGACTGGAACAGACATGAGGCGTAGGAATGATGAAAATTCTGTCCGGGTCACCAACCTCTCAGAGGATACAAGGGAGCCTGATTTGCTTGAACTTTTCCGTCCTTTTGGTGCTGTAAGCAGAGTCTACGTTGCTGTTGATCAGAAGACTGGAATGAGCAGAGGATTTGGCTTTGTTAACTTTGTAAACAGGGAAGATGCACAGAGAGCTATTAACAAACTCAATGGATATGGTTACGACAATCTCATCCTTAGAGTTGAATGGGCCACGCCAAGGGCAAACTAAATTTTGTGTTTACTACCTCATGTTTAAAAAAAAGGTATTCTGAAGGTCTATTTATTATATTAAAAGCAGTATTCTACGTCTTGGGAACTTTAATTTATTATATTCAGATAAACTTCCTTCCAGGAACTTGCTGATTTGTAAAGTTCACTTGTTTTTCTGGTTCACTGTAACCGCAAATGCTTTGGGGGAGAAATGCTCGTGGGCATTCCATATGCATTATATGAGGGGAAACAGAGGCGACTCTTTATTTCTCTTTGCAATGGGGATATGTTTGATTCCAAGGCTCTTGCAAGGGAACAGGTAAATCTTTTCAGGCATGTCGCTGTACTCCCTTCGACGGGGAAGGACTCAATTCAAAATTTAGTCCTCCGATTATTAGGAGATAGAAATATTTGATGGTTGTGTTGAGTTAGTATTGTTAGTTCTCTCTTCACATTTTCTATTGTAATTTACAAATTAAGAATGTTTCCAAATATAAAAGGAGTGTTGAATTAATAGTTGTCATTAAAATGACTTAGTCTAATAATTTTTTTTTTTGGCATAATGTAATAAATTGATAGTTATTATTAAAATGAATGTGTATCTGATATACAATAAGTGGTTAGGAGGATTATAATATACTTTTAGCTTCGATTAACTATTGGTGATCTGAGTCTTGTATGCATTTTGAATGTGATTTGAGTTCCATATGCATTTTAAATGTGAGATACATATTTTCAACATATTAAGCTTCACAATTAATGTAATTGACGGTATAATATTGACTTAGATGATGCACACATTCGGTAAGGGAAGTTTCGCCTTGATAGGCTGCGTTTCCAAAATTTCAATGTTTATGTATTTAATTATATTTTTAAATTTTCCTAAAATGTTTCCTGGATGTTGAACTCAGGCTAAAATCATAACGAACTAAAATAAGATAAAAAATTTAAATGAAATTGGCGATGCTTCTTCTGTGCATGTTTGAATGTAATGTTGCAATGGTCTATAAGATTGGTTGAGTCCAAATAGGTAGATATGAAACAAAAGAAAACAAAACAAAAAAAAAAAAGAAAGGAAAAGAAAAACCCATAAATGAATCTGTGTGTAAAAATCTAGTCGGAGCATAATTGAATGGTCAAAATTAGAATTAGAGCTCGAGTGAACAAACGAAAAATGGTAATAGGAACCTCTAGAAAGATAATCGATTAACAAATTAGGATTTGGTTGAGGAAACGATTCAAGTTGCAGTAATAATAATGAATAAAAAATGTTTGTGATTGTTACTAGTATAGTAAGTCGGGAAGTCTTGAGTGCACAAGGTAAATGATATTATATGATTGATGATCCGACGGGTTGGCATGGAACGGTGGAATACTCCATGTTACTATGGACAAAAATGATAGAAATGTAAATAAGATGATAAAAGAATGAAATGAATGAACAGACTTTCGAGAGGGAAAAAGAGCAACAATCATCACAAGTTCCTTTATTCAATGTATTAATATATGACATTGTTTCATAAGGAAATGATCCATGACATGATCCATTCTAAGATCGCAGGACATGGACCTATCCGTTGTTATGCTTGACCTTCCACTGCATCTCTGTTTTGGTACATGCATGAACCTGTGCGATGATGAACATTTATATGCATGAAAGTATTTTCAAGATTAGTCAGTGGAATACGCCATGAGGATTTGAATGTAGTTTTAAGTACAGGAATTATGTAAGGATTTAGATAAGTCAAGAATTAATTTGAAGTTAATTAGATAAGCTAGAAATCAGAACTTGGTGTTAACTATAATAAGGAAAATGAAATTGGGCTTATGCTTGGTGATGAAAATAATGTGGCTACGTGAATGACGGATTTTATGAAATTGATCGTGAGGTGCGTGATATGAAGCACAAATTTTCAAAACTAACGTGCATATAAAAAGAATGTAAATTTAAGATATGCACATGTGTATGTTTAAGTGTATGGCATATATGAACAAAGGTTTTCCACCGAAGGCTGTGATGAAACTTCAATCATTGAGCTAAGGTTGCTCGCTCCGCATGCAATTCTAGGTATTTAATTGACTGAAAGTTGTATATGTTTTTAATGTGCGTGGTTAACATTCATGTGATTTGAAATATGGACCTGCCAGAATGATTCTGGAAAGGAATTGTCTTTTATTTATGACTGAATTTCTAAAACTTGCATGAAAGCCATTTGATTTTAAAATGTATATCTCATAAAGTGTAAGATGCATTGTTGCCTCTTTATTTATCAAGAGGTTGATAAAGAGAAAATAATATTTTTAAGAGTAATATTTTAGTTTATATTAGAAAATTCTATGATTTTTTACTAAAGTTTAATATAAAGTTATAAAAACTATAACTTTTTCTATGATATTTTGTAATTTTTTATAAAATGATGGAGGTGTACGGATGTTGCATTTAACAAATGAATATAAAGTCATAATTTCATTATTTAAAATGACATGAAAAATTCAATTTCTTCCTTTTTTTTTTATAAAAATTGCATCTGACAATAAAAATGTTGTAGAAGATAGAAAAGTCTTTCACAAAACTTCTGGAATACGTATTGATATAAAACGCATATCAAAGTATAACAAGTATAACTATATCTAATGCAACTTTTCCGAAAAATCATGTTTTCCATGTGGATAAAAATAGGATTAACGAGGGAGATTTTTTTTTTTTCCCATGATCAAATTCACAGCCTAACGTACTCAATCTTAAATGCCTCTCATAATAAAAAAAATATGTTATAAAAATAAAATTGGGATAATAGAAAATTACATAAGAGGAGTTTCTCTAATTTCTATATATGTCCAATCCTTCATATAACATTTGTATATATAGGATCATAGCATCAATTGATGAGTTTTATTAATTGACTATTATCACTAACTAATTGCAATTAAAGATCAATTAAATCTCAATTACAATAAATAATAAATAAATCAAAGACATTTCATAAATATTTAAATAAATAAATATTTATAATACTCTTAGTTAGATGTCTTTTTTTTTAAAATATATCTCATTAAAACCTCTAATAGAAAAAATCCAATGGAGAAAACTTCCTGTGAAGAAAAAAAAGTATAATATTCTTTTTGTGAAAATTTTATTAGAAAAACCTGATGAAAAAAAATGGTCAAAGAAAAAAAGTTGTAGTACACATTTAATTTCCCTTGTTTTGTTGAGAATATCATTGGAAAATTTTAAGTTAGTGCCTTTCTTAATAATTCAATCAGGAACCACTTGAATAAATTTGTTATCATGATCAACTATCATAATCTTTTTGTTAGTATAAGAAAGAGTCATTTCTTTTATGCATCATCATTCCAATTGAATTTTTACATGTAGCATTACCTTTATATAGATTTGTTAAAATTTCTTTCTTGAAATTCATGACACACTTCTATAGGATATGACGAGGGAACTGATTCTTGACATGTTTCACACATGTTAGAAAAACTACAGTCATAATTTATCTTATAAAAAAGCATGATATAGATGCATCATCATATGTGTATAAATAATAATATGAAATCAAAATTGGTATGGATCAAATATAGGAGTGTCAAATGGACTAGTTTACAAGGACTTCAATTTGTATAGATTAGTTCGTATTAACCATCTTAAAAATTGGACCAAATTTTAGATGCTCTAGATCGATTTATATCCATGGTTCAATTTGCAAATTTACAAAGTTTAACTATAAGTTTGTGAACCAATCCAAATCAGACCAATTTGTTTAAAGTTTAGTTTGCACAAACTAATTTGTATAAGCTTACAATTAAAATGAACCATATTTTGAGTAATTTCATCTGCCTAAGTCTATGGATAAGATCGATCTAGTCTAATCTATAAACTATAGTTCATTTGATTGGCCTAATCAAACATTCTACATTTACACAATTACATATTTATGACTTAAAATTCATACAAATAAAATAATCTCATATCAATTATTTTACAAAGATAACAAAATGTATGCTTAGCTTTATTTTAATTTCTCCTACTTGAAAAAATGTATTTTTTTGCAACAAACTACTAAAAAGTTATATTAGAATAGGTATTATTAGCAAAATATATTAGTGTATCAATTGCACTAAGTAATGGCATTACTTAATCAAGTAAATGTGAATCCTTGTTAGTACCAATTGATTGAATAATCATTATGATACTCAATGGATGTGATTTAACTATATAAAAATATTTTAGGATCTTTCTATTTTGATCAATAAATAGATGTTCCATCATTTGAATGCTTGACTTGCAAGCCAAAAGAAAACTTATCTTTTTAAAATCTTTTATCTGAAACTTAAATTTTCAAATACTTTGCTAACTTTGGAAACTCTTCTTGAGTTCTAATAATATTAACATATGCAATAATTATATTAAATTCAAATTCAAATTTTTCCATAAAACATAAAAGATTTTTTATATACTTCTTTTAACATATATTCACAAAAATGATTGTATCATATTCTTCCTAAGTTTTTAATCCATATAAAGATCTTGATAATTGAATTAAATATATTTTTTAATAATTCAAATTGCATGCTTCAAGCATTTGAAATCTTTCATGAATTTTTATATAATATTATTATCATTTTTCATACATGAAATATGATATATTAAATCTGTTAGACTCATATCAATTTTTAATATATATATATATATATATATCCAAAAAAATTTATCCACCATTTACGTGTGTATATGTGTGTGTGTGTATTTCTCATAGCCAACAACTTTTTTATAAAAATCATTGTATTATAAATCATATTTTCTATTTGCAATTTTAATTTTCTCATTTTTTGAATATAATTATACATTTATATCTTATTAACTTCATATTTCTTAGGCATTTCATTGGCTTAACACTATTTGGATGGTGTTTCTTTACTTTGCAAATAAATAGAAAATTTACATTTTTATTTAATTAAGTTTTTTTCCTTTCTTTTGGCAAATAATCATATATCATCATTATATAAATTCAAGATCCCCATTAATCACTAACTTGCATAATTTTAAGTGTTACATTAATATAAGAGTAAATTTTGTTCACAACTATTTTCCTTTTGATTCTATCTATCTCATTGGAAACATAATTAATTGAGATTTCTTTATTTTTATAAGAAAAACATATAGATTATCCCTTTAAACTTTAAAATCTTGGAAATCATTCACTTGAACTTTATAAAACTTGAAAGTACCACCCACTTTTTACTTAATTAACCATTTTATTAAATTTTGTAACTTTTTTATGAAGTTTTTATAAAAGAATTAAGACATTATAAAAGATTGATTCATTTTTGTTATTTTTTAATAACATTTTCATGCCTTATATACAAGTATTTAATTAAAATTCTTTATATATAATTTAATTTTTATTAATTATATAACATAAAAATTATATAGGAAAAAATAAATAAAAAATAGTATATTATAATATTTTGATTATGATCTCAATCTAGATTTATGGGTGTAATGTTATTTTCTCATTGATACATTAAAGTGGCCATAATTTCTGTATTATGTGATACAAGTGGAGATTGTTAGAATTTTAATTTCAAAACTAAATATAAATTAAAATCACATTATAGACCACTTACTACTAAAGTGAAAATGTTTCAATGTGAGTTAATTGCCTATTAATGATGATAACGCTTATGTGAAATTTATAGTAATAATTCTTAAAAATTAAAAGGATAGAATCAGGTTATTGGTTTTTTTTTTTACTTGGTTAAGTAACTCTATAAATACAGGGTCCCTACTCCTAGTACCTTATGCTAAATTAAACATTATTCCATACGACGTTTAAAGAGCATATTCCTAATTTAGTGAAAAGCTAAGGTTCAATAAGAGGAGTGAACATATAGATTAGAGATTGTGTGTTTTTAAACTATTTCATTAGGGAGATTGTGAATATATTAGTTATAGGCAATTTTTCGAATTCAAGTTAGTGTTCTTTATGCAATATTGTTTATAATATTTGAATATAATTCATGGCATTTTTACACAATTTGATCAAGCTATTCCATGTAAAATTACAATATATTTGTCACTGTTAACACCAATAATTTAAGTTCAAATTCTATTAGTAGTGATTTTAAAGGGTTATAGTCATTTAAAGAAATCAAGGGCATGTTGTGTCCTTTAAATGGGATGATAGATGAATGAAGTACTACCACTCCCATTTTCCTATATTCACTCTTGGTTCATTTTCTCCTTATAGATTATAGGATTCATAATTTTGTGAACCTCACTGTTTATTAGAAGGGATTAGTCATTCATTCCTCTTCTAGGGAGTGTAACAAGAATTTTGCTGGAAATCGCGCATCATACATGCACAGCGGAATAAAATTTTTTGCACGATTTCCACCAAGGATCCATGCGAAATTAGAACACCATAGATTAGGGATTAGGGTTTATACCTTTCGGCAAAATTCTTCTGACCGCTACACCAAGTCTGATCTGCTTCCAAATCACGAACCGGAATGGAAACTAGAAAATCAGATCACCAGTACAACGTTTATGTGGCTGCACCTCTGTGGTATCCACACGAACCAGTGAATCACCGATGAATGTCCGCTACACACACCGGTTGGAATTGATCTCCTTAGACCTCGTAGTGCTAGCTACGCCTCTTCAGAGATTTTAGTCAAGGAGAGTGACTAGGGTTTTTCTATGCTTTTACTTGGGGTGCGTGAAGAATAATAGTAAAAATTTTATTACCCAATAAGCCTATTTAAATAGGTGCACAGAAAAACCTAACCTATTTGGGCCTTATTCCATGTATAATTATAGGCTTACTATTGGGCCTTATAATTATAACATTAATTCCTAAATATTAAGCCCAAACAATTTGGTCTATTAATTCTAAATTCACTAAGCTCTAAGTGTGCGACCCTACAGGCTCTCATTACGTTGGCAATGACCATTAATCATATTAATGATCATAAACAAAGATCGGTGTCTAGCAACACATCATTGTTACCCAAGTAATGAGAAAGTCGGTGATTTGACTAAACCTTTACACGTGATCATCACTTATGTCCTTTTGTCCTATACATCTAGATTGAGCACGAGACATGGACCGTGTCATTCCCGTATAGCCCAATCTTAAGGTTTCTTGACTCCTAAGTAAGCTGACTGAAACAAATGTAATCGACATCTCATGTCAATTCATCTGAGCATGACCATGCATTTTCTCAACTTTACTTAGTCAAGGGGCCCATAGATGTTACTCCTGTTATATAGGAGGGACAAATCCCATCTTGATCACACAAACCCCTCCGCATGATATGTGACATATCCAATATCTACCCTTGCATTCACTTAACCATTAGTGACATAGAATAGTATCAAAATATGAAACTCACATGTAGGGAACCTTGGTGATCTCAGGTCAAAGGACCATATTAATAATGATCACTAAGAACCACTTATGACACTCATATAACGATCCATGTAGTATTCTTAATATGGGTCGGTCCAGTATACAAGTTCTCTAACTTGTACTCATGTGTAAACTTAATATCCCATATAAGTTTTCACACATGCTAGTCTTAATATATCAAAGCAACCTGATCCACAATGATATATGACTAGGGACATTTAAGAATACAATTATTCTAAGGTTATTATTATAATTAAATATATTACGCAGACAATATATATATAAATATAATAATTAGAATTGCCATTAAAATAACATGATTCAAAATTACAATCACCAATATGATTGGTTTTAGGGCATATACACTAACAAATTTCTCATGTGAATATATCATACTCTTAAATTTTTGGATTAATTATATTCATCTTTTTTAAGGTTTGGTTTAATTACATTAGACACCTCACATTTTCATAATTATACAATTTCACTATTATGAAAAAGGCAATAGCATTAACTTTTTAACTACAACCTATTCAGTAATGTTATTCCTTATAGCTAAAAGACTATATCTCTAAATTTTTATGTAAAAATATTGTAACATAGCTTAAAAAAGAGCATATTTGTACGTAAAATGTCAAGAAATAGTCTTATAACTATAAGGAACAATGTTAGAGAAAGGATTGAAATTTAAAAATTAACAATATTTCATTCCTATGGGTAGTGATTTAAGAAGGTTATAGTCACTTAAAGAAATTGGGGGCATGTTGTGTCCTTTAAATAGAATAATATATGAATAGAGTACTATCATTCTCATTCTTTTGTTTTACCCCATGATCACATTTTTCTCATAAATTATAGGATCTATAACTTTATGAATCCCACCATCTATTAGAAGGAACTAGTCATTCACTCCTTTTTTAGAGAGTGTAACAAGCATTTCTTATATGAATACATCATACTCTTAATTTTTTTTGACTAATTATATTTAACTTTCTTAAGGTTCAATTTAATTACATTTGACATGTCAAATTTTCAAAATTATACACTTCTACTATTATGAAAATGCAATAATGTTAACTTTTTAACCGTAACCAATTATCTAATGTTATCCCTTATAATTAAAAGATTATTTTCCTAAATTTTTATGTAAAAATATTGTAATATAGCTCTTAAAAAAGAAACATTTGTACATAAAAGGTTAGGAAATAGTGTTCTAACTATGAGGAAGGATATTAGAGATGGGATTGCATTTTAAAAATTAACACTATTTCATTTCATAATATTAGAATGAAAATGTTTCAACACTGTTTCAAGAGTTGGTTTCAACACTATTTCAAGAGTTGGCATATGTTTTTAGATGCACTGGTTTTTAGAAACTTGCACTTTTTCAAGTATTAATTAAATCTGTAAGACCATGCAAAACCACCAACTAACCTTTTCATTTAGAAGTTAAAAATGGCATTGCCCAAACTTGGATCAAAGACCTTCAATGTGTTAAACTAACATGATAACCAACTATATCATAACACCTTGTTAAATCATAGTGTGTTTTCTTCTTAAACTCTTGCCTCTTTTTGTTGCCATTTGACTTCGAAACTTTCTCTCCCTCTTTTTTAAACCCTTTTTTTCATTAAGAAATGCCTAACTTGTGAGGATTTTGTGGTTTTTTTATGTCATTAAATTTAATGGAAAAAAATGCTTATTTTTAACATTATAAGAAAGTTATGAAATAAATTATATATTCACATACCATTTTTGATAAGGTAAAATAAAAAAATGGATAAATTTATTTTATGGTTTCTCAAAACTTATTTTCTTTTTTTTAAAAAAAATTGTCAACATTTTGTTTTCCCTGACTCATTTGGATAAAATGTAAAAAATGTTAACATTCTTTCTCTCTTAATTAGAATGTCACATGAAAGAGGTAGAAAATTAATATACACATGATCAAATTTGAACAAAATGCAAAACATGGATTTATAAGAAAATTAATATCCTAATTATATTTAATTATAAAAATCTAAGAGAAAAGAAAATATAATTAAAGCAAATTTATTTATAAAATGATAATTACATATATGAAATTTACAAATTATCCTTTTTCTAAATAGAAAGTTAAATACCTCTTGATTGTACTTTTAAGCTTAATCCACTCTTATATCTTAAACATGCTCTAATACCAACTTTGTCATAATCTAACCTTAGGGCATATGACTAGCATAGAAAGTTACCTTTAGTAACCTCTTACTAGCCTTATTAAATATAAGTGCAACTTTAGTAAAAACATTTTATGATGCTTTAATTCTTAATAGAAATAAGTAATCCTAATGATAAAATATAGAAAGATGCAAATTCACTATGTACTTAATAAATACACGTACTAATGAATTGTTCCAACTATCTAGTATCTTACTTTAATAACAAAATGCTCAAATGAGCCTATAGCTATTTGAATAAATAGAATTTGAGTATCTAAGGGAAAGATTCCACATAAAATTTAAAGAAATAGAAATGACAATAGAATGAGTTTTCATAGAAAATTAAGTAAGTAAGCAAAAGTGATGTACATTAATTGAAATGAACTAAAGTTTAATATCTATTTTATTATATAATCAATAGGAAGAGTGACAAAGAATGTTTATACCTTATGTAGGGAAAAAAAGATACTTATGAATTAGTCTACCCTTTTAAGAAACAAATATAACATATGCAATGCAAGGTTCAATCACACTTGCCTCACTTACCCTATAATGTTACACTCAATGGAAATGTTCAAATCATGAGCTACTGTATTCATATATATATATACAATCTTATTAATTAATCACAATTGTATGTCAATAATTTTATATACATCATAATTATAATAATGTACTCTTCAATAAGTAAATAATCTACTCCTCATTATATGTATAAAGGTATTATAAAAATACTTTCCATTTAAATTATTTCTTATTCACATATGAATACTTATTTTCAAAAATATTGATAATAGAAATGAATAAATAAAATTAAAAATAATTAAATCATTTTATACTTTCTTATCAACCTTATGCCTTCACAAACCTATCCTTATCCTTCTAAAGTTTGCTTTATCCTCTCACAAATAATTTTTCAAATTTGATTTATATCATAATTCATATATTGCATCTTTCTTTTTCATATTTCACACTATAATCACATTTCATTCTAGGATTTTAGCATCATAAATCAAATGCAAATACATTAATAAGTTAAATATGTAAATATATAAACTATATATCAACATTATCTTATAAAATTCCCAAAAATATGTAAACTAGAAAATATAGGGTGTTAGTTGACTATATAATTTATTATAGAAGTCTGGAAATAAAATATGGTTCCTATAGTTAACAATATTCATCCAAAGAGCAATTCTAGATTTTATAATTGACATAGGCATTTAGAGAGTAACATTGTTAGGATAATCAACTATAAGCCTTTCAAGAGTAGCTCTTAGGGCTATAGTTAATTACAAGCTCGAGTTATGTAAAATTCCTAAAAATTTACTATTCATTTAGTATGTTTACTTCAAGATTTCAACATATATCTTCTAAACTTAGTCTAATCATAAATCCATCACCAATAATGGTTTTCCACCTTATTTTGATAAGGAACCACAATATAAACAACTTCAACACTAATTATTCATAATAAATTCAATTATTTATCAACTTAACTACTAACAAGTTCAAAATCAATTTAAATCATACAATTTAACTAGGATTAAGTAGATTGCCTACTTGCCTAAGTATAAGGGAGATGATTTAAGCATTAATTTCAAGGTTAGCTTGCCTCTAATCAAAGAAATTAACCAAGTCCCCAATCAAGACTTTAAACTTTTTTATTAAGAAAAATTTTCCTATCGTCACCACCTTTAAGCAACAAAGCAAGAAAAGCAAGTAGTTAAAGTATGAACTAAAAGCTTTTACTTTTATTAAACCAAGAATTAAGAAAGATGAGTAAGGAAAAGAAAAAAGAAGAATAAAAGTAAATGAAGAATAGGGAGAAACAAAGGTGGCTAAAAATTTTAAAAAGTTAAGGGCATTTTAGGAATAACATATTGAAGTAGGGGTACAAAAGGAAATATAAGATTTAAATTTTTCTGCATATACATTTACTTGATTCTGACTACATTCTAATGTTTAAAAGTTTTATTTTCTTCTTTCTCACTAATCTACATTACATTCCAACATAAAATTTTTATTATTCCTATAAAATTTCTACTTTCAAAACAATTATGACAATCAAAAAATTTCATACACAAAAATATTCTAATGATTTTTAGTTTCCTAAAGGCTATAACAATAATGTTGAAGAATTTATATCTATAATAGTTCCATTAGAATAATTGTTAAAAAACTTGAAATATGTTCATATATAAAATGATTTAGTTAGAATAATTTTGAAGTCCTAAATTATTAGTTATATTGTTGTTTAAGAGAACAAGGATACCTATATCATTTTAAGAGATATGCAACTTTACATGTTACATTACTTATACGAATCAAGCTAAGAAGTTATAATTTTTCGTATATCATCTTAAAGAATTACATATGAAATTTTTTTGAATGTATAATATATTATTTTTACTTCACCATAATGCATATAGATGATCTTAAAAATTGATGTAAAATTATATTCTAAAAAATAAAGGAAAAAACATGTAATTGTAGAAATAATATGATGTTCCTCACACAAAGCTATATGTATTATAAGTTTATAAAATAATTAATTTATAAAGTATAAAAAAATATTAGATATATTACTAATAAAAAAGGAATAAATAAATATCAACTCCAAATACTATTATTTATACTAATGCCCAACTCAATATTTTCATCAATAACAATTGAGCCTTGAACATGCTTGAAATATGATAAAATTATTAATTTTAAATACAAATATTTCTAAAATAAAGAAGGAGTAAATAAATGACCTTATTAAGGAATTAAATATTTTTTGAAAGATTTAAGATGTAATTAATTACAAACTTTTGGAAAAACTTTAGTAATTGAAATTTATTTGTAAAAAGGGAAAAATGTAAATTATCCCTTTTAACTTTGGGATAGTTGGATATTACCTCGTTCAACTTTGAAAACTTTCAAATCACCCCTTAAACTTTATAAAATTTGAAATTAAAACTCATCATTAACTTCTAATATGCCATAATTTTCCTACATCATTTTTTACCATGAGCAACTGAGGATCATCTAGTTAAGTAATCTTCTTTGCTAAGTAAGTACTAAATTATAGAATATGATTTTATTTGAAAAAAATGATGAATGGATGTCCATTTTAAAAATTAATGATTATACTCATTTCTATACCTTTATAACTTAGGAAAAAAACCAAATAAACATTAATGTCTATGAAAATTGTTTAAAGTGAACTTGATCACATAATAATGATGTGGTGCTTTAGTTTGTAGTTAAAGTGCCATAATGGTAACTTATATTATAATCTAATTTGAATACTAAAATAAAAAGTCTGTAAAGTTAATTGTTCAAGGAGATAAGGTAGTTATTCCATTCATTTTAATGAAATTGGGTGGAGTAGAAGTGGTTTGCTTTTAAACAATATAGGGTGGTGTTAGAATGTACCTCAAATAAAGGGGCTTATCTTGTTTTGTTTTATGAATAAATATAAGAAAAGATAAAATACCAATATAGGGGGTAGTAGTAATAGTGAATTTTTAATTACTTAATAGGGGAACAAATTTAATATTTTTAGGCAAATTAATATTGATATAAAAAGTATTTTATGAGAAAGGGTTGAGAAATCAAGATCTTAAAGCATCCTGGGTTAGAATAGATAAGTTAGGTGTCATGGGATTTTGAGTATATTTTCATTGTTTGATCAAGGGATAGTAAGAAGATGAGTTTGAGTTCAAGGAAATAATGGTTAATGGGTGATAAGGTTAGAAATGTAAGTTTACTAGTTTAATAACTTAAGGATAATAAGTGAGTGCTTAGAGATTGTGCAAGGGCAATAGCAAATAATTAAGATACCTACAAGAAACTTTATAAGAATTCTAGAAATGTTAAAGTGGTAAAATTTAAATTTGATACTTAGTTATAAAGGTACATTTGAGATCATAGTAGTATGTGACCATATTTATCAAATTAGCAAAGGCTTTATAAGTTCAAATTGTCATAGAACTAAGATAGATCCATTGGGGAGGTGAATGAACATGTATAAAGAATTGTGACCTTTTAGGAAAAGCTCCATTATATAAATCAAATGGGTTGTTAGTTAAGAAATTAGATGAGTAACAATAATCGTGATGGTATATAATTAGTGAAGAGCATATATCGATGAAAGAAATGATATAAAGTTAAGAATTAAACTTAAAAGAGCATTTAAAGACTTCAACAAAATTAAAACATGAGAAAGGTAACCAATAAGGGTGTATAATTGTACCATCAAGTTATTAAAGGAATTAAGAAAAGTCACCAATAAAGTTCCCTAAGGTATGAGGATAAGAGAACAAAATATTCTACATAGTGTATTAATGTTAAAAGAGATTAGATGTAGAAACTATAATATAAAAGGGTTAATAGCAATAAGCTAAAAGAGATAGATTAGTGCATAATTATGAAAATGGATGCTTGGTAAGAAAAGACATGAGGTTGAGAAAGGAAGGACTAGTGTCTTTTTAAGGTTGAATAGCATTATATCAGAAAATTTATAGAGGATAGCCAATCAGGAGTAAATAAATAATGCACATAAAAGTTGAGGAAGGATGATGTCTTCATAATGCTTAGACTTCAAAATTCTCTCTTTTGATATTATTATTAGACCCATTAGCATAATGGAAATGAAGTTTATTCAATTTGGAATATGGTACGTAGAGGATGTACAAGATTGTTAGATTAGTACTGAATAAGGATTAAATTGTGAAAATTTTAATGTTAAGTAGGCAACATATGTGTTTAGGTGTGATTTTAAGAAATTAAAGGTGTATATGATTAAATCATAATTTAGAGATTAAGAATAAGATTAAATGAACTAAGAGACTATTTTAGTATAGTTGATAAGGTGATTGAATTTTTAAGAGTTAATGGTTTAGAACTTAAGAAAGAAATCCTTAACTAGAATTAAGAATGAGGGTACTAGGAGCAAATAGGTAGCATAGTTTTAAGTTCTAGTTCCTATGTTAAAATTAATGCAATTTATTAAGGATTATATTTCTTGAATTCTTAAGTTATTAAAGTTTTAGTAGTAATGTAAATCAAAAGGGAAGTCTCTCAAAATGTTTAATAATCCAAAAAAAAAAAACTAGCAAGGTAGTGTATTTAAGTGATAATATGGGATAACTAGCTTGGAAATAGAAATTTATATTGAAATGTAACTCAGGATATATCCTTATGGACCTTTTATTTAAATGTCTATTATAACATTATAGTCTTAATCCATCTTAAACTTACTAAAATGTAAGATACTTATGTTATTGTGATAGTTGGTTGCGAAGTAATTTAAATGTTTGTCTATATAAATGTGATTATATCTAGTTGGATAATTCCTACACCAAGTAATATAATGTTATTATCTTATAAAGAAATTTGTATGATTATTATTAATATTATTATTGTTATCATTATTAATGTTGCCATTAATTTTAATATTACTATCATAAATACTAGTACCAATAAAGTAACTATTGTTATTATGCAATACCCCAAGGTGATATTTAAAGTTTTATTATTAAATACCTAAAAATATTTATTTTAATTAAAGAGTATAGTTAAATTATTTGTAATTATACTTAGGTGAAATACAAATATCCTGAATTTTAGTTGTATAATATTAACATGACTTTATATAACAAAAATGTTATTCAAATATCATAGGACTTTTAGAAATTGAGAGTGAGAAGTTTATGAAAAATATAGTATCAATTTTTGGTAAATAATTTTTATCTATAAATTGATAGATTTTGAAAATTATTTTTTCTAAAATTTATGGATGTGATAAATCATGATAAATACATAAATGGATATATGCACATTTATAATTAAATAAATGGTTCTTTTAACATTTATGGAGAAAGAAAATACAAAGTTAGGATTTTAAATTTTATTTAAATTGGAAGGGTGAGATTTGAAATAAGGGTTGAGCTTATGAAATGTGAAGAGCGTGGAATCAATATCCATTGCTTCTTTTTAGCATTTTTCTCTCTCCCTTCCTATTTTATTTTTGTAGCTCTCTTTCTTTCTTTTTTTACTTTTTGGACATAACTCTCTCTTTCTCTTTTGATTTTGCTCTATCTCTTTTTCCCTTTCTTCCTCTCTTCTCTTCCTAACATCTATCCTCCTTGTCACATTGCTAAAGCTATTACCCCTAGTGTCGTCATTTACTTACCACTAGAGGAACTGTGCAGTGCAGCTCATGACAATAGCTCACTAGAAGTTTGGAGCTATGATCTTCGATGAGCCTAGCACTTTCTAGCAATGGTGAACCATTAGCAGCCTATCCTAATTGCTGGTAAGCATTTTCATATAAAAATCCTTCCATATTTAGGTGATTAAAGGTTGGCCAATGATCCCATTTGTATACATTTGTGATATATGACAATATAAGTGAAAAAATGTAATTTTTATCATAAAAAGTGCAAAAATACTATGATTAAAGTATTTCTAAAATGTTATATCTTGATATTTTGAATGATTCTAACTCAACTTAAGAAAAACTTATTTTTTTCATGATTAGAATACATGATGATGCTTTAAAAAAATAAATGTCTTATGCTATAGGATTATTAAAGCCTTTTTGTGTCATTAATCTTGATGTTCTTGCATGATTTGGAGTGAAGTTAAGGAAAATGCATTCTTTTCATGTACCTTGAGAAACTAGTTAATAATTTGAAAATATAAGAATATTATGCTATAAAATATTAATATGATATCTTTAGAACATGTTTAGATCATCAAATTTTAACATTTATGCTTAAATGACTTTAATCTAAGAAAGGGCCTTTAAAGTGTGAAATTTAGTTTTCTTGGAATATAACTAAAAATATTAGGGATTAAATGTATGATTTTATGTAATGAGGTAATGAAAGCATGTATAAAATATAAAGTTCTAACATTTCATTTGTTTTATGCTCGATTCAGAAAATCCAACATTTACAAGAATCTATAAGTTTTTTATGATAAGTTCAAAAATAAAGAAAATGACGATTTATGATGGTTAAGTGGCATTAAATGAGCTTTTCTTGAGCTTTAAACTTTAATCTTCTTACTTGCATAATTTTGATTTCAAATCACTCTATAATAGCTTACTTTAGTTTCATGAGTTAACTTTAGAAAAGTAAAGAAGTTAATGATCTAGATTGATAGTATACCATGATATGAAATTGGAACTAAAATAGCTAGGAATAAAATAAGGAGCACTTATATATTTATAAATTATCATTATAAAATATGGAATATGAAGAAAAGGGAAGATGAAGGTGGAATACTCAAATGCTCAGAAGTAAATAAATAGAGGCTATTAGGTAAATATATATCTTACCCTAAATTAATATTTTAATAAAGTGTTATATAAATGTTATAATTTATGTTCCAATTGATAATATAGGTTATATATATATATATATATACACATATACATATACATATTCATGTGTGAGTTCTTAAAAAGTACAATAGTAGAGTATAAACTATGATTGAATGGCCTTCATAATCATGCATAAGTGATATGGAAGTAATATCTATGGTATGAATATGATTATCTATTCAAGTGAATATTGACTAACTATACTTAGAAAGCATGGTGGTATTATTTCTGACTATAGATTGATCAAGTTTACATTGATTATAGAATATTAGGGCCATGTAAGAGGACATGGTAATGTTGTTATATATACGATTATATACTTTGATATTGCCTTATAATGATTGAATAGTTGCCTTGCATTGAAATTGTATTGAAATTATGATATGTAGAGCTGAGCTTTAATGTGTGCAATATATTGTGAATTATGCCATGAATGACATTAAAAATTATGAAATATGATAGGAGTGATGTGAATGCCAAATGAAAATTTTTCGATAATAAGGTAGGAAAGGTATAAAGCTGACCCTAGAGGGATAAAGATGAAAAACTATTAAATGGTATAAAGTCAACCTGGGGGATAAAAATGTGAATGCATGTATGTTTATTTTAAAATGCTATGTATTATATTATGATATTGATATTTAATTGTTCTTAGATATTTTTATTAGATACAGATGTGATTCAGCTTGATTGGCCATCTAAATGCTTGATGATTACCTAGAATGGGTTACATATAAAATTATGATTGTATTATATAAATCGAATGGTTGAAACTATTATGGATTTTGATATGAAGCAAATAATTTGAGTTACGTGCAGGTGAGTAAAATATCCAGAGATTTGGTACCTAAAACTGAAATCCAAAAGTTGAGTTTTATGATGGTTTTCTGTTCTACTACTTAATCATTGCTTACTTATTCTAGTCATTAGGAACTAATGATATGTTAGTAGATATATACTCATTAAGTTTTCAAGACTTATTCCCTTCTTTTAACAATTTTAGGATAAATTAAGGTTACGAAGATGTGTAACTCATGTGGAAGTCTAAGGCAATCCAAATAGAAATTAACAGTTGGGATTTTGTTAGGAGGGCTTTTGGGAATTAAATTTAGAGATTTTTTTATTCAACATTGGATGTGTTAAATCAATTATATGTATATGTATTTAAAGGTTATGTAGTATAGAATGTATTTTATGTTGTTGCCATATCTATAAAGAATATAGGGCATAGAATTTATAATATGTGGCACTCAGAAATTATCCAAAAATAAGGAAGACTTTATTTTTTTTTCGGAGAATTGGAAGTGTATTTTGGACCCCATGGAAATAGAGATTTCTAATAGGCGAAATGGATATAAATAATGTTAAGGTTGGTAAAAACTAGGTACTAGAATCCATGACAAACATAATTAGATTTAGATCATGACATATTATTGCATTATTATCATTGATATGGGTGATATTCGATTGAATATCAATACTTATGTTATAATTATTATTGATAGTATTATTACCAAATTCAATAAAATTATTTGATGTTAAGAGATCTATGATAGAGTATGAATTTATAATAATTTGAAAGAAAGGAATAAGATTATGATAAGTTGTTGCATAAATATTGTAGGTGATGATTCTACATAATTATAAGTCATTAAGAACCTAATTAACATATTATGTAATAAGTGAGGCATTTTTCTTAGGACATATCATAACTAAATTTAGAAACCCATTCAATAGGTATAAGCATTTTATGTAGTTATTACTATACAGGACTTATGTTTATGGTCCTTAAAAAGAAGTAAGTTCTTTTAATAAATGATTTAGCCAGGAAACTAAGAATATCCTTATAGAATTTAGATAGTACTGATCATTAAAAGATAATTATTTGTAAGAACTTTGGTAGCTAAAGAAGTTATGGGAGAATGATGTGGTTGAAATCCAACCAAGAGAATAAGAGTATAATAATACTATTATAGTTAAGCTAGACTACTACATATTCTACTTACACCTGATATGTTTATTAGATCTTATTGAAATATGAGTAAAATATAAGTAATTTCCTTAGTTAGAGTTTTTCTTAAGTTTTCATGTAAACCTAGGCTATGATGAGAGAATGAAAAGTTAGGATATAAGATAAACAATCCATATATTTTGTAAAATAAAGGACACTAAATAATGATAATGTTAGTTGTATAGTGAAACCCCTAACAAAGGAGTTAGTTGAATAAAAGCTTACTAGAGGATATTACCAAAATTATTAAGGAATACTTAATTTTTTTTTATTTATCTAATTGTCTTGAATAGATGGCTATATTAATTGTTTACTACATAAGGGATTAAACCTAGAATGTTAAAATAGAAATGACAATGCATATAAAGGTACTTAAGAGTAGATGAAGGGTAATAAATGCATTGAATAAGTAGAAATCCTATAACATTAAGAAGAAAATAGGGGAAGGATGATTTTAATTATTAGAAATAGGCAAGTAATGTGTGTGTGTGTGTGTGTGTTAAAAAGGAGTGTTTAAGCATAATCTGATAAATTAACTTCCCAAGTTAATAGGACATTTCTACATAGTCCAAAATATGGTGTTAGTACATTGTGGCTTAAAATTTTTAAAGTACAAATTCATGAAATATCAAGTGTGTGGCTTGTAAACTATTTGCTAAGTGCCATTAGATGCTTTTCACTAGTATAAACCACTTGAATTATTAGAGTAAGAAATGCAACAAAACTATCCTTATCTTTTAGGTGAGCAATGATGTTCAATATGATTGTTAATACATATATTATTAAAATCATCAAAGTAATTGGTTCTTTAAAAATTTGAGAACAAATTCTTTAAAAGAGGAAAAATCATACACCCCATAGGAAATTAAAAACCATTAGAATATCTTTGTATGTGAAATAAATTATTTAATTGTTGTGATTATTATAGTAAAATTTTTTTAAAGAATAATAAATAATAAATTTTTTGTGATGGAATGTGAGGAAGAGTAATGAGAAAGAAGGAAATAAAAATATTAAAGACTAAAATGTAGTTAGAATCAAGTAAGGGTGTATAAAAGAGATTTAAAATCATGTTTTCTTTTATACCCCTACTTCAATATATTATTCCTAAAATGCCCTTGACTCCTTAAATTTTTTAGCCATCCTTATTCCTTCTTATTCGTCATTTGCTTCTAATTATTTTCCTTCTTTTCCTCACTCAATCTAATCTCAACTCCCACCAATCCTTCTTAATTCTTAGTTTAATTAAGGTAAGAGCCTTTAATGCATTCTTTAACTACTTGTTTTTCTTGCTTTATTGCTTGAAGATGGTGATGATAGGAGTTTGAAGCTTTAATTTAGGACTTATTTGGTTTCTTTGATTAAAGGCATGCCAACCTTGAAATAAATGCTCAAATAATCTTCTCCATACTTAAGTAAATAGTCAATCTAATTAATTCTTTGCCATATCACATCTTAAACTATAGCCAATATAGTTTCATAACAACATCATGTCTCTATGCATGGCCACACAACCTATTTTATTGCATAACAACAATAGAAATTTGTTCACATCATGTATCATATTATTTGATAGGTTATATTATCACATTAAACATATAAAATTATCATAATACCATTAGTGCTACAATCATTGTAATTTTTTTAGTAATTTTTACATTTTCGAATCTCAACATCCATTACCTCCTTTTAAGGTTGTATATCACTTTTCATTGCAAAATTGCATAAACAAGATCAATTATATCATTTATCATGTGTTACATTAGGTTTAAATCTCATTTCATTTTATAAGTCACATAGCAATTCCATTTTCAATATAATTCATAATGTAATGACCATACATATGTTTAAAAGAGATAGAAACCCTTATCAAGTGTTCTTATATCAATTCTATGATTAAACATGCATTTAAAAATTAATTTTTATTGGTTATAGTGTTAAAAAATGAAATACGACTAAGAGAATTACTTCCAAAAATTGATTTATAATATATTTTTTTCATTTTTAGAATAGGAAAATTGACTTAAAATAGAAATTCCACTTCTAAAAGAAAAGAATCGAGTGTGGAATTGATTTACATGTCTAGATTTGCTTTTTGGACAAGAAAAATCAATTTTATATTCAATTCACATACAAATATTTGTATTCATATGAAAATTTTACTATTTATTTGATATTAAATACTCTTTAAATTTATTTATTACCCACTAGCTCATCATCTATTCATAAATATACATAACTAACAATTTATATAAGCTTTTTATAGCATTTGTTCCATTTTAAACTTCATAAATCATCATGTTTAAAAAAAAATCACATAACACTCCATACATGAGCAAGCAATGTCATTTTCAACAAAAATAAAAAAATTTAAGCTAGATTATTTGCTCACCTAATATGGAGAAGAATGCTAAAAGGTTAAAATTAATATTTCTTGAGTTTAATCATATCAAAATTAAGAAATTCTTGGTCTTAAAAGCTAAAAATAGTTTCATTTCTCATCAAATCTAAAAAGATGAAGGGCAATTCCTGTACTATTAATGCTCTTACCTTGATTGATTAAATAAATTAAAGAAAAACTTATGCTTTCTTGCTTATTTGGTTAAAAGATGGAGAGGAGAAAAGAGGAAGTGGAATTAATAAAGGTTTGAATAGAATTGGAGAAATAAGAAGGGAAAGGATAAAGAATGTCAAAATTGAGTAATAGTGCAGAAAGGCACTATTAAAAATATTCCTTAAATCCCTTTCATATTCATATATTCACTTTTATCAATTTCAAACTAAATGATTTTATTTAATGTTTCTCATTTAATTCTCATAAAATTCATATTTCTATATTTATTAAATTATCAATTTTATTTTATTTCATAATCTACACCTAAAATTTTTAGTTTAATATAATTTATTGATCTTTGTAATTATTCTTCTTTTAAAATAAATTTTGATTTATTATATTTTAAGAAGGTGTAACAATATTTTTCTTTTTCAAAAAAATTCATCCTTAAATTCTTGAGGCTAGGCTAGTCTTCATTCTAAGTGAAAATGTGTTGTAATTGAGTTTGAATGTTTAATGGAAACATCCCAACTATTTTGAGAAACTCATAAATTAGTCTTACTCTACTAGGTGTTACAAACACATTCAAAGTTATTATGGTTTCCATTTTCTTGATATTGTATCATACTTTACTAAATTTTGATGATAGTTTAGGCATGTAAAACGGGCGGGGCAGGTTTATACGGGCTTTGCCCATGCGGGCTGCCCACATTAAATCCGAGTTTCCTCCTTGGGTGCTTACACCATATTACGTGCGGTGCGAGCTTGCTTGCGAGTAGCTCGTATTTTTTCATATTTTTATTAATTATTTTATTTTATAATATATAAATTATATTTTAATATTTTAATTTTTATTAATTTATTTAGATAAAAAATTAAGTTAGAGTATGGAAATTGGATTGAATTTATTAGAAAATAATTGAGTTAATTTTTTAATATATATTAGGCCTAAATATAAAGAAAAAATAATTAAATAATAATAATTTTTTACCTGCGATCAAGCCCACACAATCGCGAGTTTGATCGTGTGGGCATTTGCCCACACTGACTTACTCGTATAAGCCCGCATTTCAGCAAAGTTGCCCACATTGTCCATGGTCACGGGTCCCATTTTACATGTCTATGATAGTTACATATATATTCGTATATTTTTTTGCATCTTAAGTCTATTCATATACATAACTCCTTAGCATTCAAATGTCATGTAGCACTCATATCTATTAAGTTATTCCTTGTGCAAGACTGAGTTATGGTACAAGGCAAATGCTCTTGTCATTAGTAATGTATTTATTCTTATTTTTCACACTCTAATTTCTATCTTGCTCATATTTCTATCATAAGTCTCATAACATAGCATAGGAGTTAGGGGAAATAATCACATCCTTGAAAGGTTTATGTTATCAGCTTAAAACTATTTTTAAGGTTATACATGTTCCTTTTAACTTAGGTGAATATGCCTATGATTTTTTCACTCTTACCCAATCACATATGTTCCTCTCACTTTATTAACCTTTTAAACAACATACTTATTCTATCATATCATATATCTCTTCAAGGGATAATCCCCTTTTATATCAAATTTATACATTGTTACCTAGGTGAAAAGGTTATTGAAACTTTAAACTTTGATTTCAATCAAACAATCAATACAATCATATGATTATGGATTCTCTTAATTTACTTATATATCCCCATGTAAAGATTAATTATTTCAAACCATCATAATGGTACTTATTAATATGCACCAATGAATATTACCATAAATTTCCTTATGAATTTAAGCATATAACTATTTTTACTTTAGTTGACCTCTATAGTTCATTTACCATCCATTTCTTACTATGGCTATCTTATTGTCATTAGAATTTAGTATAAAAGCTTAAGTTTACTTAATTAGTTGGAGGTACATATTGTGTAATATTATTGATATCCTTGCCTTAAATCATCTACTTGTACTTTTTAATAACCTATAATACCACTCCTAATTAACTACTAGTACTAAAAATTTTGGACTTATTTATCATATAATGTTTAATCAAGTATCCTTGATATTTCTTATTAGTAGCATCAATAATGACACTTATTCAATCTCAAAAAATGACACCTCTAAATGCATTCTTCATAATATATTATCTCCACCATCTAATTACTTTTCAAATTCTTAATTCCTTTATTAACATCAATCACCATGGAAAGTCACCTAATTAATTAGTCAAAGTTAGTTTTAGTAATTAGTAAACTTCTTTCATTGCCTTATAATTCTTTATTTAAGTTTTGATACCATAACCAACAGTTTGAACATAGTTTCCTTATTGCTTTCTTTCAAGGTTGCTTATTCAAGATAATTCTTGTGAATTTCAATGGTTTTAACACTTTAATGATAAAGATTTTTCACTAAGCATAGGGTGTCTCTAAACTATCACCTATGTAAACTCACTAATATAAAACTTTGAAATATAAAAGATATCTATAGGAATTCCTTGGAAACATACACCTTTGCTTTGAAACATTGCAAATTTGCAAGAATATCAAACTATGCTAGAACCATCCATGCTTTATTGTTCAATCATCTCATCAAGCCGTAACTAAAATGGCCTTTTAACTTTTAGTGCTTTTATGTTTGTACCCTTACAACTTTATCCTATAACATTCATTCTTAACTTTTTAATCCATACTAGTCCCCTTAACTCTTATTTGATCATACAATTATAATTTTCTTCAACCTATTATTCTTATCTCATTCATGTCATGTTTCTAACTTATGTTATTTATTCACATGATAAACCAAAAGAATTATCTACTTTCTTCATTATTACTCTACTATATCTATTTCAATTTACCTATACCTTAATTCATATCCTTCTTTAATCTATATTACCTTAATTCATATAATCTTAGCAATGCATATGCACTTAATTTCATATATCCCTTTATTATACGCCTTTAGTTGCCTATACACTATTATATTTAGAAGCACTTGCCTAAATACCAATCTTATCTCGCATTGTTAGGTTACGAATTAACATACGTAGTGAAATTTTTAAATTTTGATTCGAATCTACCTAGGATCCATGCAAAAGGCATAAATCAAGGTTAGGGTTTTACCTTGATTATGTTTGTGTTCTTTCTTTTAAGAGACTGATTCACGAATCAAATGCCATCTGAATGTATAGCGTATCTATGATATCCACATGGAGTGAACAACGACATCTCCCCTCGACGAAGCTGCTAGGGTTTGTTTTTCTCACTAGGATTGGGATTGGACGTTTTCTAGAGTGATTTCAGGGTTTGATGAAGCTTATGAGCGTGAATTAAAAGGTGCTGCCTTCAAGTCTTTATATAGAATTAAGGCATATCACAATCCTAGTCCTACTAAGATAATACTTTAAAGATCCTAATCACACTAAATAATTATCACTTTATCCTTATCCTAGAGAGAGTGAGGAGAGATAGGACTTATCTTATTAATTATCTAATATTAGATAATTGCATTATCTCATAATATAATTATCTAATATTAAATTAGTATATAATTATTTTATATTAAATAATAATATTATCTCATAATATAATTATCTAATATCTAATAACGTAATTATCTAATATTACTTTAATATCAAATAATATAACATAATATTATATATATATATATTACGCAAGAAATTATTATTATCTTAATAATAATATATATGCACAAAAATAAGCTAAATTAATTGAATTTTAGTCCAACTAAAGCCCAATTAAAATTGTCTTATTCTTACTCCTTTTGTATGACTCTGTAGGTTCTTACTACATTGATAATAACTCATTTTAGGTCATAGACAGTGAGCAATATCTAGCAATACATCACTACCACTCAAGTAGTAAGAATGTCTATGATTTGACATTTACCTAATATATGATCAACACTTTGCATCACAATCCCTTTTATAATAATATCCAAATTGAACTAGAGGTATGGAATGTGTCATTCTCCTTAATGTTCAATTTATATTTCTTGATACTAAGTAGATTTAAAATAAATGATTAATATCACATATTAATCTAATTGAGTATAACCATGCATTTCTAAGTCTCCCTCAATCAAGGGACCCAAGGATATTTCTCTTTTATATGAGAGTAACAAAATCCTATCTCCATCACTCACTTCCCTTTGCATAATTCGTGACACACCCAATCAATGTCCTATTCGTCATCCTGATTAAAGGTGACATAAGACAATATTAAAGCGAATAATTCCTTATGTAGGGAACTGTAGTGACTTTCGGTTAAAGGATTATGTGCATTTGTGGTCATATGAGATAACTTATGACATATTTATCCATGCAATATTCTCATAATGGATCAGTCCAGTACATTGTTCACTAACAATGTACTCATGTATTGACTTGGTATCACAAATCCATGATTTATAATCATCAATCACTATACATGCTAGTCTCGATGTATTATTACTATCCTTTTCGTAATAATCCTTGACTAGGGGCATTTTAGGAATAACAAAGCTATTCCAAGGATAATTATTATATTTAAGTTATAATTTATGTAAAATAAAATAAAATAAAATGCAATAATTATATTACCAAAATGAAATGTAATACATTGTATAATATTGCAATCATTTCTATAATTAGCTCCTAGGACACACACCAACACGCATCTTATTAAGTAGTCAAAGCTTACCTTCACTATTTCATGAACTTACCAATTCAATATTCACACTAATAAAATCCTCTTTCAAATATTAATTATATCCACCTAGGGGATATAAAGTTATATAATTAGTTACTTTACACCATTTTGTTTCCTTTATGTATCCTATAATAACTCTTAGGGAGGGGGTAACTTAACCATTTGCATTCATATTCTTATAACTTTTTAAAGACTCCTAGTTTATTGCTTGTTTGGTAGGTTATCAAACTTACAATTACAATAATTTTTCTACTCTTAGGCTACACAATCACTATTAGGCCTTAGAGCCTATATCATAAACAAAGCTTGGCCATGCATGTTCATAAAGTTACAATTTAATAGCACCTTATCCTACTACCATTTATAAATTATTATTCTAAAGGTTTCAATTTATATTTTTCCATTAAGTAGCTAACAATGAGATAACTTCCATTACCTTTTGCCTTAGTGACCTGACCCTTTCTCATTATTTTTCATACTAATTATACCAAATAAATCTGTGCAGATTATATCCTTATCATTAGTTATTTTAATGTTATCCTATTTCACCTTATTGAGACTAACAAGTTATATTCTATTCTTTCATTAAAAGTAAAATGGATGTAAATATAAAATGATTTTCCTCTCAACCATGAAAACCATTAATAATAGGATCAAGTTTCAATCAAGTTAGATGGTACGTGATATGAATTTCAAAAGTAAAGAGGCACTCCTATATTTATTAAAGGGTCCAATGACAAGAGTTAAGGCTAAGAAGATCAAGGAAGAATTCCAAAGGCTTATGGAAAGAGTTTTAATGCTTGAAGAAGTAAGATTAGAAGAACATAATAGAATTAGAAGTTGCATTTCATCTAATTAACCCTAGGTGATGTTAGCTTCAAGGAGTGGTCAATCCTAAGGAAGTGAGCTTGGAGAAGATTATTCAAGAATATTTGAGTTATCCCCACATCATCATTAATTTAACGCCATATCATTGCCATACATTACGAGGTGGAGCCACATCAGTCATAATCCATGTCATTGCCCCATCATCAAGAAGATGGTGCTACATTATCAAAAAGATAGTGCCATATCATCAAGAAGATAGTGCCACATCAATACCATATTAGCTATAATTATAATTGGTTCAACATCATCCCATTTTTTTATTATTTAGTGTTCTAGGCTTTAATATAGGATTTGGGCTTTTAATTTGTGTTTATTTTATGTTGCATCATTTTAGAGCATTTTAGGCCTAGTTGGTATCATTTAAGTCCATTTTTTAATTAAGGTTTTAAAGAGTCATTTAAGGAGGCTTATTCCTTATACTAGGTAAATTTTAACTTTTAACATGAATGTAATTTGATTACTTATAAGGGTTTCCTCTCTAAGTTCTTGTAAAAACTTGAAGACTTATCAAAAGACATTCAACCTTTGTAGTGTTAAATATATCTTTTATTGCTTCCAATATTTTCCTCTTTTCTAAAGTATGGCGAGAATATAATGATAATGATAATTACATAACAATCCCACTGAATTGTGACCTCATTGCTACCACTTTAACACTTTGCCAATGTAACTATATCCTTATGCAGTTGTTACAAAATCATGCTAATGCAATTATTTAAGATAATGATCTTTCAAGCTACTAAGAAGTAATATCATATATCAGTTCTTTAAAATGGCAAAAAGCCATGAAATATGAAATTTATTTAAGATATGAAAACCATGTGTAGGGCTTATTCACACCACTTGAAGGAATAAGACTTATTACAAATAAAAATACTTTTTTTAAAGAAGGTGAGATATAGATGGTAAAATACAAGCCCATATGGCCAAGTCCATGCTAAAAGTTTTATAACTAAGTATAAATTATTAATTATGAGGAAACCATTTTTACTAGTTATCACATTAAAGTCCATTAGAATTTTACTTGCAATGACCTCATATCATGACTATAGGATTTAAAGAATGAATGCTTAGTTAGCTTTTCTTTAGAGCAACCAGAGAGAAAACATATGTGCATTATAACTTGAAAGCCTTATCCTTAAAATAGAACTTTACAAGGGCATATAGACTATACGAAGGTCCATATGTGGATTAAAGTATTTTTCTTAGTGTTTGAGTAAGTCTTATAACTTTAGCACAAATTCTTATTTCCTAATAAGTGACCAAACTTTTATTTTCCTTTGTCTTTTATTTATCACCTTGAGTTTTGGGAATCTATGAATGATTTCTCATGCTTGAGTTTATTGATTTGCATTTAACTTTTGAAGCTAACCATTTTCATCGTTATAAAATTTTGTAAGCAATCAAATGACAAACCAAGCAATTAACAAACAATATATTGTAAATAACTCCACCAACAATGTCCATAGGTATAATATAGTCCATTAAAATGGTATTAGTAGCATATGATCCTAGGTGTATATATACCACTAGTACAATTTTAGTTAACACCTATCATCATAGTATGCAATTATAACCTAAAAGTTTCATCCTACTAGAAACCTAAACTATGGTTTAATGCCATCTTTGTCACAACCTTAGCCCAAACGTGACCAGTATGGAACCTGTGCTCAATTTTCACTAGCCTAATCCATTTTACTTATCTTAATCCTATATAATTTACTAAAATATAACTAAAAAGGAAGATAACATTTGAAAAAGGAAGAATTTCATTTCTTAATAAATTTTTATAGTATACAGGGAAGTTCAAGTTACTTATAATTCTTCTAAGCTAAGAAAATGCCACTTTAACTAACTCAAAAAAGAAATTCAATACTCAAGTACTTTACATAAGTCTATACATAGAATAAGACCTTAAAAGTAGTCTATGTATGAATATCCAGTGTTACAATATAACCAAACCAAATAAGCTCCTAGATAATCTAGCTCTGATGAGGTGGTAATTGAATTGGACCTATATATCTATAAAATAAATCATAAATGAGTGATTTTAAGGCTCAATAAGTGAATACTCTAATAAAATAAGCAAACAAACAATGACTTACCCGCTAGATTAACCTTTTGTAAAACTTAAAATATAATTAATCACATTATCAATTCAATTTCAAGTAGCTTTAAGAAGCTTAAACATAAATGGTTTTATGACAAGTATGCCATATAGGAGTTTTGAAGAACAATTATATTTCGAGTCTATATCATGATTCAAGGCAATAAGTAATAAATAAATACATATATCTACCTTGTGACTTTTGAACTAACTTTATACCTTACCTACCTTCCATTAGGAATTAATCATTTAGTAGTCTCTATCATCATCATCATAATATACAATAAAGATAGCCGTGCAGACTTTTAACACTATGACCATTTAATGAAGATAGTTATACGTAGGTTTTTGACACTAACTTATGGCTTGAGACCTTTTAACACTATAGTTATTTAGTGAAAACAAGCTTTTGCAAGCTCTCACATGTTTCATAATCCAGTTCTTTTTCATATCACATCCTAGATTATAGCTAATATAATTTTATAATAATGTAATTACTCAATGCATAGCCACATAACTTGATTAATTGCATAATAATAATGTAAATTTGTTCACATCATGTATCACATTATTTAATGGGTCATATCTTCACATTCTACATATAATATTACCATAATACCACAAATGCTTCAATCATTATATTTCTTTAACAATGCTTACATTTTCAAATCTTTACATCTCATGCTTTTTTGTAGGATCACACATCACATTTCATTGCATAATCACATAAACAAGATCTATTATATCATTTATCATATGTCACATTAGGTTTATATCTCATTTCATTTCATAAGTCGCATAGCAATTCCATTCTTAGCGCAATTCATGATGTAATAGCCATATATATGTTTAAAAAGGATGGAAATCGTTATTAAAGGTTCTTATATGAATTCCATGATTAAACCTAGATTTAAAGACAGATTTTTATTGGTTACAATGTTACAACATAAAATAAGGCTAGGAGAAATACTACATGAAGTGATTTAGAATACATTTTTTTATTCTAAAAGATGAGAATCAATTCCATGATTTAGAATGGAAATTTCATTTCTAGAAAAGGAGAATTAGTTTTAGAATTGATAAATGCATGAATTTTACTTCTAAGAGTAGGAGAATCAATTGTAAAATTAATTTATATATCTAGATTTACTTTTTGGATAAAGTGAATTGATTTTAAATTTGATTCGTATATAAATATTTTCATTTTTGTGAAAATTTTACTGTTCATTCTACATTAAATACTTTGCAAACTTATTTATGGCCTATCAGTTCATCATCCATTCATGAATACGTATCATTAACAATTTATATAAACTTTGTATAACATTAATTCCATTTCAAACTTTATAAATCATCATGTCTAAATAAAGTCACACAAAATGACCTATATAAACTTTCTATAACATTAATTCCATTTCAAGCTTCATCAATCATCTTATTTTGATAAAATCACACAAAATTTCATACATGAGCAAACCATCTCATTTAAAAAAAATAGAAAATTTAAGTTAGATTATTTACTTACTTAGTATAGAAAAGGATGCTAAAAAGTTGAAATTGATATTTTTTAAGCCTAATCACATCAAATTCAAGAAATTCTTAGTTAGTGTTCTATTTCCCCTTGAAAGCCCAAATGATTTCGTTTCTCATCGAATTTAAAGAAATAAAAATAAATTCTTGCATTATTGATGTTCTTACTTAAATTGGTTGAAGGATTTGAAGAAAAGCTTATGTTTTCTTGCTTAATTTGGTCAAAAGATGAGGTGAGAAGAAGAAAAGAAGTGGAGTTGATAAGAATTTGAATGAAATTAAAGAAATGAGAAGGGAAAAGATGATAAGTGTAAAAAATGAGGAATAGTGCCCAGGGTGAAAATGTTCTTTAAATCCCTTTTATACTCATATATTTATTTTCATCAATGTAGAACTTATTGATTCTATTCAATTTTCCTCATCTAATTCTCATAAAATTCATATTCCCATATTTATTAAATTATCTATTTTATTTTATTTTATAATTCATACTTAAAATTTTTTAATTTAATAGAATTTACTAATTATCAGAATTATTCTTCTTATCTAAATAAATTTTAATTCACTCTATTTTAAAAGGGTGTAATATTGGCTAGTGAGATTGTGTTTATGAATACAATAATATATGATTTAAATATTTCTATTGAATTAATATTATAAGGTAATAAGGTAATAATGACTAAACTTTACATGGCATATGTTATGTTTATTTTTTAAAAAGGTAGACTAATTTATAAATAATCTTTTTCCCTAGAGAAGGTATGAACATTCATTATCTTTGTTCATATGGATTATACAATAAAATAGATATTATATTTTAGTTTATTTTAGTTAATGTACATTACTTATGCTTATCTATAGAGTTTTCTATTAAAACCCATTCTATTATTATTTTTGTTTCTTTTCATTAGCTACTATCTATTGGAATAAAAGTAGGCTCGCTTGAACATTTTGACATTAAGGTGTGACACTAAATAGTTGGAATAGTTAGTGGTTCCTTTACTTATCCACTATATAGTAAATTTGCATCTTGTTGCATTTTATCATTAGAATTACTTATTAACATTGAGGATTAGGGCATTGTAAAACGTTCTTATTAAAATTGCATTTTTATTTAGTAAGATTAAGAAGAGGTTGCTAAGAGTAACTTCTTATGCCGATCACATGCCTTGGAATTAGGTCATGACAGTTTTCAAGACATATTCTTTTAATTACATAATTAGCAACTTTATTTAAATTCAAATTATTTAAGCAAGTGATTTTGCAAACATTAAGTTAGAGGTTAACAATGAATTCACATGTGACCATCTTATTAATGCATTAACTAAAATTATAATATATTTAAATGATCCACATGGTGGATAAATAGGTCTATGTATCAACTTGAAGTCATTGAAAAAATGCTAGGAATTCAATCCTAATTTTAGCTTACGGTAACCTAATAATTAATTTGTTTTGAGAGTAACTAACATATGGGAATTTATTACATTGAAGAACCTTTCCAATTCTTTAATAGATGACCTCATAAATTTTTAATGATTTTTCACTTCATTTTTAAGTTATGATGGTCTAATCGATTATGCTAAATATTGCAAATATTTTGATTAGCGAACTTATGGTTCACTTTTTTTTTCAATTATCTTTATATATGTGCAATATAGATCAATAGAAAATAATGTTAACTATTTTAATGCATTCTTTATACTTGAGACACCTATTATAATATAAAGATATTCAATACCTTATTGTCTCAATATGGTGTCTATTTCATCATATGTCTCTAAAATTTATAACTAAGTTTATTTAAGACTTAGTTGATAATAACATATCTTTAAGAACTATTTGCATTGTTTTTGGTAAAATAACATCACCCCTTCTAGATCCTTTAATCAACTTTCTATTATTAGATATTACATTAACATAATAAATGATTGAATCTTTATTCAAAAATAATCAAAAGAATCTATTACATTTAAATATGTTATGTCATAAAAATCATAGTTGAAGGCATCATTATTATAAACAAAATTTACCCTAACATTTTTCTTTTTCTCTTTAAGGGGCTTAATAAAATTCTATAAAATATTTGAACATATGATAGGTACGTAAGCAATAACCTTTCATATATACTTTTTGAACATTTTGATCCATCTTATATTAGTTTTTTTTATTATTTTAATATATGCTTTATAAACATTCTAAATTTTTACTATATTGGTCAACTTTTATGTTCTATTATATTGGTCATTTTTCTTTATTATTCTCTTATTTTTAGTGCTAAGAAGTAATCTTGGGGTTGCTTGTAATTTTTTTTAATAACTGCCATGATTGGAAAAATTAATTTGATTTTCTTCGCATACATTGTTATGATTGCAATTTTTTGCCCACTTCTAAACTTTCTTTTTTATTGTTAATATAATCACTTTAGGGAATACAATAGAATTAGTGAGATAAGTTTTATTATTATTTTTCATAAAAA
The DNA here is from genome assembly GCA_020226215.1 of Sindora glabra. NCBI lineage: Eukaryota > Viridiplantae > Streptophyta > Magnoliopsida > Fabales > Fabaceae > Sindora > Sindora glabra. The sequence continues at coordinate 470,419 of CM035235.1, forward strand.
ACCCATTATTTTTTCAACCATAATAAGGTGTAAATGAATAAAGAAACATGAAAATGGAAGGAAGAAAAAAATAAACTAAGATTAAGTTTGGTAAAAAATAGACTAAAACCTTATAAAGAATGTATAGCAAGAAAGGAAAAGACCAAAATAAAAAAACAATCTTTCTCATTCAAATAATATAAACTGTCTATAAATCAATTTCAAGTAAGAAATCTTAAAAGTTTAGTAGAGGGAATCTCTCATTTAAAATTAAGGACATAAGCTAATGCAAGATTTGGAAAAACCATTATACTAAAACATAACAAATTTTGGATTTTGATTTTTTTAAAAACAATGCTAAAATTAATTATAAAATTATCACAAATAGATTAACAACCATAAGTTAAAAACCCTAAAAATTAACTTGATCGGGTCATAGTGCAATCCTCACCTAACATGGCAAAAGAATGTAAAATCTTGATTTGCATCAATTATGAATAATCCAATGTTCAATGATATTATATTGATACTAGGAAAAAATGGCAAGTAATAAAAAGATTATATAATTAAAATAAAAATTA